>RJWJ010000106.1:0-297413 GCA_004363605.1 Indri indri
CCCCCCCCCAGAATATTTTTGACTGGGGTTAGTTGAATGAGCAGATATAGAACCCATGGACACATGGGGCTGACTGCACTTTGCTTTGACTTATCTGAAAATATCTTTACGTCATTCTTGTTTTTGAAAGATTTGATGTACCTGAAATCATATTTATAGGTTGGCAGTTATTTTTCTTAGCACTTGAAGGTACAGTTCATTGTCTTCTGGCTTCATCATGTTGATGTTGAAAGCCTACTTTCAATCTAATTATTGTTCTTTTGGAAATAATCTGATTAGCTTCTGGCTGCTTTTAAGATCTTCCTGTGATTTTGCTATTCTACAGTTTTGCTACAATGTGGCTAGGTGTGGATTTGTTTTTATCTTGCTCCAGCGTGCTTCCTGTATTTATAGATTCTCTTCTTTCATCAATCAGCAAATTTGTCAGTCATTAGCTCTTCAAAAACACTGTCATCCATTCTCTGTATTCATTCCTTCAGAGACCACAGACTTGTTCTGTCTTCCGTCTCTCTTAATTTTTACATTTTTTCCAAATCCTTGTCTCTGTATTGCCTCTTAGCAAACTTTTTTTGTTAAGTGCCATATAGTAAATATTTTAGCTTTGGAGGCCAAGAGGCCAAATCCAAGGATATTATGTAAGTAGTTATATAAGAGAGAAAACTTTTACCCTACCCTGTTTGCCTGGGGTTAGGCCATTCTGGCTGGTCAACACACTTTGCATTCACTTGCTGAGACAGTCCCAGAATGAAATGAGTAGCCTGAGGGGAGAGCTTGGAGGAGTGGTTGGGTAAGGGGCAACATCAGGATCAGTTTTACTCTGTCCCAGTGACACCCAGATCCCACCATGCTCTTCTCTTCTCCAGAGATCCTAGCACCAGTTGAGTCTCAAACTGAGATTCTGTTGCTCAGTGCTCAGCAGTTGACAGCAGCAAAGACCCAACATGTAGATGGTAGCCAGTGTGGGTCCTGGACAGTGGTGCAACATGTCCACTGACCAGGAAGGCTGGCAGGGAGAACAGGGACCGGGGCGGGGAACACCCCAGTCTGGTCTCTGTGGCTCACAGTGCTAGCCCACTGGAGCAGTGTCCATGGGCTGTGCAAAAACATTTAGGGGGCCCGATTTGACCCATAGCCTGCAATTTGCTGACCTCTGTTGTAAATAATTTAGATTTATCTTCCAGTTCAGTAATTCATTCTTTAGCTGTGTGTGCAGTAGCCACCTCTTATCCGTTCTAAGACCTCCATTGGATACCTGAAACTGCAGATAGTACTGAACCCATTTGCTGTCAGTTGGAACATGTTTCTGTTCATGTCTTCCTCCCACAAATTTGATGCCTTTTTCGTTGTAACTAAGGACCTATCATGCACTATGGCTGTAACTTTAGCAGTTTGAGCTGCAACAGCAAAATGATCAAAAATTTCATTTTCCTTCACAATTTCATGGACAGAAGATTAATTTTCTTATAGATCTTAGCAACCTCAGCATATGATTTTTTTTTTTTTTGCTTGTTAAGTCCAGAACTCTCATCTTTTCGCTTAAAGGAAATTGTCTTTTTCTGTTGCTGTAATTGAGTACCTGAGACTGGGTACTTTTTTTAAAGAAAAGAAATTTATTACTTACAGTTCTGGAGCTGGGAAGTCCCAAGAGCATGGTGCCAATGTCGAGTGAGCGCCTTCTTGCTGTGTCATAACATGGCGAAGGGCATCACATGGCAAGGAGGCTCACAAGAGATGGCCAAACTAGCTTTTGTAACAGACCCACTCTTATGATAACTAAACTACTCCCTCTGTAACCCTAATCCATTCATGAAGGCAGAGCCCTTATCACCCAGTCACCTCTCAAGGGTCCCACCTCTCAACACTGCTGCATTGGGAACCAAGTTTCCAACACATGAACTTTTAGGGGACACATTCAAACCATAGCAGAAGCACTTTACGACTTCTCTTTGGCATATTTGAATTGCCACTCTTGTACTTCAGGGCCATTATTGAGTAAAATAAGGGTTCCTTGAACACAAGCACTGCAAGACTGTCACAGTTGATCTGATAACCAGGACAGGTACTAAGTGACTAATGGGCAGGTAATGGATACAGTGTGGAGACATGGGACAAAGGGATGATTCTCATCCCAGATGGTACGGAATGGGACATCGCAAGGTTTCGTGACACTACTAAGAATGGTGTGCAATTTAAAACTTGCGAATTGTTTATTTCTGGAATTTTCCATTTAATATTTTCGGACCACTGTTGACCACAGTTGATGGGTACCTGAAACTGTGGAAAGTGAAACCACGAATAAGAGGGGACTACTGTGTTCTGCTATTTAGGCTACCCATTTAGTTTAATTCCAAATACAAAATGTTTTATTTCTTGGAGTCCTGTTTGATTCATTTGTCTAATTTGCTTGGTAGTTTTGAGTCTCTATTCTTCGTTCTGTTCTTTCATTTACTTAAATGTTTTATAAATAGCTATATAGCATGTCCAGTATCTGAAAACCTTGGGGATTGTAAATGTTTGTTTTTTTGTGAGCTGTTACCAGTGGTAGAAACGAATCATAAATCTGCTGCTCTATTTAATAGTAATGGTGCAGTGGCAATTTGTAGTGTTAGCCTCACAGTGATACTGAAGCAGCTATATTCACGTTTAGGGCACAACCTTTAGGCTTTACAGTGTCAGTTTAAATTGTCTTTGTGAGGTGCTTCCCCTAGAGCCACTGTTACGGTTCCCAAGCCTGGGGTTGGGACAGGGCAGGTATTCTACGCCAACTGTTTATCTCAAGTGAGTCAATTAAAACTACCCTTATCTCACCTATTTCTATAGCTTGCTAGTACAAAGATGTTGAAGTTTTTGAGACAAAGACTTAGGCAGCTTGAATATGGAAGCAGATACATCTCTTGGGGGAAATTTCTCTTGGGGAAAATTTATGCCCTTAGACTCAAATCTGAGAGGAGGTAAGTTTCCACTTCCTCTAAAGTTCTTTTTAACAGGGCTCTGTATCCCAACATCTTCTTGTATATTTTTTTCCTCTTAGGTCTACAAGGAAGTCTTCACGAGGAGCAGTGAGAACTCAGCGTCGTCGACGTTCTAAGTCTCCTGTCCTTCATCCTCCAAAGTTTATACATTGCAGTACAATAGCATCTTCTTCCAGCAGCCAACTCAAGCACAAAAGCCAGACTGACTCCCCTGATGGCAGCAGTGGGCTGGCAATTTCAACCCCTAAAGAGTTCAGTGCAGGAGAAAGCTCTACTTCTCTTGATGCTAATCACACAGGGGCAGTCCTTGAGCCTTTGAGAACTTCGGTTCCAAGGCTCCCATCAGAGAGTAAGAAAGAAGAAGACTCTGACACTACCCAAGTCTCCCAAGCAAGTCTCAACGCCAGTGATCTCTCTGACTTTCGATCCGTTTCCAAGCTAAACCAGGGCAAGCCATGTGCATGCATAGGCAAGGAATGCCAGTGTAAGAGGTGGCATGATATGGAAGTGTATTCCTTTTCAGGCCTGCAGAATGTCCCTCCCCTGGCTCCAGAACGAAGATCAACGCTTGAGGACTACTCTCAGTCACTGCACACCAGAACTCTGTCTGGCTCTCCCCGCTCCTGTTCTGAGCAAGCTCGAGTCTATGTGGATGATGTGACCATTGAGGACCTATCAGGCTACATGGAGTATTACTTGTATATTCCCAAGAAAATGTCCCACATGGCAGAAATGATGTACACCTGATAGCAAGAAGCTAATTCATGTGCTTTAAACCAATGAAGGGTTATCAAAGAGATTTAGTTAATGGCAGACCTTGCGGCCACTTTTGTGTGAGAAGACATCTCTTTTTGCTCACTGTGCTTGCAATAAAAACTTTTCTTGGCATCTCAGTTAATCTTATCTTCATTCTTTAAACTTAACTGAGTTCTTACAATACCCATCAAGGCAAGCAGATCAAAGGAAAATCCCTCTCATTTAGAAGTGTTGCTGGGGGATGAAGAAACCATAATTACTTGAGACTGACAGCAGTGGGTGTATAGTAATCACCTTTGTAAAACAGTGCATTTTTCAGATCTGTTCAAGATTCGGTAGCCAAGGAAAATCAAATGTGGTTTTGTAACTATATTGAACATTTGTTATGCCGTAGTTGCCAGCTCAGAATGTTAGAAGTTATAAGACTGATTTAAACCATCTCTGATTTAACACAAGATTTATTGTATCTATAAAGGTTTTTTATGTTATTGTTAAGCCAGAGATCTAAGGTTTAGATTCAATTTGAATAAACTAGCAGGCCTGCCCTGTATTGTTTGAGAGTTATTAACCATCACTAAACAAACCCCTGCTGACGCTATTCATTCCAAGGCATGTTACATGAAGTTTCTCAAGCAGCTTGGAGTGGGCTGCTTCAGTTGGAGGGAGGGGATATAATATTTGAAACTAGTGAGTATCTTTCCCACCTCTGGCATTTTTATATATGGCATGTTTTTTTGTAATCGGTTGTAATGTAGGTCTCATAACTTCAGTTTCAAATGTTCTAGATGGTTATTATCTCTTTGAACTGTCCTCTCATCCCAATAACCCCAGAGAGAATTTTGTACATTTCTGGTCAACCAGCCCAAAATCCCCCCCCAAAAGTTTGGTAAAAAAAAAAAAAAAGGAAAATCTGTCCTCAATTTCAGCTAGAGGATGAATCCCTTTTTCAGGTATCTTCAAAATGAATTTTGTATATGCCACATAGCTTATATTTTAATTCAGACCATCACGTACCCATCAAATTTAGTGGCAGTGGCTAGCCATGTTAACGTAATGTCAACAGAAAGTTTGTTTTATTTGTAGTTTAACATCCTATTGGCTGTGCGGCTGATTCATGACAGTGGGGTTGTGGGCTTCACAAATAGGTGATTTATACTTAGGAGAGGTGGGAGGGATATTTCCTAGAAAAGCTCTGAACTTGCTTAAGTAGTGGGAGTCCCCTGCTAGTTACTAGCTTAGTGTAGATTCAGTAACACATCCGAAGGCTGTGTTACGGAGAGGGAGCAAAATGCCTTAGCACTAGAAGCCGTAACGTATTTGTTACACAGAAGGCACACTAGTATATCTAAGGCAGCAATTCTCAAACTTTTTGGTCTCCTTTACACTTCCAAATTCAGGACCCCAAAGAGGTTTTGTTTATGTGGATTATAACTCAGTATTTACCATATTAGAAATTAAAGAAATCCTGAAACTACTTCATTTAAAAATAACCCATTACAAACTAAAATAAATAACATTTTTAAGTGAAAAATAACTTTTTCAAAACAAAATATTGGAAGAGTGGCATTGTTCTACATTTTTGCAAATCTCCTTAATGTTTGGCTCTACAGAAGACATTCTCATATATGCTCCTGCATTTAATCTCTCAGGATTTCACATAACTGTGGTCTCCAGCAAACTCTTGTGCACTTGTGAGAGAATGAGTGTGAAAAGGTCAAATACAGGTTGAGTATGCCTTATAGGAAATGCTCGGGACCAGAAATGTCTCAGATTTTTTTCAGATTTTGGAATATTTGCACTATACCTGCTGGTTCAGCATCCCTAATCCTGAAATCTGAAATGCTTCAATGTGCATGTCCTTTGAGCCTCATGATGACACTCAAAAAGATTTTGGATTTTTTTATTAGGGGTACTCAACCTCTAATGTCTTAGTACTGGGAAAATTGTTTGGACCTCTCAGATTCCCTAGAAGGATCGCAGGGACTCCCAGGGACTCCCAGACCACACTCTGAGAACCACTAATCTAAGCTATTTAAGCTTCTGGTTGTAAAGGTACCACCCCATCCTCACCTCCACAACTAGTGTTTTGCCTCACCCTTTTTACTGGAGAGTAATGGAGCTATTGTTGCTAAACAGTGAGCTACTTAATTCAAGTTCGTGTTACGTGGGCTTAACATGGTAGAATTAAGATTAGTTCTTAAACCTTTTAAGTCCTTTTTAGTTTGCTTTTCAAGCCAGTGGTCTGATTATTTACCCAATGCTGTTATAGTAACCCAGAAGTCACTAGAGAATGAAGAATGATATATTCTTTTCATACAAAGTTGTTAGAAGGGGTGTAAGGATTGAAAAGGACAAAGTTCCAATGACCTAGTAACTTGAAGAAATGCAACTTGGATGAAAGTTTAGGCACTCCAGATTTGTGGGAGTTAGTTGTAAGTTACCTACATCTCATCAAAATCTTCCTGAAAACATGAATCTTGAAGTTAAAAATTACTCTGCTCAGACCCAATTGGACCAACTTTAATACTAGTGTCCCTCACTGGAACATTAGACTTTTCATTTGTGGATGTGACTTACTGAACTAATCTTCCTGTGATGCATCCTGGAACATGAGTTCAGTTTGTGAATTGAGGGATTGTTTCAGTTTTGATGTTCTGGATAAGTAGCATCCTGATTTCCACATGCCTTCATTTAACAACTTTTCATTGAACATTCATTCATTCATTACACAAATATTTATCAAGTGTCTACAACACACCAGGCACACTGCACTAGGTGCTGGGACTAGAACAATAAGCAGAACAGTATCATTGTTCTCAGTGGAGAAAGATGATGAACATATAAATGGTATGGAAAGAAAGGATTAGGAGATAGGAAGGGCCAGGGTAGGGGAAGGGTGTTGCTATTTCATTTGGGATGGTCAGAGAAGCTTCTGTGATAAGATAACATTTGAGCAGAGAACTGAAGGAAGTGGGGTGAGCCACAGGGGGGATTTGAGGGAGGAACATTCTTGGGAGAGGAAGTAATCAATGTGCCTTGAGTAGGTGGGGTCAGAGAGATGAGGTGTGGCCAGATTGTGGAGGTCCTGATAGGCCATTTTCAAGGCTTTGGCTCCTAGTCTGAGTGAGCTAGGGAGCCACTGGGGGGTTTGGAGCAGAGGAGAGATAACATGGTCAGACTTACCTTTTTTTTTTTCTGAGACAGGGTCTCACTCTGTTGCCCTGGCTAGAGTACAGCGGTGTCATCGTAGCTCCCTACAACTTCAAACTCCTGGGCTCAAGCGATCCTCTTGCCTCAGCCTCCCGAGTAGCTGGGACTATAGGGGTGCGCGTGCCACCACACCTGGCTAACAGACTTACCTTTTAAAAGAGCACTGGCTGCTGTGTGCAGACTAAGGGAAGGCAAGGAGGGCAGTTAGGAGGCTCTTGCAGTAAATCAGGCAATGGGTTTGGGAGCTTGGACACTTGGCAGTTCAGGAGACACGGTGTGCCCTGGAATTATTTTGAAGGGATTTGCT
Organism: Indri indri; assembly: GCA_004363605.1. NCBI lineage: Eukaryota > Metazoa > Chordata > Mammalia > Primates > Indriidae > Indri > Indri indri. The sequence goes on from RJWJ010000106.1 coordinate 7,246, forward strand.
AATGCACCGGATATAGGGTGTGAGAGAAAGACATTAAGGATTATTCCAAAGGTGTTAACAAATTGGGAGTCAGCTGGAGGAGCAGATTCGGAAGGGGCAATTGGGAGTTTGGTTTGTTCTTGTCAAGTCTGAGTGTTTATGAGATACATGGAAATGTGAGTCAGTGGTTGGATGAATGAAGATCAGGCTAGAGATGCAAATTTAGGAGCCATGTGACTGGAGGAGATCACCTAGGAAATGAATGTAGAGGAAGAAGTCAGAGGACTAAGCTCCCGGGCATTTCCAAGGAGCAGAGGTCAGAGGAATGAGGAGGAACCAGTAAGTCAGGAGCAGAACCAAGAGGAGGATTCTAAAAGTCAATTGAAAAAGTGTTTTAAGAAGGGAGTCACCAGCTGCCGAATGCTGCTAAGAAGGACAGATGAGGAGCACCCACCATGTGCAGGCCCCGGGCATGCACAGATGCACCACGGTGTCTGCCGTATAGGTATTCATTTTTTTGGTTTTGTTTTGTTTTTGGTTTCTAACAACTCCCAGTTTGGGGGAGGAGCCAGCACGTGGGAAGGGTACCTGACCCAGCCAGGAATCTTGTCTGGAAGCCTTCCTGGGCAGGGCAGGCTTCCTCAGCCGAGCCTTCAGTGGCTGAGAGGAGCTCGTGTGGGTTTCTGTGCAGTCTTTCTGCTCTGGATTTTTGGTTCACCCTTCTAGGCGCCCTGAGAAGCAGCCAAGCTTGAGAAGTTGAGAAGGTAATAGAGGGAGGACATGACCAAAGAACAGAACCAAAGAAAAGACCCGGGAAGAGGACAGAATGGGATAGCTACCTTTAAAAACAGTTTAAAATTCATTTCAAGTTTAGTAAATTCCACTTGGTTTGGGCACTTGGTTTTCCTGAGGGCAATCTGTTGCAATGCACATATGGCCGCAAGAGGTCTCCCTTTTCCTGGAATGCACTGGTTTAAAGGGAGGGACAAAAAAAACGGCAGCTTGTCAGAGAGCTCGACGACGGGCAGGTAGGGCCAGTATCGAATTCGTCAAAGACTTTTACTTTAACTTTCGTAAAGTCAAAGTGTCCCTCTACCAGTAACTTAGTTTAGCAGTGTGAAAAAAAGAGAAAGCACAGGGTAATGCTGAGTAAATGTGTACTGAGAAGAGTGAGGAGTTCTTTAATGTCAAGGTCTTTAATATTTAGGAGAGGTTCTCTCTTTGGTTATTATTTTATTAAGCATGACGGTATGAAAAGAAATTTATTATGTGAGAATAATATTAGTAATAGCTAACATTTATTAGGTGTTTAGTGTGTTCTAAGCCTTTGTACAGTATTAACTAACTCATGTGATCCTTACCTACCCATGTAAGGTAGGTACGACTATCCTTAATACCAATAACCCTTTGAGGTAGGTACTTTTACAGATGAGAAATATGCAGCTTAGAGAAATTAACAATTGGTCCAAGGTCACACAGCTTGTTAGGGGCAGAACTGGGATTCGAACACATAGCTAACTCCCAAACTACCCATCCCACACAGCCTACAGTTAAGTAAAAGAATTCATGAATTTGTATATGTTATTAAGAAACTGTTTCTTGATTTGAAAACTTACAGTGGTTTTTAACCAGAGATGAGAATCAGATTCGGTGAGGAGCTTTTTAAAACAATGCAACTGCCCGAGTCTTCTCCCAGGACAAGGTATTCTATAGTTCTGGGGTGGGCCTCTGGGATCTGTTCATGTTTTTAAGTTTTGCAGCTGATTCTTATGCCCACCCTTGGTGGAGAACCACCACGGGCAGCTGCTGTGGATGAACAGCAGATAAATTTATGTAGGTGGAACAGCTTACTAGGACCCAGAAATGGCCACTTAGCCTTAGAACAGGATTACAGTGATTTACCCGGCATGTCATGATAGGGGTAGTGGACTCAGGCGAGTCAAACTCCTCTAGCTTGCAGTTTGTGATGTTCTTCCCTCTTCCTTTGACAGCAGAGCTGGAAAGAAACTTGTGATTCTTCAAAGACCGTGGTGAGAAGTGGTAAAAGCAGAATGATCTGGGGTAGCGCTGAGGAGTTCTTAGAAGAGAATTGTGCAAGCAGGCTGTCAGTTGCCCTGGCCAGGGTGTGAGTCCAACTACCCAGATGATAGTCTTTACCACTGCTATTTGCTGCCTGTCGGCTTGGCAGACAGTGACCGTGAGCTCAAGAGACTGGGTGTTTCTACCTCGTGGCGAAATGTAGACACAGAAGGGACTCTCTAAGGTCAGGGGCTGTGAACAAAGACAGAATCAAGTCATAAGAACAGGCGATGAGCTGGGAGGAGAGGAGAGAACACTTTCTACCCATTTCTGAAACAAGAGCAAAACTTCTGCAGTGACTTTAAGTGGCCTGAGTAGTCATGGGATTTGGAAACGTCAGATAAGTTTAAAGGCAGATAATAGTCTAATTTTCTCTACTGCCTTCTGTGCTTGATTTCTGGTGATTTCTCTGCCTGACCCTCAGTGCACCTGCCCCCACCCTGCTCCCCGCCCAGCTTCCTGTTCTCGGTGGCTCTCACCTTTCCCAGAATTGCTCTATACTCGTGTTAACCCTGGCTCAGCTGGGATTTACAGTCGCCAGCCCAGGCACCAGCTTCTTGTCATGGAGACTTATTTGTTCTTTTTACTGGAGTTTGGTGGGAACCTGAGTGCTGGGAATCCACCCAGGCCCTTCGTTCTTGACCCTGCCCCAAGAGCTTTCGGAAGTCTGGCCTCACAGCCTTTTAGGACACTAGAGCAAAAGAGAACTTGGAAAGGAAAAGAAAAAAAAATTACGATCCCTGAGTATTTCTGAGAAGACCTCTTTCCAACACAACCCACGGCTCTGTGTCTTGGAGATAGAGCCAGGAAGGCGGGCTTCTCTCCCTTCAGAGGGTTCTCCCAGCCTTCCTGGGGTGGAGGGAATTTGGGGTTGTGCGTGAGCGCTGGACTTATATTTGGGGTATCTTCCAGACTGTGTCCAGAACTCACCTCTTTTTCTGAGTTCTCTCCTCTGCTTTCAAAAGCACATGTGAAACTGTCCCGTTCCTTTCTCTTTAGGTCACCGGATTCCTTTGATGGGGCTGGCAGTGGCGCTGTAGCCCCAGGTCCTGTTGGGGCATGTGAGTGGTGGTGGGGCTGAGATTTGCCAACCTCTACGCTCTGGGGGATTTTAAGTGTTCCAGGACGGGGTGTTCTGTGAGTCTTCCTCTCTCCTCCCTCCGCTGACTCCTGTGTCCTCCCTGCCCGCAGACCCGGGACTCAGGGCGGAAGGGAGCTCTCACCCCTGGGAAGAACAGACACCAAGTCCCCCGGGGCTGCCTGCACTTAGCCCGCAGCCTCCTTCCTCTCTCCAGCCCCTGCCTGGGTCAGCCGCAGGGCCGATTTGAAATACCCCTCCTTCCCGCTCTGAAGGAGGCTGGGCTGGCCAGGGGGTTATTTTGGGAGCAGCTTCTGAGATCCAATGGCCTTGTTAGGGCAACACTGACCTTTCCGTCCCGGGAGGAGGGCAGGATTGGGGAAGGGGGCGGGGCAGCGGCCGAGCCACACACGGCCCCGCACACCCACCGCTGGAGAAGGGGGCCAGCCTGGCGCGGGGGCCACCAGGGGAACTTCCCCGCTTTGGAGCAGGCGGGACCCCTCGCTTCTTAAAGGGATCACACCGTTTTTCTCTGGTCTCCATGGAAGCCAGACGCGGGACGCTTTGCGGGGACTTGGAGTCTTTCCTTGCAGCCCCCTTTCCCGCGGGCGGCCTTGCTCGGGCTGACTGAGGGGGGCTCCGGGCATGGCACTGACCAGTCGCCCCGGTGCTGACTTGGCTCCTGGGCTCGGTCAGCCTCTGCTGGCATCCTGCTTCCCCCGTCCCGGGGCGCGGTGGTGAGTCTGGGGGCCCAGCCCCGAGGGTGCCCTCTGCACCCAAGCTGGAGGACCGGGAGGCCGTCAGGGGCTATGATGAGATGAGCGGGGGCCGCTTCGACTTTGACGATGGCGGGGCGTACTGCGGGGGCTGGGAGGGGGGCAAGGCCCACGGGCACGGACTGTGCACGGGCCCTAAGGGCCAGGGCGAATACTCGGGCTCCTGGAACTTTGGCTTTGAAGTGGCAGGCGTCTATACCTGGCCCAGCGGAAACACCTTTGAGGGCTACTGGAGCCAGGGCAAACGACATGGGCTGGGCATAGAGACCAAGGGGCGCTGGCTCTACAAGGGCGAGTGGACACATGGCTTCAAGGGACGCTATGGAATCCGGCAGAGCACCAGCAGCGGTGCCAAGTATGAGGGCACTTGGAACAATGGCCTGCAGGATGGCTATGGCACCGAGACCTACGCAGATGGAGGTGAGCCCAGCCTGGGACTCGTGGGGTGGGGTGGGGCCAGAGAGGGTGGGGAGCACTGGCCGAGGGCAGGAAGGCTGGGGGGCAGTTGGCACAATCCGATGGGCTGGGGTGTGATTTGCTGTGTGGCTTCGGGCAAGCTGCTCTACCTTTCTGAACATCCATTTTCTTGTAGTAAAGGTGGGACCAATAAAGAGGTTATTGAGAGGATTGGCAGGAGTGCTTAGTACAAGGCCTGCCATGCAAATGCACAGTCCAAACACACTCAATAAAATGTAACTATTACTGTTTGCAGGCTGGGTATATAAATAGCCATGGAATATGCTCTAGCTTATGCTCTAGCAGAATTGGAATCTAGTCTCAACTTTGCCATAAAAATTATTTTCAAGCAACAGATCATGAGAAGTGTTCATTCATCCATCCATCCATATCCACCTACCCACGCACCCATCCACCTATCTATCCATTCTGCCACCCACCCACCCATCTGCCCATCCATCCATACACCCATTCATCCACCCACCCACCCATCCACCTATCTGTCCATTCATCCACCCACCCACCCATCCACCTATCCAGCCACTCACCATCTATCCATGCCTTCTTTCATTCAATGAGTATTTCTGTGGCACTTCCTCTTTGCCAGGCATTGAACAAAAGATTAGATTTAAAGAGGAATAAGAGACGTACAGTCCCTGGCTTCAATGATAGGCATGCGGACAGTTATACACATTCTCCCCAAGTATGTAGAGTGCTGTGGCAGAAAGGAGCACTTAGATTTGAGGTGATCAGGGAATGCTTTGGTGGAGGTGTCACCTGAGCTTGATCTTGGTGGGAAAGTTGCATTTGTGAGACTGGGAGTGGGGACCATCCAGGCAGAGCGAGGCGTGGGTACAAAGGTTCAGAAGTGTGAGAATAATCAGTGGGTTGAGGAATCAGAGAGGAGTTCTCTGTGGCAAAACAGCCCTGTCAAGTGACAGGGCACAGTCATTATCTCATCCACTGAGTGTCACTTTGGACATATCATTTATCTGGGCCTCAGTTTCCTCATCCATAAAATGGGATGCTTTATAATATTGGTAGTGCTTAAAATGTGGTCAGTGGACAGGTCAGTTCCATCTGCCTACCAGTTAGAAATGCAAATTCAGGGGCCCCACCCAGGTTTTCTGAATCAGAGTCTCTGAGTGTGGGCACAGAAAACTGTTTGAATAAGCTTATCAGGCAATTTTTAATACACGTTACAGTTTAAAAAGTGTTGCTTTAAATTAGGGGCTAGCAAACTGAATCACGGGCCAAACTGACCCACTGCCTGTTCTGTACAGCTTGTGAGCTGAGAGTGGTTTTACATTTTTAAATGTTTGGAAAAAATCAAAAGAACAATATTTTTGACACGTGAAATTATATGGAAGCCCCTACATAATACATCCTTCATTGTGACCCTTGTCCCACAGATCCTAAAGTATTTACAACCTGACTCTTTATAGAAAAAAGTTTGCTGGCTCCTGCTTTAAATGGTCATTCAGACTCCTCCTGGCTCAGATGATTCTATGAAGTCTTCCTAATGTGCAGCACTGGAAAGAGTCACACAGATAACTCAAAACTGGCTAATTAAAAAAATCGTATTTGGCATTAGAAGGCATTTGTAGGATATTACATTTGTCACTAGTCTTCCCTCTTTATGCGGAAGGACAGGAAGTGGGCGGGTAGTCTGGGAGTGCGCTGGGGGTGAGGCCCAGGACCAGGTGAAGCGGCAGGAAGAGGCGGCAGCTGGCCCAGGGTGCCAGGTGTGCTGCGGCTGAGGCCCTTGGACACACCGAGAGCAGCTGCAGGTGCACGACGGGTTTATATCTGGGCTTCTAATCGTGGGTGTCTGGATCACGGCCTGGCCTCGAATGTGTCTGGATGTTAACGAGGTTGTGTCCCTGGAGTTTCTGCAGGCACATGTGGCTGCTACACAGCACTGGCTGGAATGGCACAGTGCTCAGGACAAATTCCGCCTCCACCACTTGCTAGTTTGGTGACCTTGAGCCATTCACCGAGCCTCTCTAATTCAGTGCAGTTCATTTCACCAGAGGTGTATGCCGGGCACTGTGCTAGGCACTGGCGACACAGCACAGAGCAAGCTTCAGTTTCTCTGCCTAGAAAATGGGGATGATCCTTGAATGTGTACGTGGTGTCTGTTACCTATGCAGCGTGGTGCACTACAGGCACGTGCTGAGTGTCTCTTCCCTTCCCTCTTTGCTGTCTCCAAACCAAGAGGTGTGTGTGTGTGTGTGTGTGTGTGTGTGTGTGTGTGTGTGTGTGTGTATGTGTGTCTGGAGTCTGGATGTGAGTCACAGAGACACATATTTCTGGGTTGAGATGAGTATGGGAAACTATGGGCTGATCTCCCAATATGTCTAAAAGGGGGAAAACCTATTGATTCATTCATTCATGCAACCAATATTACTGAGTACCTAATCTGTTCCAGGCATTATGTCACAGCAAGTTCTAGGGATTGGGGCAGTGAACAAGACAAGGTCCTCAAGGAACTCTCTGTCCAGTGGAGAAGACAGAAATAAATCGGAAAAAAAAAAAAAAACGTATGTAAGGACAAGATCAGAGAGGGAAGAGGGTGCTATTTTTAGATAGGGTGGTCTCAGAAGCAGGATGGAGAGGCCTAGAGAGGAAGTAAAGACTTTCGGGCAGAAGGAATGTCAATGCAAAGGCCCTGAGGCAGGACTGGGCTTGGAATGAATGCCGGGGCAGTAGGGACAGAGTGGATGAAAGGTACAGGCAGGAGTGGACGTTGAAATTGTGGGCATGGGCTGGATCGCACAGGTGTTGTAGGCCCTGGGTTTATCCTAGGTGTGCCCAGGAGCTCTTCAGGCCAGGTAACCAGAGCACCTGCTGCTCTGCTGTGTCAGAAGCCTGCGTTCCAGACTTCTCCCTGATGAGAGATGGCCCCACATCCAGGGGCCTTGGAAACTTCACAGATTCTCTCTCCCAAGCCACACACGAGGTGTAACTCTCCAAAATTAGATGTGGCCACTGCTTCGGAAAATCTCTTTAATCAACCTGTCATCAGTCCCCTGTGGATTTGTTAAGGATCTACCCTGTGCTCTTTGCCCCATCCTGGGAAGCGCTGAGGGAACGTGGACACGTAAGATCCTGTGATTAGGAACGGGTGGGAGTCAGGCAGCCCTGGGCTCTTGCTCTGGCCCGACCATGTGATTTCATCCCTTTGATCCTTAATTTCCTCGTCCGTAAAATGCACCTATCCTAATCTCTCAAAAGGTTTCTCATGGGATAAACGAGTACTCAATAAATGGTAGTTGCTACTAGTGGCTATTAACTATTTTTATTCATCCAATAAATACTTCTTGAGTGATTATGATGAAGCCAGCACTAGCTACACTGGGGGTGTGGAAATAAACAGAATGGAAAAGCTCCCTGCCTTTGCAGCGAACCTGACAGGAAATGGCACTACAGGACAGTGTTGGGTGCTAGGCGGGGACACACAGGGGACCAAAGGAGCAAGATGTGGCAACTAGCAAGACTTAGGCATTCAGGGAGGCTTCCTGAAGTACGTGGCGAGCCAAGCTGTGAAGTAGGTGCAAGAGTTAGCAGGTAACAAGAAGGGAGGATGATGCTCCAGGTGGAGAGAAAACAGAGTGCACGGAAGTTGAAGGTCCAACGCGTGCCATTCGGCCAGGAGATAAAGCTCAAACTTGCATCTCATTCTACCACCTTTTCTGTAGTCAAATGTTACAGGTGCCTGCCTGCTCTAAACCAAAGAAAATAGCAATTTTCCAACCTGGAGCCTGGTGAAATCAATTTCACCAGCAATCATGACCTGCACTTTCAGAAATGAAAGAATAGAATAGAATAGAAAATAACAGAGTATTTCACAGAGAATAAGATAAAGTATTATTTTCCGAAATGATTGTTCAGTTGGGGAATATATGTATGTACATACAATGTGTGAGACAGTATGTGTGTTTTTAAATGTCTGTATTTATAATATGTGCGTGCCATGATGTAAAATGTATTTCTTACCGCAGGTCATGGTCTTTTTTTTTTTTTTTTTTTTTTTTTGAGACAGAGTCTCACTCTGTTGTCCCAGCTAGAGTGCCGTGGCATCATCACAGCTCACAGCAACCTCAAATTCATGACCTCAAGTGATCCTCCCGCCTTGGCCTCCCAGAGTGCTAGGATTATGGGCATGAGCCACTGTGCCCAGCCAGGTCATGGTCAATAAAACTTGCAAATCACTGTTCTAAGGTGACTTGGCCTGGCACCTTCTTGGAAGCTCCTGTCATTCCTACCTCCATGGACCTCCCTGTCCTCCAGGCTGTTGTTTTGGTCTAGGGCTAAGCCCTCCAGCTCTTGCCTGGGAAGGGGAAGCTGGGGCTGGCATAGGACTTCTGGCCTCCCAAACTCTGTTGTAAGCTTCTTGGCCCCCCTCCCCCTCCTATAGCCCTCATTCCTCCCCTGGCCATATATAGCAAAGCTAAAAATAGCTGCTGACTTAAAGCACATGCACACACCCCAGCCCTGAAGGCGTAATGTGCTGCTAGGCTGGCTGGCTGTTCCCACCGAGGGACTCCAGCACCCCAAGCGCCATTAGTGTACCTTCCTTTCTGAGATTTTTTGACCTGGGGCCCCTGCCTTCACCTCCGAGGCCTACATATGCCCTGAAACTTCAGGCAGGATGTGCATAGACTATCTGCGTTTTTCTGGGAGGCGTTTTCTCAGATGGTCATCAGATTGTCAAAGTAATCTAGTACTCAAATAAATTCCAGAACCATTGATTAGTTTAATAATCCCTTCGCCAAAATGTGCAGTGGAAAAACCACGCCTGAGGTTGACTGTTTTCCATAAAGCTAATAATAATAGTTAACATTCGTAGAGTGCTTATTATGTGCTAGGCGCTCTTCTTGGCACTTGATGTATGTTGTGGTATTTCAACCTTCACAACAACCCTACGGGGAAGTACTGTTATTACTTCGTTTTGCAGATGAGGACACCGAGACAGAGATCTTATAAGTATTCTCACTCAAGTTCCTCTGGCTAACAAGCAACAGACATGGAACTTGATAATAATAAATGATAATTAAATATTTCATATTATTAATATGTATTTTAATAAATTATAAACAATGATACAAAATAGTCAAGACTGGCTATATAATTTGTGGGACCTGGTTCAAAATGAAATGATTTTTAAAATCATTAAGAATTTCAAGATGGTGACCACAGAGCATTAACCCAAATTCAGGACCCTTCGAAGTGCCAGGCCCTATTTGACTACGTAGTTCCAACACCCGTGAAGCTGACCTTGACAATAACAATAACTGCATCTACCATTTATTGAGTCTTCACTACGTACCAGCTTCTGTGCTAAGAATCTTACATGCATTGTATTACTTAGGCTTCTTAATAACTCTTATCTACTACATTAGGGGCTTTCCAACTTTTTTGATTGCAACCTGACTATGATATATGTATTTCACGCTGGAATTCTATACCTACACACATCTACAAAAATGTAAAACTGAAACAAACCAGTATTTCCCTCCCTACATGCAGTGCTTGCTATTTTCTCTTTTATTTTGTCTCGTTGTGAGAATTAAATAATGCCCCGATATGTGTAAAGCTCTTAGAGTTTGGCATGTGTTAGTGCTTTCATTATTATTTTAATATTACATGCTGAAAAGATGAAGCTTTTGTATTTAACTATGACAATTGGGTCGAAAACCCAAGCTTCTGTGCTCTGGATCCAGTTTTCTTTCTCCTGTCCAAAGCTAACGACTCAAGTTCATTTTAGTCCACGGAACGCAGGAGCTAAGTGATTTTGCCAGGAGAGGGAACCGAGCAGTAATACCTGGTGTCACATTCTCTGGGCCTGTGAGATGCGTTCCTTGCAGAGACAAGCTCGAAGGAACTTGACCTCTACATTTATTTATTTATTTGCTCCCCCAAAGAATACCTTTTCTATTGATCTATTTGTGTATCTTTATACCAACACCATGCTGCCTTGGTTACTGTAGCTTTATATTATCTTAAAAGCAGAGTAAATCATCCAACTTTGCTCTTCTTGTTCAAGATTGGATTATTCCAGGTTATTTCCATTACCACATACATTATAAAATCAGCTTGTTGATTTATAAAAAGGCCTGCTGGGATTTTGATTGTGATCGTATAAGATCTATAGATCACGTTGAGAGAATGGACATCGTACCAGCAGTGAGTCCCCCAGCCCACACACATGGTGTATGTCCCTATACAAGTCTTTAATTCCATTCACTGATGTTTTGGAGTTTTCACTGTCTTGCACATCTTTTGCTAATTTTATCCCTAAGTATTTTGTTTTTTTGTGATATTGCAAATGGCATTTAAACTTTATTTTTTCAATCGTTCATTGCTAGTTTATAGAAATACAATTAGCTTTGTATATTGACTTTGAATCCTTTACCTTGCTAAATTAGTGTCTTGGTTTTAAGGGAGGTTTTTTGATTGTTGTTGTTTTTGATTTTCAGGTTTAAAAGGAGTATCTTTTTTAATTTAAAAATTCTTGATTGCTATTAAAAATCAAATGTGGAGGTCCTAAGACAATCTGATATTACTAAAGGGACACGTGGTACTTACACTCTAGAGTCAGGGCTCAAATCCCAGCTGTGCCAGTTCTGAGCTCTGTGAACCTGAGCACATCATGTAGACTCTCTGAGCTTCCGTTTCCTTTTTTCCATTGGGGATGTTAAAATCTCCCTCAGAATATGGGTCGGGACAATGAAAGGAGATATACATATAAAGCACTTGGCATCCTGGCACATAGAAAATGCCAAAATATATGTTCTCCTTCTCGTATGTCCTTCCTACTCCAAAGGGTGAATTAATTCAGGATGACCCGAACCATCGCTGTCCCTGTCTTTGGGAGAATATTTGAGCGCAAAAACTGGTTTTTGACTTTGGAGCAGTTAAGATGACAAGATTTGATTTGCTTAGTCCTGCTAGGATCAGTGGAATCCGTGCCGGGCACGATTCCATTTCGAATGCAGAACCAGCATAATTTAACCTCGTCTTGAAAATCTCATGTCCCAGTTCACAGCCAGGGGTCAGCGTGACAGGCAGCTGAGTTGCTGTCTCGACAGCTTCTTGGCATGATCTGGAGAGCCCGGGGGAGCAGAGCGGACCCTCGGCAAGACAGGAAAGGAGACATAGTCAGCCTTTCCTCTCGGCGGCCTTGTTTTCAGTGATTCATGTGTCCGATTGGCCCAGTCTCTGCAGACGTGCCCCTGTTCAGGGCCAGGCCTTTGGGATTCATCGAGCTTGCTTGTTTCCAGGGCCTACTCGTTCCGTGCCCCCAGCAGCTGTGCCCGGGACCAGGCCTTGCAAGCCACACCCTTGTGAGGAATGTTGAGTCTCATTTTCCGAGGGCCCTGGCTGAGGGTGGAGTGCGGGGTGAGGGGGACAGGGTTGTTTCCTGCCTTAGACTAGAGGGCTGGCCTTGTTCTCTCCTATCCGTTGCCAAGCCAGAGCCACAGAGTAGGTGGGCGGCTGGGTCTGGCCCTCTTGGCTGCTGAGTAACTTCCACTTCCCGCTTAAGGGGGAGCTGAAGAGAGTTGGCTGGCACAGACACGGGCCTGGCAGAATCCACAGAGCAATCCATGGGCAGTAGGAACTCCAGAACAACCCTTTCTAGGCCACCAGTGACACCCTGTGCCTGGAGGCCTTCACGCCAGCACTGGCTGACTGGCCATGGCTAGGAACAGTGCAGACTGAGGGCCGCACACAGAGGCCTGGGGGCTGTACGCAACCTGTTTGGCATGTGTCATGTTTTTATTGCTTTTATTTGTAATTAAATTGGAATTCTTTTGGATACCTTCTTAACAAAGTGATCGAATTTAACATCATCAGTGACCAAACTGTTAGCATGTACCCGTGACAGGACATGCAGAGAAGGACGTGACACCATCTATATAGTATTCCTGCCAGAAGGATGTAGGGAGAGGGGGGTTTGTGCAGGGCCTTGTAGGCCATTGGAAGATTTTGGCTTTGATGCTGAGAAAAATGGGAACGCCGTAAGTGACAAGATCTGAATTCTTTAGCTACTGCATTAAGAAGAGCCTGTGTGGGGCCGGGGTTAGAGGGAGGCAGTGTTGAGACCAGTTAGTGAGTTTACTGCAGTAGTACGGGTGGGAGAGGACGGCTGCTGAGACCACTGTCTCGCAGCAGCCGAGGTGGTGAGAAGTGGCATTTGAAGGAAGGGCTGGTGGGTTGTGCTGACAGATTGCACAGGAGGAGAGAGGGAAAGGGGAGTCAAGGGTGGTTCCCAGGCATGAACTGAGATGGGGTGGGGTTTATGGAAGGAAGCTCAGGAGTTTGGTGTTGGACATCATGGGTGAGAGAGGCCTGTTAGACATGCCTGCGGGCATGGGGGTCGTGGGCAGGTCTGAGTGCAGGCAGGGTGGGCCTCTTTTTGAACCCAGATTCTACCCACATGGCCCCTTTTCCTCCCGCAAAAACAATTTTTTCTGGTTTCCCAGGCCCTCAGGTGCTGAGCTGATGCAGGGCCCGGCAAAGGGGTTCTCACCCAGTACACAGCCCGAGGCTGTCAGCACCCAGGCCACGTCACCTGGCTAATCCTCTGCTTCTTGTGTGAGCTGTGGGGCATCTTCCCGGGCAGCAGCCTCTGGGGGTGGGGATGGTGGAGCCTTGCAGGGGAAGGGACTTGTCATCCACCCGCTGCAATCCGACCCTGCTCTCAGAACCGGTCACAAACGCCAACAGCTCCTTTGCTTTGGGTCGTCTGTTGGTGATCCCAGGAAACCAGAGACTGTGGAGATTTGATGGACGGCAGCATTTGGAAGGCATGGGAAGGGACTTTGGTGCCACCCTTGCAGGAGAGCCAGGGAGCAAAGCCTGGGGATTGTTATGGGGGAAATGTAATGCCATCTAAATGCTCACCAAAGCGACTTAAATTAATTCATGAGACCATGTGATGAAGTATGCAAGCCATTTAAAAAGACAGAGGCAGACCCACCTATACGCATGTGAAAAGGAATCTAAGGCATTTTAAGTGAACAAAAGCCATCTGACAAATATTTATTGAGTGTCTACCATGTGGTACGTGGTGTTCTCAGAGATGGAGAACAGCTACCTTTTCGTCTATTCGTGACATGTATATGCTCATAAATGAATAGAAAAAGGCCTGGAGGGACCTAAGTTGTTAACAGTGGTCACCTCTAGGGAGATGACGGTACAGAGGTTGTTTATTTTATGTACTCGTCTATAAAAGCGTAATGACTTTTATAATTTTTAAGAAGTTCTCCCTCCCCACACTCAAACAGTATTTACATGTAGAAATGATAAGAAGCCCCCAGGGTGCAAAAGGGATCTGGGGGGGGTTTAAGTAGAGTTCCCCAGAGTCTAGGCTTTTATCCTCCCTGCTCTGGGGTTTTCCGCTCCTCAAGGCAAGGCAGAGTTGAAAGAGCAATAGAGGCAAGAGATCTGTTCTTCAGTCCCAAATAAGCTACTGCGGGCTGTGTGGCCTTGGGCGGGTCCCTCTACCCCTCTGAGCCTAAGCTTCCTCCCCTGTGTAATGAGGGAGCAGGACCACACTTACCCCAAAGATAAGTCAGTTGTCTCCCACATGCAGTACCATTACCACAGCTGATGGGCTGTGGCTACCCGGAGAAGTGATGAGGCCATATTGGGATTCAGCCTCTTGATTGATTAGCAACGTCTACTTGGACACAGGATGGGGAAGAGATGGTGAGATGGCCCATGCAGTAGCAGATTACTTATCGCCTGGGACTAAATGGTCCTCAGGCTCCACTCCAGCTGTGACCTTCTCAGGACTGAGATACTGTCCTCTACACCAGAGTTGAGGTTGTCTATGACTGTGTTGCACATTTGCAGATATCAGGGACCTGATAGTCCGTATTAAATATGGGGTGCTGGCACCGGCTCCTACTGGCTCCTGAGAGCCCATTGTTAAATTTTCAGGAATTTTGCAAACCGGCTGTTCAACTGTTGGTAGCTTGACCAGCCATGGTGGGAGAATTTACATGGTGGAAATTGGTTAGTGCTTCAAATCAAAGTTGGCTGCTTTGTTTTTCCTGAAAAGCTAGCTTACCAGTGTACCCCTGAATATTGTGCTAATATGAAATGCCCTTCTTTCCTTCTCATGCAAATTTAGGGTGACCAGTCATCTCGGTTTGCTTGGAACTATCCTGGTGTTGTCATGAGAAGTCCCACATCTCAGGAAACACTTTGGTCTCAGGCAAACTGGGACGACTGGTCACCCTCCAGTCCTTCCCCTGAAATGAAGGGAGCTGACATTTGTTGAGAGCCCAAAATCTCCGCTGGACAACCCATGTAATACAGCAACCATATAAGGTAAACTTGCTACGCTCACTTTACTGAGAGGAGATAGACCCAAAGAGAACTTGTCCAAGGCTGTGTGCTCGCTAATTCATTTGACAGTGTCTGCTGAATGCCCTCCGTGTGCTAGTCATTGCATCGAGCGTGAGGAATGCTGTGCTGGGCGAGGCAGACTCGGTCCCCGCCCTCAGGAGCATGACCCTAACAGCAGAGACCTGCATCTAACAGTTACTTAGCTACCAGGTGTGATAAACCATTGGAAGGGTAAACGGAAGGGTTTATGAACTGATAACAGGGAATCCTGGCTCAGTCTGGAAATCAGAGAAGGCTTCCTTGAGGAAGTGATGTTTGAGCTGAGATCTGCAGGATGAATATGGGTTAACTTGGTGACAGGGGGCACCACACTGTGGCAGGCAGAAGGGACAGCAAATGCAAAGGCTTGGAGATGAGCCCAGAGCATGTTGTGTTCCAGAAAAAGCCTGAGCACAGAGACTGAGTGGGGAGTGGGGTCGATGAGGCTGGAGAGGTTGGCAGGACCCAGATCATGGGGGCTTCATGGGTCACGGTGAGGAGTTTGCACTTCATCCTTCTGATAGACTCTGGGGTGCACCCTCAAATACCCCTCAGGACCAGGGGCCTCGATCCCACAGCTCCCAGGAGTGTCAGCTGCTGACTGTGCCTAGCTGGGCACTGCCCTCATCGAAAGCAGTTGCTTCAGCCACTGTTCACTGCAGGAATACAAAGACCTGGCCCCCCTGCTTTGCTTTTGGGCAGCTCTGAAGGGTTGTTCCAGCTCAAGAGATCCCCTTGGGATCAGTTGGAGATTCTGTTGCGGATGTTCAACTTCTTCCACTGCCAACTCCTGCATCCTTCCTTACAGGTGTTCTTCCCGAGAGCCCTAACCCCAACATCACCCACCTGCAACCTCAGCCTCAGACTCTGTTCCCTAGGAATCCTGACCCAAGGCAATCCTCAGGCACTGGGAAGCTACAAGGATCTTAAGAGTGAGAGTAGCCTGCCGAGATCTGCATCTTATAAAGAAGGTGACTCTGGCAGCAGCCAAGGGTCAACTGAAGTGGGGAACAGGGAGGACACCACTCCAGTCAGCCAGGGAGACTGGGACGGCTTGGACTAGACGGACGGGGTGGGGATCAAGAGAAGTTGAAAAGTTAAAGAGACACAGAGAGTCAGGTCTATCTGTTTCCAAAGCCCATGCAGTTCCCACTGTTCTTTGCTGCCCCCAAAGCTGTCTTAGCCCTGACTTGCCTTCTCTGGGATGCCGGGTCCACAGTCTTTCTCAAAGTGGGTTAGAGCCCAGCTGGGATGAGTCCCCTGTACTCAGAAGCATCCATGTGACGTCCGTGGCATGGGCATACCTGTTCACCACAATGTGCATTTCCGATTTACCTGGTCTAGCCTTGGTGTGCTTGGACAAGAGCTGCTGACCCTGGACTCTCTGGTGCTCACCCCACACCTGCCACGCTCCATCTTACGCCCTGTGTGAAATCTGTTGATGGCATTTTCATGGGGTGCCCAAAGATCTCGTACTAACAGCTGATACTGTGTGAGAGGACTTGAAGGAGCAGGAGTGGCTGGCAGATACAGTAGACAAGGCGTAGACGGGAGAGCTGCCCTAGGAAGTACGAAGTGACAAATGTCCCAGGTAACAAGGAAGGAAGTTGGTTTCCCGAAGACGGTGGCTTTGAAACTGGGCTTTGAAGGATGCGGGAAGACAAGGCTGGGGAGGTGAGTCAGAACCAGGTCACGAAGGGACTGGACTGTCAGGAAGGACATCCACAGGCCAGGGAGACCCCCGGAGAGGAGCAAGTCCTGTTTCCTTTCTCTCCACCTCTGGTCAGTTCTCCAGTGTCGTAGTCTGTTTTCTGTTACTTACAACAGAATACCTGAAACTGGGTAATTTATAAGAAATGAAATTTATTTCTTACAGTTCTGGAGGCTGGGAAGTCCAAGGTCAAAGGGATGCATCCGATGAGGACTTTCTTGCTGGTGGGGACTCTCTGCAGAGTCCTGAGGCCACGCAGGGCATTACACGTGGAGGGGGCTGAGTTTGCTAACTCAGGTCTCTCTTCCTCTTCTTATAAAGCCACCAGTCCCACTCCCATGACGACCCATTATTCCATGGATCCATGAATAGATCAATGCATCCAAGAAGGCAGAGCCCTCATGTCCCAATCACCTTTCAAAGGCCCCACTTCTCCATACTGCCACACTGGAGATTAACTTTCAACATGAGTTTTGGTGGGGGGTAGCAAATATTCAAGTCATGGCACCCAAGGACACTGACGTTCCAGCCTCAGATAATTTCCTAGCAATAGGAAGGTGTCACTGGCCGGATGGGTGGTGTTCTCAATGTCCGTTCTGTATTTCCAGCAGAATCCCTGGTCTGGCCCACGCGTCTCTTCTCTGTCTCAAAGTGGATTCTGGATCTCCTAGCCTTTCCTTGAAGTCTTAGTCTGTCTGAGGTTGCTACAAAGGAATACCTGAGGCTGGGTACCTTATAAAGAAAAAAGGTTTATTTGGCTTATGATTCTGTCAGCTAGAAAGTTCAAGATTGGGCCTCTGCCTCTGCTGAGGGCCTCAGGCTGCTTCCACTCATGGCAGAAGGTGGAGGGGGAGCCAGTATGTGCAGAGATCACATGATGGGAGAGGAAGCAAGAGAGAGAGAGAGAGAGAGAGAGAGAGTGAGAGAGGAGGGAGGTGCCAGACTATTCTTAATGACCAGCTCTTGGGAACTAATAGAGCGAGAATTCACTCGCTCCCTAAGGGAGGGCATTCATCTGTTCACGAGGGATCCACACCATGACCCAAACAACTTCTATTAGGCCCCAACATTGCAGTCATAGGCAAGGAGGATAGACCTGAAAGTCTGGCTTAGAGCAATCAGGATTTATCCCTGGAAGTGGAGACAGGCTTACCTCTCTCTAATTCATGGAGGAGGACTGGACACTGGAACAAAATTGAAGTTCTATCAGCAAAGAAGTAGAAAATTGCTGTTGTGCAAAGTGGGTTTAATGGAACACATATCCTGGCAGATGTTCTGCAAAAAGCATCTTCTTATTAAATAACATCTGCCTCTTGGACATTCATGGTACTCATGAGTACATTAAGGGTTCCGATAAGTCCCGTGATGAGGAAACCTTTCATTTTATTTAACTTTGATTTTTCTCAAACTTTCTTGACTTCAGAACTGTTGCGGTTTTTTTTCCCCCCAACGAAAACCCAAATCTTGAGAAACACATTTTTGGAGATCTTGCCTTAATGGATTATTTGTTTGTACATACAGCAGGGAATATCTTCCACAGGCTATATGCTGCCACGTTGACCCCTTTTGGCTGGAGCTGAATGACCTGCACAAACATGTTGGGAAAATTCCTGCAGACAAGGGCAAACACAGTAGCCAGGGGCTCAGACCGCAGTCATCATCTCCCTGAAAAAGAACAAAAAGTACAGTTTCTTCTGGGCTCAACTCATCCAAACCTTGGATTCATACCCTGTGGGAAAGTCTCACATAAGATCACATGCCGAGGCCACTGGTATATGGTTATTTGCTTATTTCCCTTGCCTTAGCCCTGATGATCCATGTAGTGTCTTCCTTCCTGAGATAGACAGACCTCTTTGTCAAAGCACATGTATTCAGACTGATGTTTAAAACCACAGTGGAAGCCCTTTTATCTGATGTCATCAAGACCAGTTGTAAGTTGGTTAATTGAGTCAGTGAAAGCAGAGAAACATAAAAAAGATGCAAATATTACAATTTTTTATTTTAATTTAAATCACATATGTGTATAATGTATAGTCATTCAACCTTTATTTTTCATTCCCTGATCTTTCGATGACAAAGTCTTTATTGAATGGAGTTTCTCATTGTCTTTCGTTCATGCCCAAGATGTATAGCCTACAATTTCCCATTTCTTTTGATTTCTTTAAAGTGGAATGAGAAGTTAAAGGCACTTGCAAAGCAATCCAAACATAGAAAATGTCTAGATTTTTATAATTTCATTCCCAATCTTTTATAGTTATTTAATTCGTACTGAAGTTGAGGACATGTTTTCAGGGATTCTCCTTTATAGATGTACGAAAGCATTTGGCTTTTCAGAGAAATAACAAAACTCTTTTTTTGACACATTCATTTTTCATTGGTTTACATGATAAATACTAATAAATCGCATCATCTCAGTAATGAACACAACTGAAGTCAACGAGTTGGGGAATAGTGTTAAAATAACGATACAACTTCGTATGTGGGTATAGACGCATGGTTGCTTGCTAGAGTACCGTCTGCCAGCCTGTGATATCCATGCGCTAAGGGCGTCCATTGGCAGGTTTTATAGAAGGAGTGCAGCATGCTGGTTGCTTGGAGGTCAGCAGAGAGGTTTTACAGCTCCCAGACCAGGAAGCACATCAGAATAATCTGGGCTGCCTTAAAAAACCCCAGCGTCCAATCAACCACGTCATAATCTCTGGCCAGGAAGGTGGATCTTGTACTGCAGATACAGCTTCCAAAACTATTCTGTAGTGTGTGTTTAGGGACATGAAGGCAGACGAGCGGACCCCAACATTTTCCTCCTCCCAAGGACAGAAGCTCTGAGGCCTCCTCACTGAGTCAGGGGTGTGCCCGAACCAGCAAGACCTGGGTGTTCCAGAGCACAGACGTGCTTTCTTATAAGTAACTCGACCTAGGCAGAAAATGGGAACCGGTCTCATTTTCTCCCTCTAAGTTCTCTCTGTCTTCCCTGGGTCCTTTTCATCTTTCCAGTTAATCCTTTCTGGGCCAGCTTTTCTGAGCGAAGACTCCGACCTGCCAAAAAGCTAGCCTTTATTGAGCACTTGCTGTGTGCCAGGCACTGTGTTAGCTGCCTCACATATAGTTCGTGTATTCTTCAACCAACCCTCCCCACTCCCTGCCACTCAAGACCTGGAACGTCACTTCTCCTCCGGACCATTGCTGTGGCTGCCATGTGTTTATTTTTGTGACTGGTTAATTAAATGTAGTCTATCCCTGGCATTCAACTCCAAGCCCCTTGGGGGCCACAACTGTGTATGTTTAGCTCACCATTGTATCCCAGCACCTAGCATGATGAATGTGTGGTCCGTAGCAAATACTTGTCAAAACCGAAGGAATGAATGAACACCCAGATGAAGGAGGTATCATCACCTCCATTTCACAGGACAAACTGAAGCTCAGCAGGCTTAATGAATTCATGCATGTTTTAGAACGACCCAGTGTCAGAGTTAAGGTTAAAATCCATGTTATTCTATCCTAAACCAGAGCAACTGCAGGGAAAAGGCTATATTCAGGTTTTATTGAATTCAGGAGCCCTGTCTGAGGGACAGGACTGTATTTGCCTTGGTTACAGCCTTCACTAGCCTTTTCCATGCACCCCAATAATGCCCAGGGTTTGAGCTGCTGAATCTAGACCTGAACACCCTTGGTAGTCACCGCTATTCGCTATTGAGCACCTATTGCATGCTGAGTCATGAGGGAAAAGAGATGTGGTTTCTTACCCCTCGGAAGGACATTCAGGAAATGATAGTTGAGAATTCATCAGATGTTTACTGAAGGCGTCTGTGGGCCTGGGAACTGTGCTCCATGCTAGGATCATGGCGGGAATAAGGTAGACACGGCTCCCTCCCTCTTGGAAGCCAAAGGCAGGTAGGGAAGGCTTACAGTGCACGAATGGTCATAATAATTATTTAAGCGCACTAGGGAAAGCGCTAAGAAGAAGAGTGGTGTAACAGCATGTGTCTGTTTCCCGCAGTGCTCAGGGAATGGGGCTCGAGAAATCTTCCTGGATGAAGTCACAATTAAACTGAAGCTTGAATTATCAGTAGAAGTCGGCCAGGGGATGGGGGAGGAGAAGAGCACTCTGAGAAAAGGGGACAGCATGTGCAAAGTCCCTGGGGTGGGAAGGTGAGTGTGACTAGAGAGCAGTTCAAGGTGAGACAGGGGAGGTGGCAGGGGCAGCCCATGCCAGGCTTTGTGGGCTGCCGAGGATCTTGGTCCTTGTCCTGAGGACAATAGGAATCCCTGCAAGGTTTACAAAGCCTAGCAAGGGGGCAGCCCAAAGTGTGTCAGAGGAGGCACTGCCTTCTGAAGAGGGTCCCTCTCTGCAGATGGCTGTGGGCAGGTCTTCCTTCTTTGGATGTGTTCTTCCTGTCCCCAGGGAGAACTGTCCTGTCTTAGAGAGAGTCAGGCTGGGGATGGCCCCAGCAGCTGGCTTTTCCCCCTTCCCAGGGCCCCGTCACTCCCAGGCTCCCTTGGGTGTCTGTGCCTCTTGCCACTTGCTTGTAAGTTTCCTAATATAGCCTGGCCGTTTCCTCCCCAACTGGTGGCCAAGAGCAGCTCTCCTGTTGCAATCTCAGTTTTTTCCTGAGCTTAAAGGAACCATGTCAGCCCATTTCATGCCAAGTTTAAGCTAAAGGTAGGTTGGCTGATTTAATTTCACAAACTCGTCCAACCCAGAGATTAGATGTCTTCTCTCTATCCCTGAATTTTCCATCTTCTCTGCTCTATTCTTGTTCACTTTCTCCTTTCATATTTTTTTTCTTCTTTCTTCGGACAAGACCTGGAAGGAGCATAGCTGGACATGCATGGATGTGAGTTTTGCCTCTGGCTTGTTTATTGGCCGTGTCATCTTAGATGAGTCCTTTGTCCTTGCTGGACCTTAGTTTTTTCTCGTCTATAAAATAGTCACCATACAATACCTCTCCAGTTATTATCACAGAGGTGTTTTCAGAGGGATAAAGCAGAAAGCATAAACTGTTATAGAATGTATGCGGTTCATCCACTCATTCATGCATTCATTCAACAAATATTTATTGAGTACCTATTTGGCACTGTTCTAGACACTGAGGATACTGCAGTGAACAAAACCAGAAAGGAATCCCTGCCTTTACGGAGCTTGCATGCCAGTAAGGGAGATGGTCAATAAACAAAAGAAAAAGCAAAATATATGTTATAGTAGATATGCTATGAGGAAAAATAAAGCAAAAAAGGGAGATATAAAATCTTGGGTGGGGGTGATAATTTTAAATAGTGTGGTCAAGGATGGCTTTACTGAGAAGGTGACATTTGAGTAAAGGCTTGAAGATGGCAAGGAGGTGAGCCACATAGATATCTGGAGGAAGAGCATTCCAGGCAGAGGGAACAGCACGTGCAAAGGTCCTGAGGCAGGCTCATGGCTAGTGTGTGGGAGGAACAGCAAAGAGGCCTTTGTGGCTAGAGTGGAGTGAGGGAAGGGGGAGAATGGAAGAGAAGGGAACAGAGGAGTGATGGGGATGAGGTCAGGTAAGGCCTTGTGGGCCATTAAGGACTTCAGCTTTTCCTCTGAGTGAGAAGGGGCAATGCAGTGTCGTAATCTGACTTACTATATTCGAACAGAATCCCTCTGATTGCTGTGTTAGAAATAGGTAGACGGGGCAAGGGCAGAAGCAGGAGACCAGGGTGAGAGCGACTATGAAAATCCAGGTGAGAGAGAAGAGTGGCTCAGACCACCTTCTAGTTGAAGTGGAGGTAATGAGAAGCGGCTGGATTCTAGATTCATTCAGAAAGTAGAGCTGATGGATTTCCTGATGGGTGTTTTTTTATTTTCTTAAATTTTATTTACAATTTATTTATTTAAATTTTTAAATAATCAACTTTATTGACATATAATTTCCATACAATAAAATGCATTTGAAGTATACATTGGTGATACATGTATGCACCTGTGTAAACTACCAGCACGATCAAGACACAGCACATTTCCACCAACTCAGAAAATCTCCTTGTGCTCCCTTTGCATTTGATCCCTCCCTGGCAGCCACAGATCCACTTTGTGCCACCATAGGTTAGTTTCTCCCAGACTTTCATGTAATTCGAATCGTGCAGTTTGTGCTCCTTTGTCTCTGGCTTCATTCCCTTGGCATGTTTCGGATATCCATCCACGTGTTGCATGTAACAGTATTTCATCACATGGCTGCACTGCGATTCGTTTATCCACGTACCACGCGATGGACTTTTGGGTTGTTTCCATTTTGTGTTGTCTCATTTTTTATCCTCAAAAACATCCTGCAAAGTGGGTATTACTTTTTCATTTTCCAGATAAGGAAACTGAGAATCAGAAGGAACTTGTCCAAGGTTCGGTGGCTTAGATGATATTTGAAACCAGGTTGTCTCCGCGTCCATTCTGTCCGTCTGCTCCCATCCGGTGTGGTCACACGTGAATGAGCTTGGAAAGTGGAACCTATTTGTTCCCCACCTGTCCGTCTCCCCAGTTTTCATCTGTTGAACCACATTCTCATTTCTGCGGCCACTGCACCTGCCACACAGCCCCATTTCCCCACCCGCTCAGCTTGAGTTGGATCTTAGTTCGAGTCCCAGTTCTGTTCCCAGTCATGTAACTTCTCTGGACACCAATCCACCTATGCAATGGAAGTCATTTTTGCATCTTCCTCTCGGAGAGCCCGCCCAGTGCTCTCCCCTCCATTTCTCTTTGGCCCTTTTATAGCTGATATTTCAAGATCCTTGGTTTTTCCAGGCTGGTCACTGAAGGGAAGGAAGGCCCAGATGTCTCTCACCTCTGGCTGCTCCTCCTGCTGTAAAGAGGGCCTGGGAGCACCAGGGACCTTCCCTGACAGATTAAATCAGAACTTCTGGTGGTGAGGCCTAGGGACCCATTGTTTTATTGGAAAGCTTCCCTGGTGCTTCTAACGCACACCAGGATTAAGAACCACGGGCTCGGAGCATGAGCTTTGGTATCAGATAGACTTAGGTTTGGATCCTGCTTCTTTGGTCAAGTTGCTTTCCCTCTCAGACCACCAGCTTCCCCTCCTGGAAATAAGCATCACCATGGGAGCTTCCTCACAGGACTGCGGAGAGGTTTAAGTGAGCCTTTGACATTGTACCTGACTCTTAATGGGGGCTCTTAATACAGAAGGGGCTACAGTGGGGGTAGGGGTGGGGCCCTGAACTGGAGCAGCCTGTGCTGGGAGGGACCAGGCAGTGCAGGGGCATCTACATGTGCTGTCCTTTGCCTCCAGAGGCACAGTGCCCCAATTTCTAGAAGTCCCGCATCTCAGAGTGAGGTCAAGCCCTAGAGAGCTTTTCGCCCAACCCATCATTGATAGACAAGGCAACTGAGGCATTAAGAAAGGGAGTTGCCCAAGGTCACCCAATGAGATGGGGTCTTCGGACAGGCCCAGACAGTCATGCTGCAGACATCAACGGAGCATGTCTATGTGCCAGGTTCCAGGGATCCATCAGAGAACAAAATAGAAAAGATCCCTGTCTTCATGGAGCTTCCATTCTAGCCAGGGGAGAAAAGCAATAAATGTAATAAATAGGTCATATGTATGTTAGAGGGTGAGAAATGCTGTGGGAAAAAAAGGACAAGTAGGAAAGGGAGCAGAGTGCTGGCTGGGTGAGGTGCCGACATACTGCAGTTTTCAACAGCACGGTCAGGGTAGGTTTCGTGGCGCAAAGACTTGACGGATATTTGAGGAAAAGAGTCCCAGGCAGAGGGAACGGCCAGTGCAAAAGACAGAATACGAGCATGCCTGTTGGAGTGCGCTTGGGAGTCTCTTTCCTGGTTGGCTGTTTCTGTTACCCAGCCATCCTGCTCTTGGGCATTTGATGGGAGGAAGGCCATTTGGCTTTTGTTAACCAGGGGAAAGGATAACCTTGTGTTTAAAACAAAGGCTGCTAATTTATGCCCTCAGTTCAGTTAACGTTACGTATCGGGTACCGTTCTATGTGCTGGAGGGACGAAGATGGAAGCAATGGTGCTGCCGTGGGGGAGAGACCAAGATGGTGGCACAGGTGTGCGTGTGGGTGGGTGAGGGGAGATGTGACCCGGAGGTGGCTGTGTATCCCCATCTATGGGGACATCAGTCTCCAAGCTGACATCTGCAGAGGGGAGGGGAAAGGGTTGGGGAAGACGGCAGGACACAGATGGCAATTAAAAAACACTGGATGGTGCATTCGCCCAGGGAGAATGGGAGAAGGTTTTGGAGGGAGCCCTGGGAAGAACCACATGTTGGGATGGGGGTTGTTTTGGCAGCTGTGTATCAGTTTGTTCATATAACTCAGGTGCCCTCCCATGTTAGCACAATTTTATAAAATCGCAGTAGCACAACATTTCTTTTTTTTTTTTTTTTTTTGAGACAGAGTCTCGCCCTGTCATCCTGGGTAGAGTGCAATGGTGTCGTCACTCACTGCAACCTCAAACTCCTGGGCTCAAGCCATCCTCCTGCCTCAGCCTCCCAAGTAGCTGGGACTACAGGTGTGCCAGGACACCCAGCTAATTTTTCTATGTTTAGTAGAGATGGAGTCTCGCTCTTGCTTAGGCTGGTCTCGAACTCCTGAGCTCAAACAATCCTCCCACCTCGGCCTCCCAGAGTGCTAGGATTACAGGTGTGAGCCGCCACATGCTGCCTCAACGTATCTTTTTGTTCAGAGTTTTTCAGTGGTATTAACTCATTTAAACCTAAAAAAACCCCCTGTGAGGTAAGAGGCAGTTATTATCTCTGACAGAGGAGGAAGCTGAGGTACAGAGAGGTTAAGTCAGTTGCCCAAGGTCACACAGCTGGGAAGGGCAGAGACAGGATTTGGACCCAGGAGCCTGGCTCTGGAGTCTCTGCTCCCAACCACTAGTCTGTGCTGGCTTTCAACTCATGTAAGGCTTGTGTGGCCTACTAACGAACTCTATCATTCCGGAAGCTCATGACTTGTGTACTGGCAGGGCCTTGGTTGCTGACACCTCCTTGTACACACCACTGTCCTTTGTACATTTGGTTTCACATGGTCTCAGTTTCACTAATGCTGACAACCTCACACACCCTTGAGTGCCTCATATTTGTTCTCTGACACTCAGAGGGCCTTGCACACTGAGAACCTCATACACATCCCTCATGTCACCTCCACGGGACCTCAGGCACTCACCCCACCATGTACACACCAACCTGCACATTCATGATCAAAAGACACTGACATGCATGCCCACAAGGGTGTCTTGTAAACACAGTCTGGTACAGATACACACGCTCACAGCCCTGTGTTCTCCAACTTTCACACCACAATGCAAACTCACTGGCTTGTGCATTCACGACCTTGAATGTTCACATCACCGGGGATGCTAGGATCACTGCGCATGGCCATTTAACCTCACAGACCCACAGGGCCTTGCACGTTGACACAGCTTTGCACTTCTATACTCTGGCTCGCACAGCCTCACCTTATCTTGCACGCTTGTGACCTTGCCATGTTCTCACCAGAGGAAATACTCACACCATGGTGCAAACTCCTCCTGGCTTGCCACTCGTGTTCACCTCACACAGGCACGGTCGCCTGGCACTCTCTGCCCCCGCAGCTGTTCGTGCTCTCTCTCAGCCCCGCCCCGCCTTGCACACCAAGTCACTGTGCACACGCGGGGCCCCGTCGTGCCGCCCCACTGACGTGCCCTCTCCTCGCCCGCAGGGACGTACCAAGGCCAGTTCACCAACGGCATGCGCCACGGCTACGGGGTGCGCCAGAGCGTGCCCTACGGGATGGCCGTGGTGGTGCGCTCGCCGCTGCGCACGTCGCTGTCGTCCCTGCGCAGCGAGCACAGCAACGGCACGGTGGCCCCGGACTCGCCCGCCTCGCCGGCCTCCGACGGTCCGACGCTGCCCTCGCCGGCCATCCCGCGCGGCGGCTTCGCGCTCAGCCTGCTGGCCAACGCCGACGCGGCCGCGCGGGCGTCCAAGGGCGGCGGCCTGTTCCAGCGGGGCGCGCTGCTGGGCAAGCTGCGGCGCACCGAGTCGCGCACGTCCCTGGGCAGCCAGCGCAGCCGCGTCAGCTTCCTCAAGAGCGACCTCAGCTCGGGCGCCAGCGACGCCGCCTCCACCGCCAGCCTGGGCGAGGGCGCCGAGGGCGCCGACGAGGCCGCGCCCTTCGAGGCCGACATCGACGCCACCACCACCGAGACCTACATGGGCGAGTGGAAGAATGACAAGCGCTCGGGCTTCGGCGTGAGCGAGCGCTCCAGCGGCCTCCGCTACGAGGGCGAGTGGCTGGACAACCTGCGCCACGGCTACGGCTGCACCACGCTGCCCGACGGCCACCGCGAGGAGGGCAAGTACCGCCACAACGTGCTGGTCAAGGGCACCAAGCGCCGCGTGCTGCAGCTCAAGAGCAACAAGGTCCGCCAGAAGGTGGAGCGCAGCGTGGAGGGCGCCCAGCGCGCCGCCGCCATCGCGCGCCAGAAGGCCGAGATCGCTGCCTCCAGGTAGGAGCCCGGGTGGGGGCGGATGGGAGGGGCTCGGGTCGGGGAAGGAGTCCCGGGGCAGGGCAACCTAGGAGGCCCTGTCTCCAAGCCTGTTCATGCTTCTTTTACCGTCAGGGGTTCCCCATGATCTTCAGGGGGTTAGTTGGATGCGCTCCAGGAGCTGGTGTCACCTGTTCACCCAGTCGTTCATCCATCCTCTCATCCATCCACTGAGCCTCACCCAACCCCTCCATTGACTTGACCCTTCTGTTCACCCAACCTTTCTAATATCCACCCGAACAACCATCTCTCCAGTCATCCACCCCGGCCACCCACCCACTCCCCTTTCTGTTTACCCACTCAGCCATCTGGTCACCTATCCATCCACCCGGCCACGCAGCCAGCCACCCAGACGTCCATCCGAATCCATCCAATCCCTTCATTCACCTAACTTCTCTAACACCCACTGAACAACTCCTTTCATCCACCCAACCATCTCCAGTCAGGAACCCCTCTAACGTGCACCTGAACAACCACTCATCCACACAACCACTTACTCAATCCCATCCACCCATCCAATTTTCCATCCTTTATCCACCGTAACCATCAGCTCAACTACCCAGACTCCATCCGAACATCCAGACACCCATTCTACCACTCATCCATCCCCTTATCCACCAACCACCTGCTCTCACGCAGCTGTTTCCATCCACCCAGCCACCCATCTTGACGTGGGATCACACATCCATTTACACAACTACCTCCACTTATCCAACCACCCCCGTCACCCAACCTCAGTTCCATCCAACAGTCCGTCTGCACTTCCATTCACTCACCCACTCACCCACCCAACCCTGCATCAATCCACCCTCCCGTCCACTAAGCGCCCACTCTGTCGTCTACGTTCAAACCCCTCTAAGTCGTCTCACTGTACTTCAGATAAACTGCTAGTGTTGGCTCCAAAGGTTTGCAGCACTTACTAGGCACATGGCAATTTTAAGTGCTTTACTAATATTTGACTCATTCGCTCCTCTTAACAACCTTATAAGACTCCATTTTGCCGATGAGCTAAAGGAAGCTCAGAGAGATAATGTGACTTGTCCAAAGTCACATTTAGTGAGTGGCCTTTCCTAATCTGGTTCCCAACCTCCTATCCAGCCTCATTTTCTTTATTCTTTTTTGCCGTTTTTGCCCTGGGCCTGGATTGTTTTCCTCTATGCTAGTCACTCTGGCCTTTTATCATCCTTCTTCAGTTCCTCCTGCCACAGGGCCTTTGCTCATGCTACTTCCTCTGCCTGGATTGCTCTCCTTCCTCTTCCTGCCCACTTAATTTCTAGGCCTCCTTCAAAGCTCAGGTCAAGCTTGACTCCCTTGGAGAGCTGACGAGGTCCAACTCCCCCAGGACAGGCAGACTCTCACTCAACTGCGTGACCTATGCTTAGAGCATATCACAGTTGCAGCTTCACGTTGCTTATGTGATTTTTTTTTAACCTACCACTTGTGAAGGGCTCCCTGTGTGCCAGTCACTGTTCTGAGGTCTTTACCTGTATAACTCACGTAATCTTTACAAGGTCCTAACGAGGCAGGCACTGCCATTATTCTCATTTTGCACATTTGGTGTGAGCTGCAGAGACAGCAGTGGGTGTGACAGGAGGGTGGTGCAAGGCACTCACCTATCCCGGGGCTGTAGCAGTCCTATTGGAAAAGGGGCCTGTGTTCTTCAGAGTTAAGCAGACCTAGGGCCAAATTCTGGCCCTACCATCTTTGAGCTCAGTGACCTGGGCAGATCAGGTTGCCCGTCTGAGCTTCAGTTTCCCCATCTGTGGCACCACCGTTTCTTAGTTGTATGTCCTTGCAAATCAGTTCTCATCTCTAATCTCAATTGTCTCATCTATAAAGATGGGGTTGGTCTGAGGCTTAAGAAAGGTGTAGTGCAGGTGCCGTGGTGCATAGTCCTGTCTCGAGGTGAGTTCCCCAGGAAGCAGACGTGGGGATGGAGATCAGTGAGCAGGAAGTTTATAGGGAGAGCTCTCAGAATCAACGCTGTGGGGATGGGAAGGAAGCAGGATCGGGCGGTGGGAGATGCTGGGCTGCGATGCAGTCTCCGCAAAGGTCTCAGCCGACCACAGGGGCGCTCTGCGGTACTGATGACCTTCAGTGTTGTCCCAAATTGAGGTAAGGAGCTGAATCTTTATACCCTCTGCATTGGATGCAGGCTACCTTCCAGAAAGGGGCTTGTCCTGGGGCTGGACAGC
Organism: Indri indri; assembly: GCA_004363605.1. Lineage (NCBI taxonomy): Eukaryota > Metazoa > Chordata > Mammalia > Primates > Indriidae > Indri > Indri indri. The sequence goes on from RJWJ010000106.1 coordinate 36,443, forward strand.
TCTCTTCCACCAAGGGCAGTCTCTGGAGAGGGCTGACAGCTGACAGCTTTCTGAGCAGCTGGGAGTGGAGAAATGGGTCCTGCAGTTCTGAAGAGGAACCTGGGGTGGCCCATCACGGGTCCTGTCACAGTGCGGGACACCAAGCACGGGCTTAATAAATGTTACTTGTCGTTGTCATCATTCAACGAATTCGTTTGACAGATGTGGAAACAGGCCCAAAGAAGAAATATAATGTGCCCAGGACTACCTGGCTAGGAAGTGGGAGACCCAGGGCAGCAGCCCCTAGCTTTCTGATTCCAGAACTTTACCCAGCACATCTTGCTGTCTCTAAACTTTGTAAACTTCCATGAATGTGTGAGCAGCTAATATCATTAAGGGGGAAAGAAGGTATGGTTGATTTTCTTAAGACTTCATGGTTAGAAGCTACTGTGGTGTGAATGTCCCCTCCAAAACTCATGTCAAAAGTGGATTGCCATTGTACCAGTATTGGGAGAGGGGATTAGCCAATGAGGGCTCTACTCTCACGGGTGGAATTAAAGCCCTCACAAAACAGCAGGTTTGGGGTGAGCACAGTGGTTCACACCTGTACTCCCCGTGCTTTGGGAGGCCAAGGTGGGAGGATCACTTGAGCCCAGGAGTTCAAGACTGGCCTGGACAACATAATGAGACCTTGTCTCTACAAAAAATAAAATTTAAAAAAAATCAGCTGGGCAAGGTGGTACGTCCCTGTAGTCTTAGCTATTCGGGAGGATCCCTTGAGCCCAGGAGTTCAAGGTTCCAGCCTGGGCAACAGTGAGACACTATTGCTTAAAAAAAAAAAAAAAAGAGTGAGTTTGGCACCTTTCATCTCTTGGCCCTCCTGCCTTCTGCCATGTGAGGATCCAGCCTTCCTCCCTTCCAGAGAACGCAGCGTGCAAGGTGTCATCTTGGAGGAAGAGAATGGCCTCACCAGACACCACACGTGCTGGCGCCTTGACCTTAGACTTCCCACCCCCAGAGCTGGTAGCCAGCACATTTCTGTCGGGTGTCTACTAGCCAGCCTCACGTGTTGTTACAGCAGCACGAATGGTCTAAGACAGAGGCAGAGCCAGGCTTATGACCAGGTGAGCAGATAATTTATTGTCTAAACCTGGACACTTTTATGAGTAAAAGGGAGCACTTTTTAAAAATAAAACTTTTATGTCGGGATAATTTTAGATTTATAAAGTTGCAAAGATAGTACAAAAAGTTCCCATGTACTCTCTACCCCTTATGTTAACATCTTGTATTACCATAATGCATTTGTCAAAACAAACATTGGTACATTACTGTTCACTAACCTCCAGACTGTACTTGAATTTCACTAGTTTTTCCACTAATGTCCTTTTGCTATTCCAGGATCCCATGTCGGATCCCACGGTGCATTAAGTTGTCAGATCTCCTTGGTCTCCTCTGGTCTGTGATGCTTTCTCATTCTTTCCTTTTTTTTTTTTTTATGACTTTGACAGTTTTGAAGAGTACAGGTCAGTTATTTTGTAGAATGTCCCTCAATTTGGGTTTGTCTGATGTTTCTTTTCTCTTTTTTTTTTTTTCCTTTGTCAAAATAGGGTCTCACTCTGCTACCCAGCCTGGAGTGTAGTGGCACGACCATAGCTCACTGCAGCCTTAAACTCCTGGGCTCAAGCGATCTTCCCACCTCAGTCTCCCGGGCAGCTGGGACTACAGGCATATGCCACCATGCCCAGCTAATTAAAAAAAAATTTCTGTAGAGATGGGGTCTTGCTGTGTTGCCCAGGCTGGTCTCAAACTCTTGGGCTCAAGCAGTTCTCCCACCTCAGCCTCCCAAAGTGCCAGGTTTACAGGTGTGAGCCACCCTGCCTGGCTCTGATATGTTTCTTATAATTAGACTGAGGTTATAGATTTGGGGGAAGAATACCACAGAGGTAAAATGCCCTTCTCATCACATCATATCGGGGGGCACATGATATCAACATGACTTAGCGCTGGTGATGTTAACCTTGGTCACTGAGGTAAGGTCATGTCTGCCAGTTTCTCTGATGTTAAATTACTATTTCCTTTTTTCTATACTCTGACTTTGGAATCAGACATTAAGTTCAGCCCATACTAAAGAGGGAAAAGGGTTTGGAATTAAGCTGCACCCTTTGGAGAAGGGAATTTTTTTTTTTTTTTAAGAGATAGGGTCTCACTCTGTCACCCAGGCTGGAGTACAGTGGCATGATCATAGCTCACTGCAGCCTCAAATGCTTGGGCAAGGACAATCCTCCTGCCTCAGCTTCCTGAGTATCTGGTACTATAGATGCATGCCACCATGCCCAGCTAATATTTTTTTTTTTAATATTTTGTAGAGACATGGTCTTGCTATGTTTCCAGGCTGGTCTTGAACTCCTGGCCTCAAGTGATCCTCCTACCTTGGCCTCCCAAAGTGCTGGGATTATAGGCATGAGCTACCATGCCCAGCCAGGAAATATCTACATATATTATTTGAAATTCTTCTTTGTGGAAGATTTGCCCCCTCTTCCAAAGGGAACATTTTTAATAACTGTACCAAATGTATATGGTTACAACAGGTGTAAGCCTGGAGTGTCCTGGGCCACCCTGGGACAGGGCAGAGAAAAATAGGTAAGAGCTTAGGCTCTTGATTTAGAAGACCATGAATTGGAACTCTGACTCTTCTACTAAATAGCTGTGTGACCTTGCCCAAGTTGCTTCACCACTCTGAACCTGGGATCCTCTTTCCTCATAGGGTTGTTAGAAGGAGTAGATGAGCTAATGCCTGTAAAATGCTTGGCCCCGGGACAGCCAGCAGTAAAAACAATCCTTGCTATCATCTAACAATGTTAGATTTTGAAAGTGAGGAAATGGAAGTTTGGGGGGAAGGAAGGATGCCCCCTTACTTTCCCCACCCTCCTTGCCGTTCCTGCCAGTGAATACCTGCCGTACTCAGACGTGGCGGTGTTGAGCTCCCACTGTGAAGGCTGCCAGGCCCACAGCTGGGAATTGAGCCTATGGAGTGAGAAATTGGCATCCAGCCTCTTGCACTCGATGATGCCGGGTGGGTGCTCGGGGAGATCTGGATTCCTCCTGTGTATGAGGAAGGAGTCCTGTGTGCCCAGGGGGCTGGTGCCATGGGGACGGGGTGCTGCCTGGCTCGGTTTCAAGCTCAGGCTGAATTCCCAATTAAGGGAATTTGGGGGTCAGGAGGAAAAGCAGGATGTGGCCTTGTTCCTCAGAGTGTCTTCCCTCTCCTGGGGCTTTGTGAGGAACCTGGCTGCAGCGGGACAGGCAGCACCCTGCAGCCACCAGCCGCCTCGCACCTGGGCAGGGCTGGCGTTTGTCTGCACTGTGGGACTTGTCCAGAGACTACGAACAGGACATCTTTCCAGGAGAAGGGAGAAAGCTGAGACATCTCTTCCTTCTAAAATGGGCTATGGGCTGAAAGAGATTCTTGACTTGTGCTGTCTAACATGGTAGCCGCTGGCCGCAGGTGCTGCTAGGCACTGGACATGTGCTGGTCTGGATGGAGACGGGCGGCAGGTGTGAAACTCACACTGGATTTTGAAGACTTATTATGAAAAGAGTGTAAAGGAACCTGTGAATAATTTTTAAAATATTGATTACATAGCAAAATGATTGTATTTTAGATATATTGGGTTAGAGAAAACATATTCTTGAAATTGATTTCACCTGTTTCTTCTTACATTTTTTAATGTGCTTACCAGAATATTTAAAAGGACATATGTGACTCATATTATATTTTTATTGGACGGCATGGCTGTAGACCCATTCGGGGCCCTCAGGATAGTCCAATTCCTTCATTGATCATATGGGGAAACCGAGATGCAGAAAGAGATAAAGATATACCCACAGCCACTAAGCGATCTAGGGGGTACTAGATTCATGTCTTCTGGTTTTGTGGCTAAGAACTCTTGTTGTAACGCCTTTTACGGTCATGGATCCTGGATTGTGGAGGGAAGCTGGGATGTTAGGGGAGGTGCCTAAACTTTGCTCGTTGTCATGCCAACGCCTGATAAATCGCCCTCTTTTGGAAGGAGCACAGTCAGTAGTTAGGAATGAGGCTTTAACAGCGCCTCTTGCTATATCTCCTCTTCTCTCCAGACCTCAGTCCCCTCATGTCTGAAAGGAGATCTACCTCGAAGTGTTTTCATTAGGGTTAAAGCAGAGTCCGTACATGAAGCACTCAGCACAGGGCTGGCAAGCAGGAAGTGCTCAATAAATGTTAGCCGCTGTGGCCATCGTCTAGTTTTCTAGTATTGTTGTTGTGCCACCAGGGCAGACTTTAGGGCTGGCCTGGAGGAGTTCTCGGCAACCCCAGGGGGTGAGGTTCAGAACATCTCAGGTTTTATACCAGGATGGCATCGCTGAACTGGTCTGTCTTCTGCCCCTCAATCCCACCTCCACCTCTATCTCTTCCCCACCTGGCCCTGGAAACTCCCAAGTTGAGTGCAGGTTGCAGTTGGTTTTGCGAGGAGCTCTCTTGCACGCAGCTGAATTTCTCCGGTGAGTTAAGAGAATGCATTTCTACAGTGGCTAAGAGCTTGGGCCGTGGCATTGGATGGACCCAAGTTTGATTCTGGATTCAGCCTCTTGTAAGCTGTGTGACCTTAGGCAAATGATCTCTCCTCTCTGGGGCTCACTTTCCTTTTCGGTCAAATGGGAATTATATTAATTCCTCCCTCAAAGTGTTGCTGAAGAGAGTAAAATAAACAGCTCATGTGGAAGGCATGCGAGGAGGTGCAGGCTGTTTCTTATGAACCATGTAGCATTCTGCACTGAGCCAAGAGTCTCCCCTGAGAAGGAAATCACCCCAGGGAAGACCCTTCCCTGTCTCGCAGTTCCTGCAACTGTGATTCCCCAGCTTTCATCTGCTGCGTGACTTTCAGTTTTTGCTACATCCGTGTACCACTTCTACTTACCTTCTTCATCTTTAAATCAACGTACTTAAACATACTTAGGTACATTTATTGAAAAGGAAGACTTTCTAATCACTGTTATAAATGGGAAACCAATATCACGGGGAGTTCTGAAAACAGAACAATGTTATTGAAGTCTGAGGTCAAACTGTTGATGGCCAAAGGCACTGAGCCTGAAGTCTGTTTTCTTTTGGCTAAAAAGAGACACTCGGCTGGGGACAGTAGTTCATGCCTGTAATCCCAGCACTTTGGGAGGCCAAGGCAGGAGGATTGCTTGAGGCCAGGAGTTCAAGATCAGCCTAGGCAACATAGCCAGAACCCATCTCGACAAAAAATAAAATACAAAATTAACTGGGTGTGGTGGCACGCACCTGTAGTCCCAGCTCCCTGGGAGGCTGAGGCAGGAGGATTGCATGAGCCCAGGAGTTTGAGGTTGCAGTGAGCTATGGTGATGCCACTGCACTCTAGCACATTAACTGCTGTGTGAGTTGTATTTAACTTACACTAGTTTTGAGCCTGGGGCCTCATGAAGCATATGTAACTCACAGGTCTCTACCTTGGGAGCCGTGTGAATTGTTTTTCAAGTTGCATGTAACTCATACAGAGAAAACAATAAAAAAATAACACATTTTTTCATTAAATTAGAAAGGATCATTTTGTTTTTGAAGTTTTTATTCTATTTTTGTAATAAAACATTGTGACCCCAAGGAAAAAATTTTTTTTCTAGTGTGGCAGTCAATGTGCTAGCCCAGGGAACAGGGTGAGACTATCTCAAAAAAGAAAAAAAAAAAGAGAGACATTGGCAAGAGATCACTAGTATGAAAGAGTTGCAGGCACCTAACGGAGGCTTTTTCCTTGACAAAAGAGAAGGATGGATTTGGTGTCATTTCAAGCCATGACTTCTCACTGCCAACACTCGTTTCCAGCACTGCCACGGGATACGGGTCACCCAGAGGGAAGAGGGCCTGGCCCTGAACTAGTCCAAGGGAGGTTCTTGGTAATTGCCCATGTTTGAGCCTGGTTATTTAATTTTAATGTAACAAGCATTCATATAGCCCTCATTTCCAGGAGCCAGGCATGATTCTAAGTGCCATATGTATATTGATTTATTTTATCCTAAAAGTAACCCTATAAGGAAAGTACTCTTATTCTCATTTTACAGATGGAAAAACTGAGGCACAGATAGGGTAAGTGTCTCAAATAGGACATAGCTGAGTAGGAAGCCAGGTGACCTGGTTCTAGAACGCTCTTAACCGTGCGTGATCTGACCTTTGGTCGGTTTTCTTTCACAAACTTTGATCAGCCTTTACTCTGTGCTGGCTCGTGCTGGGGTACCAGGCACCCAGTGGTGAATGAGTGTGGTCAGCATCCTCCAGGGCCCCCCAGCCCTGTGGTGAAGCCAGACGGGATTAGACACAGTCAGTGGCGGAGCAGAGGGAGGAATGAACTGCAAGCGCTGGGGCCCAGAGCAAAGAGCACCTACCTGTCCCTGGGGAGGTGTGGGAATGCTCCCTACTGGGGCCAGGCTGGGAGTCTGCCAGGTGGAGAAGTGGGAGACCGAGGTCATTCCAGGTAGAAGAACGAGAATGTGCAAAGGCATGGAGGTAGGAATTTGCAGGGTGTATTTTGGGAGCCATGAGTCATTGAGAATGCTGGGGTGGGTGGGGGAAGATTAGAGATTAGGCAGGGGAGGCAGCCTGGGGCCAGATTAGGACGGGCTTCGAATGCCAGGTGAACCATGTTGCAAACTAAAATATTGCGGGGCCCAGGCAGGCAGCAGGCCTGTGTCCTACTGGCTAGAGGGTGGTGGGACCTTGGGGACGTGGCCTCCGCAAGCCCTCTTGGGAAGGGCTACCACTTCTCTCCTGCAGCTACCGGCTGCCCTGTAGGAACGTGGATTCAGTGCTAGCCCAGCTCTTGATGTTTCAAGAGAAACCGGAGATTTGCATTTTGGCATAAGATCTTTTGTTTTTTGACTTTTTATTGAAAACATCAAGTATATATAAAAATAGAGAGACTGGTATAATGAACACCCATTTACTCATTAACTGGATTTAATAATTGATAGCAATTTTGCCATATTGGCTTCTTTTATATCTATTTTTTTTTTCCAAAAAAAGCCTAAAGTAAATTTTAGATATCATGAGAGAATTCACCTCAAAGTACTTTGAAGTGCTCGTGTGGAAGATAAAGGCATTTCCTCCATAAGCCTAAAGCCATCATCATACCTAACAGATCAACGACAATTCATTACGAATTATTTCTTCCTCCAAATTTATTCAATATGTTCATATCGCATTGGTTCCAATAAGGAGTTCTCTTCTTGTGGTTTTAATTTGCATTCTCCTGAGGACTAACAATGTTGAGCATCTTTTCTTATGCTTGTGGGTTATTCATACATCTTCTTCGGAGAAGTATCTATTCAAATCCTTTGCTCATTTTTAAATTGGGTTACCATTGGCCCTCCATATCTGTGGGTCCTACACCCATAGATTCAACCAACCACTGATCAAAAATATTTGAATAAAAAATAATACAAATTAAAAAATACAGTATAACAACTATTTACATGGCATTTACATTGTATAAGGTATTTTAAGTCATCTAGAGATGATTTAAAATATTCGGGAGTATGTATGCAAGTTAGATGCAAATATATCGTTTTATATAGGGACTTGAGCATCCACAGAATTTGGTGTCTGAGGGGGTGCAGATACCCAGGGGCAACTGTATTTGTCTTTTTATTATCAAGTTGTGATATATTACAACTGGATGGATACAAGTCCTGGATCAGAGATATGGTTTGCAAATATTTTTTCCCATTCTGTGGGTTATCTTTTCACTTTCTTCATGGTGTCCTTGGAGGCACAAAAGTTTTTGATTTTGATGAAGTCCGGTTTATCTATGTTTGCTTGTGTTGCCTGTGTTTTTGGTGTCAGGCCTAAGAAAACATCATCTAATACAAAATCTACTCCTATTGGTTAGGAGAAGAATAAAAAAATGAAAAAACAAAATAAAATCTATTCCTATATTTTTTTCTAAGAGTTTTATAGTTTTACCTCTTGCATTTAAGTCTATGATTCATTCTGAGTTAATTTTTGTACATGGTGTGGAATCTAAGTTCATTCTTTGGCTTGTGGATGTCCAGTTATCCCAGCACTATTTGCTGAAAAGTCTATTCTTTACCCCATTGAGTTGTCTAGACACCCTTGTTGAAAATTAATTGGTCATAAATGTGAGAGTTCAGTCAGTTCTCTTCCGTTGATCTGTACGTCCGTCCTTATGCCCCGTGCTGGTCTCGATTACTGTAGCTTTGTATTAAGTTCTGAAACTGGGAATTGCGAGTCCTCCAACTTTGTTCTTTTTCAAGATTATCTTGGATATTTTGAGTCCCTTGCATTTCCGCATGGATTTTAGCATCAGCTTGTCAATTTCTGTAGGAAGGAAAAAGGCAGCTGGAATTTTGGTAGGGATTTCTTTTGACTCTGTGGATCAATTTGGGGAACACTGTCATTTTAACAATTTTAAGTCTTCTAATCCATGAACATGGAGCATCTTTCCATTTATTTAGGTCTTTAATTTCTTTCAGTGATGTTTTATTGTCAGTGTACAATTTTTGTTAAATTCATTCTGAAGTGTTTTATTCTTTTTGCTGCTATTATAAGTGGAATTGTTTTCTTAATTTCATTTTCAGATTGGGAGCTATATCCTAAATCTCTCTTCATCTAGAGTCATCCTCCTTCCGTTTTTAATGACAGGACATCTTGATTTGTCGGGTTGATTCCTCATGGTACTATTTAACTTGTTTCTCACTTTCCTGTACTTACTGTAAATTCTACCTAGAACAGATTCAGGGTCAACTTTTCTGCCATGAAAACTTAATAAATGGTTCTGTATGCTTGATATTGTATCACATCAGGAGGCATATAATGCCTGGTTGGTATGAATCTTCCAATTCTTAAGTACTTTGCATAACAAATCAGGGGAACTTGGTTTGGGAGCAGGGGAGGGGCACAGAGGGGAGAGGGAGGAGGTGAAGAGGGTGGGAAAAGGGAAGTCAGAGCATCAGGGAGTGACGCGGAGCCACAGAGAAGCAGGGAGAGAGACCTAGAACGTTCCCTTTGGCTCTCTCTCTCTCTAGGCAGTGGGTGGGCACTAGAGCTGGTAGTGGCCCACTCAGGTGGGTGGGACCCGTCTGGCTGTCACTCGCTGTGACAGTGAGGGGTCACACAGCAGGCGCCAGGCTGTAGGTCAGGGGTCAGGGAGGAGCCTGCCACAGGGATTTGGGGAGATAACAGAGACCTGAAATGTGACAGGGCCATTGGGTGGGGAGGAGGGGCCTGGTGGCACCGGCAGGAGGCTGGCCAGGGGCTTGGGGTAGAGTTGGTCAAATTATGCGTTTTGTATTCTTTTTTTTCTAACTGGAGGAATTTTCTAACTGGAGAATTTATGTATTAAATTCTCACAAGTAGAATTGCTGGGTTAAAAAGAATGTGCATTTTAATGATCAGAATCCCAGCGTTGAGTGTTGAGGTGGCACTCTGCCCAGTGCTGAGTCAGGGGCTTGCAGGTGTAGAGACACGTGCACCTTAGACCGTGGGGGGCGCGCAGAGCAGCTGGGCAGAGAAGGGCAGTGACGAACTCGAGATCGTGCAGCACTGGGGTCACCTTCGCCCTGCGCACTCTTCCTCCGCGCATCCAGGACGTTGGCAGCAGGCGGGATGGAAACCAAGAATCCTTTGTTTCCTTGTTTCCTCATCCTCTGTTAAGAGAAGACCCTTGTGTTGGAAACAGAGGCAGGCAGCAGAGCAGAAGGGCCCTGGAACGGGAGGCGGAGGACCTGGGGCTGGCCCGGGCTCAGCCGCTGTTTGCAGTTAACACCTCTCAGCCCCAGCTGCCTCAGAGGGTCCCAGGAGATCTCAGGTCACAATGGCCAGCGTTCTTAGATGGCATTTATTGAGGACTTAGTACGTAGCAGGCACTGTTCTAAGTGTTCAGCTGAATTAGCTCATCTAATTCTGAAGCACGTAGAGTTTTTTTTTAACGTGTCCATGGTCACATAGCTCGTAAGTGATGGACCTGAGATTCTGGCCCCAAGTCTATGTGCCAAGCCACTCAGCTGCTGCCACATCAATACACTGAGCTTCTCTTTTTCTCTTTCTTTTTCTTTGTTTTTTTTTTTTTTACATTGTTCTAAACAACATACTTGTCCTTAAAATTTAAGGAAGGTCAGAATAATGAAAAATAAAAAGTAATAAAACCGCTCGCCTGCGTCCACCCCAGCCTCACCTGTGAAGTAACCATTGTTAACATTTCACTTACAGAATTCTTCCATTTGCCTGTTCTGGTTGTGTTTGTTCTTGTTTTTTCATAACTAGGACTGCCCACATTGATGTTTTCCAACTTGCCTTTTTGATGTAGTATTTTTGAGATCTTTTCATCTATGCACATAGATCTGCCCCGCTCTGTTTAACAGCTGTGTACTAGTCTGCAGTGTGGTGGTACCATGATCTATTTAACCAGATCTCTCTTGATGGAGATGGAAACCACTTCATATTTTCATGATGACGAACGAGGCTGCAGTGAACAGCCTTGGGCACAGACCTTCACTCACGTGGCTGGGCAAAGGGATGGCCCAGCCAGGCAATGTGTCCCATCAGGGACATTCAAGCATCGTTGGAATACGTTGGACATGTAACGCCAGTCCACCTGGGTCTCTGCGAGGGACCGATGCCTGACATTCCCTGTCGAAATGCAGATTTGATGTTCTCCCAACAAGGCCCACAGTACTCTTGAGTGAATTAACACAAATAATTCATATACCTCTGTTCGGTGTCTCACCCCAGCCCTCTAATAAATGTTCAACAGTATTTAAAGAATAATTGTTGCAGGAAACATACAGATCGACATTTATGTGTTAAATTCTTACAAGTGGAATTTCTGGGTCAAAAAGCACCTGCGATTCCTGGATGCGAGGTTCCATTGAGTGGGTTAAACTCCCCGAGAATGGGCTCGATGTTGGAAAGGCCCCTGGCCCCAGGCTCCTGCCTTTATCACATCCCTCCTTTGCAAATTGCCAGATGGACAAAATCCCTTTGCGCCCAGACACTGGAGATTGGGGAGAATGGAATTTCCTGAGTTGCCAGAGCTGGATTCTCGCGACATACACAAGACAGCTGTGACTCCAAGGCTGAGTGGTCTGGGGAGAGAGAGAAGGGCTTGCCGGGGTCCCTGGCAGCAGGGAGACATTAGAACTACGGAGACGATGTGTTTTGGGCAGTCAGTCCTTCCAAGCTTGGAGAGTAGAGAACTAGAGAAAGGACCCAGCGTGTCCCCATTGGTCCTCAGAAAGAGCAGGTCAGAGCTGGAAGGCAACTGAGGGAGGCCTAATGTGCTAATTTCACAGATGAAGAAACTGCGGCCTCCCTAGAAAGGGGAAGAGACCCAGTCAGGGTTGTGCAGTGAGCCTGGGCCAGAGCAGGGAGGTGTGTGGCCAGAAGGCCGGGTGAGGGAGGTCACATTTCATAAATCAGATGGGAAGGGGACAGGGTTCTGCGAGCTGGAAAGGCATGTTTTATCTCCTCCACCCCCAGCCCTGTAAACTGTGCTCAGGGTCCAGCTCTGGAACCTTTCCAGCTTTACTTTTTAGCCTAAATAGCAGAGTCAGAGACAGGCACTCAACACCCTGCACCTTTGAGAGAAAAATGCCCCTCCCCCCAAATGCGAGGGAGTCCCCACCTCCCAGTGAGGCCTGTGCTTGGCCCTGATTCTGGCACCTGAGCTGAGTGCTAGAGACTCAGGGGTCAGTGCTGGAAGGGCCAGGACACAGAATGTTGGAATGACAATAATAATGAGAATGCCCGTGGCCGTACAGGGTGTTCGAGAGCTCGCGCTGCGGCCAGGTGGCCTGGGCTCCAGTCCTGCACTGTTACTGGCCTTCATGGCTTTGGGCAAGTGACGTCCCCCTAAGCTTCCTGTACCTCCAGTTCTTCATCTCCAAGGTGAGGGACCTGGGGGAACCTGCCTCATGGGGCATATGAGAGGATCCGGTGGCCATTCACCAACGTGAAGAGCTCAGGGCAGCGCCTGGCACAGAGCGGGGCCTCTCCCAGTGCCACCTCCCAGGCTCTGCGCTGAGGTCCTTTCCGCGCGTCATTTCATTTACTCCTCGTGAAGGAGGTGCTGTTTATTATATTAACCCATGTCACAGAGGAGGAGGCCAGTCCCAACTCACAATGACGGACGCAGCTGGGCTTCAGATTCTCTGATCCGGATTCCACCCTCCTACCCACTGCGGGAAGAGAAGGTCTCTCAGCTCTAGCATTTCCCGTCACTCTCCTGCTGGGCTGTTGTTCCGAGCCTAGACCTTGGTGCCAGGCATCCTTTTGCATGGCAGAGCGTTCAGAGCCCTGGCAGGGGAGACTGAGAAGTTGAGGTTCAAATCCCACCCTGTTACTTGCCCACCGAGCATCCTCAGTTCTCTCTGAGCCTCACTGTCCTCATCTGCAGAATGGGGACAGCAGCAGCCCTGCCCCCAGGGTTTTGGCGAGGACTGGATGAAGTGATATGTGTAAAGGGCTTTGCATGATCGTGGCGCTTGGCAGGTGCTTGATAAGTGGGGAGCGTGGCCAGTCTGATCATCGTTTGTGTCACCCGGAGGTTGAGGCGAGTGAACTCGGTGAGGCCAGCAGGCTTCTTCTCCAAGCTTCATTCTTCCCCAAGTGCCGTCTGGCTCCCTGGGTTTCCAAAGCCTAGTCCAACTTCCACTTGGCTTCCTAAGTCCATACCAGTAAGTCTCTGCTTTCGGGAGGGGAGTTAAAAATAAAGCCGGTCTTCAAATCCTTCAAGTAAACACCCAGCTCTCTAAAAATAGTGCCCTTGCAGTAGGTCTTTGAAGCCAGGCCGGGCTCGAGGGCTGGAAGTCAGCAGGGCTGGTCCTTGCAGCCAGGCATGACCCAGGCTGTGCCCCGCCACCCCGTGCTGCCTGCCGAGCCTCTGCTCCCGAGGGGAGCCAAGTGCCCTGTTTGTCTCCAGCCCCTTCTCTCTCTCCACTGCCACCAGCCCAGTGCTGGCCACCGGCTCCTCACGCCCCACCGCAGGGGTCTCTCAGTGGCTCTTCCTGCCCCTGTACTCTTCTTCACACAGCAGCCAGCCCGAGCTTTTGACATGTTAGCCTGCCCATGCCACTCTGTGTACCAAACTAACTTTTTTTGTTGTTTTAAGAGATAGGGTCTCACTCTGTTGCCCAGGCTGGCGTGCAGTGGCCTGATCATAGCTCACTGCAATACCTCGAACTCCTGAGCTCCAGGGATCCTCCTGCCTCAGCCTCCTGAGTAGTTGGGACTACAGGCGCACCACCATGCCTGGCTGATTTTTTAATATTTTTGTACTGATGGGATCTCGAACTCCTGGCCTCAAGTGATCCTCCCACCTTGGCCTTCCAAAGTGCTAGGATTACAGGCATGAGCCACCGTGCCGACTCTGATGTACAAAACTTTCATGGAGCCCTTAGTTTGGGTTCCTGCAGAAGCAGAGCATGAGACAAGGATTTGGGCACAGGTAGTTTATTTGGGAGGTGACGCCAGGAAGGAGGAGGCGAGAGGGAGAGGGCGGGGAGAGTGAGGGAGGGAAGGACGAGCCAGCGCAAGTGGGTGCTACTGCGACGTGGCTGCAGACCACGGGGACTGGATCCTGCTGGGACCTCTGCACCCCTAGGACTGTCCACCTGAAGGATGGACGTGGCCTCTGGTGCCTCAGTCACAGAGCGTTTCCCCTGGGACAGACCTCCCTCCACTTCCGGTTGTGCTTGCCTTGGGGCGAGGGCGAGGGGCCTCCTGCAGCATCTGAGCAGGCTCCGGGCAGAAGGGGGACAGCTGTGCTTGGGCGGGACCCCGACAGTGCTGGGTAAGTCTGGCCTTTTGTGGAACTGCCCTCCACAGCTGTGGGTGAGATTGGGGGTAGCAGAGATGTGTTGCCGGCCCCAGGGCTGTCTGCTTTTAGGAGAAATTCCAGATTCCCTACTTTGGCCCCCAAGACACTTCCTGTCTGGCTCCATTTACCCCACCAGCCCTGTCTCATGCCACCCTCGATGTCACTCACCTTCAGTCTGTTCCTCCGAAGCACCATTCTCTTTCCTGCCTACAGCCCTTTGCACGCGCTGTTCCCTTTGCACATGCTGTTCCCTTTGCCTGAAATGCTTTTCCTTTACTTCTGCTCTCTCACTGACACCTGCTCGTTCATGTGGCCTCACTCAGCTCAAATGTTCCTTCCTCAGGGAAGCTCTGAGTCCCTTCCAGTCTGGGTTCCCTGTTTTATGTGCCCCTGACACCCTAGTCCCAGGTACCAGCACCTGGCATAGCACCTGGCAGGTGTGTGAGGCTCTGGAAGCCTGGTTGACTGACTGATGTCAGGCCATAAACATCTTATAACGCGAAAACGCTGCAGTACAGGGCACCTTCCATTTCACTCATTTCAGCCTTTGAACACATTCAGCGTGTATTTCTTGAGAGCCTACTGTGTGCGGAGTAGTGTTCCAGGCTCTTGGGGAGGGAAACCTAAAGATCCTGGCCTTCGAGGTGCTCAGCGCTCCCTGGGAGACAGCCCACACGCCGGCCCCTGTGGTCGGGCCTGGCCTCACTGAGAGAGGCCTCACGGACATTCAAGCAGAGACGCGAAGGGGTTGGAAGAGTGAGCCGTGGGGACTTCCGGGGAGAGTGGCCCCGCAGAAGGGGCAGCCAGGGGCAGCTCTGGGGTGGGCGCGTGCCTGGAGTGCTCTGGGGACAACAAGGAGGCCCGCGTGGCTGCAGTGGGGGAAGACGGTAGTGAGACAAGAGGCCAGAGAGTGCGGGCTGGGGACACGTGGCTGTTATTCAGGATGCGAGCCGCTGGCAACATGTGGCTATTTAAATAAGCCGAAATTATTAATAAATAAATGAAAAGTTTCGTTCCTCGGTCGCGGTAGCCACGTTTCAAGCGCTCGATAGCTGCCGTCTCGGACGGCACGGATATGCAGCCTGCTCCTCATCGCTGAAAGGTCCACCGGACGGTGCCTCGGCGGGGCCTGCAGGTCACTGTGGGGCACGCGCACTTGCCCATACATAACTGGGCACGCGGCCTGGGGGCCTTTCCTCACCTCCCAAAGTGGGTATGATTGAAGCGTGCAAGGCCATTTGGCCCAACCCTGACCAATGTCAAAATGCCTTTCTGGTCATCCTTGCCAAGTCACTGGGTCACTGCTTCCGTATCTCCAGGCACGGGGAGCTCACCGTCTCTTGAGACGGTCCAGGTCGGCTTTGGACAGCTTTGCTGTTTTGATTTGCTGAAACCAAAAGACTTTGTGCCTGTCTGTAGCTTTTACCTGTGGGTCCCAGTTTTGCTCCTGAGGACTGTGTCGGTCAGGACCGTGTTCAGCTGCAGGAAATAGAACCCGTCTGTACTGCCTCACCCCTGGGCTTACTTTCTACACAGTGTGATCAGAGAGGCAGTGCCAGGCTGATGTGGCAGCTCCGTGACACCCTCAGGGACCCACCTCCATCTGTCTGCCCTCCTGTCATCTTTAGAGTGTGGCTTTTGTCCTCACACTCAAAGATGGCCATTGCACCCCAGCTTGGCCTCTGTATCCCAGGAGGGAAGAAGCGGAAGGGCAGAGGTCAGAGATCAAAATGCAAAAGCTTCTCTTCCTGGGGAAGCGAAACCTACCCCAGGGATTTACCGTTCCCTAGTGCAGAGGAGTCTGGGAAGGTGAATATTTTTAGCCAGACACGTTGCTTCTCTGAACAAGCTTAGGCCGCTGTTAGTGGGAAGGAGGGAGAGAATGGGTATTGGTGAGCAGCCAGCAATGTCTGCCCCACAGTCCCTGCAGAGACTTAAAGACTGTGATCTTGGGGGCCAGGCGTGGTGGCTCAGGCCTGTAATCCCGGCACTTTGGGAGGCCAAGGCAGGAGGATCGCTTGAGGCCAGGAGTTTGAGACCAGCCTGGGCAATATAGCAAGACCCTGTCACTACATAGAATAGACTGTGATCTTAACATCCCTGAGCCTTCCCTCATCACCACATCCCTAGTCCCTTCACTCTGCCTCTGTTTTCACATCTCCTCAATCTGTCCATTTTCCAGATGGAGAAACAGAGGCACAGGCATCATTTATGGTTAAGAGCACAGGCTTTGGGGTCAGATAACACGCATTCCTTGGGCGAATCACTTCCCTGAGCCTTGAGCTCCCCAACTGTGGAAGGTGGTAGAAGTTGATGTATTATTTACTGCTGAGGGTGTCAAATACTGACCACAGTGCTTGACACAGTAGTCATCCAATAGCGGCAGTCGTTTTAATTATTATGACTATTATTCTTACTCAAGTGATTTCTCCTGGTGTTATTTAATGAAGAACCAGAGAGAATCGCTAGCATAAGAATAATAATAGTTATACAGAGTGAGCTCTCTGGGGGATCACCCAGTGGCCACCCCAAGGACATCTCTCTCCTCAGGTCTCCAGAGGACGTGTGCCGTGGGACCACAGGTGGGAGGGAGGGTCTGCAGTGGGGATCCATCTCCAAAGCCACCTTTGGCCAAGCCATATCTTTGTAGGGACCCATCCATCACGTCACTGCTGAAATGCTGTTCCCATCGGCCCTGGCTTCCTGCAGCCCTATCTGGGAAGGGGGTATGACCCACAAGGTTGTGGCAGCTGGGTGCCAAAACCTTAGCCCCACAGGACTTGCCGTAGCCTTGCCAGAAGCCTGGCCATGGGGAGGGGGCCCCTGGAGCTCTGACCCAGCAAGTGGAGGGTGGGAAATGCCACAGAATGGGGCCTCTAGAGGGGCAATTGTCAGAGCCTAAACTGGGGTGCTCCCCTGGGCCCAGGTCTGCACAGTTCTTCCCTCACCACCCCAGCTGGGGTAGATATGGGGATAAGCATCCATCCTGCTGCAGAAAACCCGCACTGGGAGGACCTAGTCATTTTTTTTCTTTATTTGAAAAAATACATCATACATTCATTTGGTTCAAAATCCCACGGTTATAAAAGTATGAAGAGTCCGTCTCCTCTCCATGTCCCACCTTGCTGGCAGCTCCACACCACATGGGCAACTGTTGTTTGTAGTTTCCTTCTTTTCCTTCCAGAGTCACTTTCTGCATTTATGAGTAAAGGTGGGACACATGAAACTGCCCCACTTGACCAGGTTTGCCTGCAAAACGGCAATATCATATGATCCACCCTAATACATGTAAATGCATATTTAGATTCCTGTTTTTCTCTTTCTTGCACAAAAGGTAGTGTATTATACATACGGTTTTGAACCTTGCTTTTTTCTATTTGCTGTGTATATATATTGGGGATCTTTCTATGTCTTTCCAAATAAAGACCTTCCTCAGTTTTTTTTAATACCTGCACCGTATTCCATTATATAGCTGTGCCATAAGTTATTTAATCAGGCCCCTGTTATTGAGCACCATTGTTTCGGTGGCTGTCAGACTTTTGCTGTGTTAGATAAAGCTGCACACACATCATTTTACCCCTGGGGCAATATAGTTCTAGAACAAATTCCCCCAAAGTGCAGTTGCTGGATCAAAGGCTCTCTAGTGGTTGTCCCATTTTCCCTGCCCATCCACATTGTTTTAGGGTGAGAAGGCCTCTGCCACTGGTTTGCTGAATGACCCTGGGCCAGTCCCTGCCCCTCTGTGAGTCTCCATTTCCCAGAGCACTGAGCTCTCCTTGCCTCATGCTTGGGGAAAAAACGCCAGCCCAGATTCACTTCCTTGCCTGGCATTTCTCACGCCCCGGTCACGTGGAGCTATTGTTACTGAGGATTCTTTGGGAGATGACTTCAGCCCAGAGAGAGTCCCAGGCAGCGCAGGGAGGTCAGCATGGAGGAGCAGACAGAGGGACCAGGCAAAGGCACAGAGGTGTGACAGCAGGGGTCCCAAATGTCAGTCACTGGTGTACCTTCCATAGCCACATGCCCTCTGGTTTATCATTCCCTTACTATTTACAAAATATCTTAACTTTCTTAAACCTAAATTTATTTTTATAAAGGAACCTTAGATCATTGCCATAAATAGAAATCCAGTATGAGATTAAAAGAAGTTAGCCAAAAAGAAAAAAGGAAAAGAAAAAAACCAGAATGAAGCAGAACATCCTTAAATCATCCTTCAGTCTACTAGAAGCTCGGACTGAAGGGCTTGCTGCTGTGCTCTCTCGGTTAAAAAACAGTGTAAGAGAGGCGTTGAAGACATGTTAGCACCAAATGAGACTTTCTTATTGATGCAATCAGGATGGTTGAAATTGCATTTTAAAAGAACAGTATTACTTAATGAATGGCCCAGTACCATCTGTCATTCTTGGTCATACCAGTAGTAAGCACATTTTAGAGACACTGGCCCAAAAGACATTTCTCTTCTCTCCCTTCCCAGAGCCTCAGAGAGAGGGAAAGCCACTCTTCGGAAGGGCCTGTCTTCCAGGAACTAGACTCCATGGGGCTTTCGGTAAGAGGAGCCCATGCTTAGACAGGCCTTGCACACAGTAGGCACTCACTAAATGCTCATCAGTGACTGACTCATTAGTGGGCTCCAGGGGCTCTCACAAAAGAAGGATAGACATTCAGACAAACAGGTGCCTTCCTGAATCTTGTCCAAAGAGAACCGATGTCCTCCTCTCACTCTGTCCTCCAGTGGCAAATGACGTACCTCACGGCTGAGGGTTGCTGGTGGAGCACTGCAATAGGAGCCACCCAACCTGGACGACAGGAACACAGGGTCACCTTTGCCACCTTTCCCTCATCTTCCTCCATCCCGTCGTTTGTTTGCACTAAGTAGGAAATAAACAAACACACAAATGTAGAACAAATCAGCCCAAGTTTGTTTCTTGCTGAGTCTTAAACGGGCGCTTCCATTCAGGGACCCAGGCTCCTTCCACCTTGTGGCTCTGCCACCTTCTACGTGTGGCTTCCAAGGTCGTCACGCTCTTCTGCATCAAGCCTGCAGAAAGGGAAAGCACACAGAAGGATGGTCATGGGAGGTTCGTGTTGGCTGGGCCAGGAAGCGGGGTGCATGATGTCCTCTCACATAAGATTGACCAGAAGCCAGTCACGTGACCGTCTGGGTGTGCGTCCAGGAGGAAGAGGGGGCTGGCTAGTGGACTGCGGGCTGGGCTCAGCCATGCTTAGTGAACATGGCCTTCGAGGTCCTTTATCACCTGCCTCCATCCTAGTTCTGCATTTACTTTTGACATTGTCAGGCTGAACTTTTCTCAATTCCTTAAACACTGTGTGTGTGTGTGTGTGTGTGTGTGTGTGTGTGTGTGTGTGTGTGTGTGTGTGTGTGTGGATGCATGTGCACGTATGTGTGTGTGTTTTAACATTTTTTTTTGAACCTTGGCTCTTGCTGTTCCTGCTATTTATTAATAAAACACCCTTTCCTCTCTTCTCTGATCAAGCAGCTTACACGGTTTTGGAAAATAAGACCACAGCCTCAGAATTTAAAACAAGATTTTGCCATTTTATAAGAATTGCACACAGGGAGAAGAGAGGACACCTGTATACAGGCTGGGAGAGTCCTCAGCTCCTTCACAGAGCAAAGTACAGGTTTTCTTTTATACACAGATGCTGCCTAAGACCCCCTCTGAGAATCGTCCTGTGATAAACAGGCAAGGGGACCTCTTGTAGTCATAGATGGCAGACTTCAAGAGCTTTTTGTCAAGAGAGCTAAGAATCTGTTTTTCTCAGGAGGTCACGGAAATTGTCCAGGGCAGAGGTGAAACATAAGGGTCTGATTGCTGAGACAGTAAACTTTTTTCCTAGTTCGTGTCTGTAAGGAGAGGTATTTTGTGCTGATTAAATAGCTCTGCAGAGCGGGAAGAACCCTGCATCCTGGAACTGGCCCGTTACTGTGGTGTAAATGCTGCCGTTGTAGCCAATTTCAGGCTGCCGGTGTGATGTCTATATGCGAGCAGTCCGCTCTCTGGAGCAGGCGAGAGCTTGCACGGACCCCTCCAGCCCACAACGCAGCCTGCAACTGATTTCTTCATCCTTACCCTGCTTCAGGCTGCAGCTCAGTGGTCTCAGCTTTCTGGGTCCCTTTTTCTTCCGAGCTCTATTTTAGAAGCCTGGACATTCCCAACGGGGTGGTTTTCCTCTAGACTTTCCCTCTTAGACTATAAGCTCCTTATGGCCAGAACTTTGGTTTTAAGTTTCTATCTCTGCTGCATTGTCCAATGCCCACGTTTAGTGGGCCCGGTAAACGCTTACAGAAGGCGGCAGGGAGAGGGACGAGGGAGGTGGCTTTGAAGAGCGCCAGGGAGCCAGTTCCTGCTCTGTGACTTCTTGGCAGCGAGACCGCAGGCAAATCCCTTCACCTGTCTAGGCCTGTTTCCTTCTCTGTAAAAAGTTCCTTTTTTATTTTCCTCTGTTCCCTCTAGGCCAGACCTATCACTACGTGGTAACCAGGATGATAATAATAGTAATAGCTACGTTTGTTCATCCACTCTGAGCCAGACCCTATCGTGGGTGCCGGGGATTCAAACAGACAAAGATCCTTTCCTCCTGGCCTTTGCTTTCTCCATTTGCAACCTGCCGTGGACGGAGTGGAGTTTCACGGGCGTCGTCCCATCTGATCCCGGGGCAGCCCTGAGGGCGAAGCTCTGTTTTACTGCTATGGGGAGTAGAGTCGGATGAGTTGCCACAATGAGCCAGTGTGTCAGGGTGGAGAAGGGACTTGCTCCAGCATCTGGTCCCAGGACCTATGTTCTTAGCCGCCAGGACACACCCCGCCCCCTCAGCACGCCCATTCCTGCCGCCCCTCTGCTTTTGTTGGGGCCTGAGTCCCCTCTCCCCGATCCCATCTGCTCCTGTGAACACATCCCTCAGGCCCACCGAGACCCGATTCCTCCCTGATGGTGTCTTTTCTATGTCTCAGGCCCTGTCTCCACCTCCTTCCTCGTTGTTCTGGTCCCTGAGTGGAATCTTTCTTTGTTTCACCCCAACACAACACCTCTGTACCTTCATCTCACCGCCCCAGGGGCTAGGCATGGCGCACACAAAGGGCTTAGTAAACATCTCTTCATGAATGCATTGGATGCTTTAATTTTTGCTTGAACTCTAGCTCAAGTCTTGGTTTTAAATGTCTTCATCATACAGGTTATTTATTGTTCCTGGGAAATCTGAAGGTCAGATCTGTTAAACAAAACCTAAATACCCTTTGTGTGCACCTACTGTGTGCTGAGTGTGGTGTTCACTGCTGCAGGATTACAAAGACCTTTGGTCTCACTTGGCTCCTTGGCGTGATCACAGCCAGGATGACCACCCAGCCCTGTGTGCCTGGGACGGTCCTGGCTCATGTGGGTATAATTACATGAACAGCCTGCCTTTCACTCGCAGATGCTCTAGTTTGAATGATCAACTCTCTGGTCACCCTAAACAAGGCCTGAGAATATGGCCTCTTACTGCTCAAATACCAAGCCATTTAATCCTCCCAACCCTATGAAGTTGGTGCTATTATTATCCCCATTTCACAGATGGGGAAACAGAGGCCCAGAGCAATATAGTAATTTGCTCAAGGTCACAGAGCTGGGGAGAACCCACATCATCTGGTGCCAGAGTTCTCCTGCCCAACCTCAGGAAGAACTTCTCTAGAATGCCTTTCCCGGCCCCATGCCCTGAGTGCATGTGTCTTCCCCCAGCCCACACCACCAGGATCCAGGGGCTTGTCCCAGTCATGACTGCTATGACGGGAAGACAGCAACAGGGTTGGAATCCTCTCTGGACCCCTCATGCCTGGTACAGGGCCTCGGGCCAAATAAGATCTCTGGAAATGCTTTCTGAACCAAGGGATGTACTTTTCCAGGGCAGGGCTGGGTTTGGCCCCTTCCTTTCCTGTGCCTGTGACAGCAGGGTCGCCAGCCCCCAGGAACAAATGGAGCTGCCTGGAATTCCTAAGAGCTCCTTATCAGTTTTCAGAGAAGCCTGCATGGGGTGCGAGTAGGTGTCAGGGGCACTGGGGGTGCTTTGGGAAAAGCTGGAATGCCCCAGCAGGCCCCACCTGGGGAGGGGCCGGAGGCGGGGGAGGCTGCTGGGCAGGGAGGGCTCAGCTGTCACATTCCTCCGGCTCACAGAAAGCTCTCCTGGGCGCCTTGTCCTTATTTAGGCAGGAGATGTCTGCTGACTTGGGCCCTGCGGGATGCCATCACAGGCCGGCTCCCGGGCGGGGTGGGCAGGGCTGAGCATAGCCGGAGCTAAGTCAGCAGGCTCCGGGTTGCGCAGGCTGTGCCCAGGGTGGAAGTGCAGCCCTTTGGGAGAAAACTCACTCTCTAAGTAACAAAAATAGCAGCTACCATTCATGGGGTGCCCACTACATGCCGGGCACCAGGCTAAGCTAGTCCATAAGCTCCAAGAGGTAAGTCTCTCCTGTTCACTGCTGTACCCCCAGAATCTGGCTGAGGACTTGGCACACAGTAGGTGCTTAGTAAACACTTATCACAACTGAATGAACATACACTTCCTATGTCATAGTTCACTTAATCCTTACGATAAATCTAGTGGTAGGTAAGTGCTATTATTAACCCATTTTACAGATGGGGAAACTGAGACTTGGAGAGTTCTATGACTTGGTAAAGGTCATGCAAGTTGAAAGTGGGGGTGCTGGGGTTTGAAACTAGGTCATCTGACTTCAACACTAACCATGCTTTCATCTTCTCATTTTGAAGTAAAGCCACATTGGAATTCCTGGCTTTGCCCTTTACTGGCTGGTGAGTCGGATGGGATACATAACCTTCTCACCTATAAAATGGGGATTGGAAATTGCAATTGTTGGCTAAATCTACTTTAGAGAATACTGTGGGTATTTATTGAGATAACGCATGCGAGGGTTTTAACACAGTGCCTGGCACATAGTAGGTGCTCAGCAAGTATTGCCTATTAATAATGGTGGTGATGATTATGATGGTGATGATGATGGGCTTTCAGCATCCTCCTGCTGGATTGCACCCAAGGAGCAGAGTAGGCAAATGGTGAGGCCACCTTCCAGCAGGCTGTGTCTCCCTCCTGGAACACAATGACAGTCATGGCCCTCTGGAGAGGGTGGCAGGGCCTTCCTTCCATCTGTGGTTTCCTAAAGAGAAACATTCACTACTCCTAGGCCATCTGAAGCCTCCCGGATTCCCAGAGCAAGAGACTGGAAGGGGTCTGGGGTTTTACCCTCTGTTAACACCTGGTATGTGATCATGTTCTTGTGTCAGCTTGATCACCCAAGGCTTCCACGAGCAGTACTATGTGTGCTGGTTGTCTGGGTTCCCATCCTTGCTGTCTGTGTGCCCGTGGGCAAGCTATTGAAATACTCAGAGTCCAAGTTGCCCCATCTGTACACTGAGGATTATAACAATAGTACTTCTTTCATAAAGTGGTTGTTCAGGTAAAGTGATATAATGCGTACACACACTTAGAATAGGGGCTGTCACATAGTAAGTGATCCTTTCAACATGTCTGTAACAGAATAACAATTATAATGGCTAACTTTCAATCACTGAAAATTGAAAATGATCATACAAGCTTCTCCAGGCCTCAGTTTCCCCATCTTGTCCACTGTGTTGGTATTAAATGAGGTGAGATGCTTTCTGAGGGTCTTTCTAGCTCTCACAGTCAAGTATATGTGATCCATATAACAAAACATTTATCCAACAAATACTTAGCAAGTCTAAGTATTTGCTGGATAAACAGGCCTGCTACACGCCAGGCTCTGTCTGGTAGAAGGCACACAATAGTGACATTTCTGCCCCCTATGGGGCTCACAGACTAATAAAAGGAAGATAAAGTAACCTCACAGCCAAGTGCAGGAGACTGTAAGAGCAGAGATCTGGCAGTTTCTTGGGGAAGGGTTCTGAAGGATGAGTAGGAGTTCGCCAAGTAAAGGGATGAGGACAAGAGTTCCCAGGAGAAGAAACCACCTATGTAAAAGCCCCGGGGTAGGAATAATAAACAGGGCACATATGAAGAACTGGAAGTTTCTGTCTTCCTAGAAGGCTGAGTTTGGAGTCAGATGAGAGGCTGGCAGGAGCTAAGTCTGAAGTCATCTTAAAGCATTTCCATGTTATCCTCCAGGCACTGGGAAAGGCACTGTGGGGACTTAAGCAGAGGGTCAAGACCAAATCGCTAGAGGTGGCTTCTGAGGAAGGTTTCCTGGACCAGATGGGGCATAAGAGGGAAAACTTAGATCCAGGGTTGGTATCCTGCTAGGCACTCCAGCAGGGTCATGCCAGTTGTTAAATATGGAAATATTCTGTGCTGGTTCATAACTAGCAGCTGTCCTGAGGCCCCTGAGTATCCCCTGGCCGCTGCTGCTGTTCTGTCCATTTGGCCTCATGTGCAGGACATAGTCTTCCCCAGCACCCAGCAACCAAGTGGTTAACCACCTGGCACGGCAGGTAGTTATACTATTATTATTTTTTAAATTATCACCTCCTGCCTACATCTCAGTGGAGCTTTCCAGCTCTAAGAAGGCATTAGAGAACATCAGATAGAACTGGTCCCAGCCTGGGAAACTTGGATTTTAACCCAGTCCTTGCCTTCTTCTCACTGGGTGGGCAGGAGGTTAGACTGGACCATCCTCTAGGGCCACCCTACACTGACTGAGGCTTAGCACAGGCTTTGGAGTCAGGTCGACCTGCAGTTCTGTCCCAGGGCTTCCCGGCTGTGTGGCTGCCCTTGTAGGTCACACTGCCGCTGGGAGCCTCGATTCCCTGTCCACTGAGCGGACACAGTGATGCCTGCCCCTCAGGGTTGTTGTAAGGAATAAATTAACCGTACCTCTAAAAATCCCAGCACCCATAGATGCTAGATTTTTTAAATATTTATTTTGTATTGCGTATACTACATGCACTTTCGGAAGATCCAATAGGGTTGTGTCAGTCAGAGTCCTGGCAGGAAAGGGTATATTCCAAAGTTTAATCAAGGCGAGTTTAATGAAGGTACCACTTGCAGAGATATGGGCAGAAGATAAACAAGGAGTGTTAAGGCATGCGGTGAGTGGGTCTGTGCAAAAATACCCACAAATTCGGAGGAAGCTGAGAGGATGAAAAAAGAGGCTGACAAACCCAGTTTCTCAGAAAGAAACTTTTTTTTTTTTTTGAGACAGAGTCTCCTTTTGTTGCCCCGGCTACAGTGAGTACCGTGGCGTCAGCCTAGCTCACAGCAACCTCAAACTCCTGGGCTCAAGCTATCCTCCTGCCTCAGCCTCCCAAGTAGCTGGGACTACAGGCACGCGCCACTGTGCCCAGCTAACTTTTTTCTATTTTTAGTTGTTTGGCCAATTTCTTTCTATTTTTAGTAGAGACGGGGTCTCGCTCTTGCTCAGGCTGGTCTCGAACTCCTGAGCTCAAGCAATCCTCCCGCCTCGGCCTCCCAGAGTGCTAGGATAGAAAGAAACTCTTAATAGGGGCTTTCGAACAGAAGCCCTGTCCCCATCCCAGTGGCCACAAGAGGAGAAAGTGGATCCCTGGCACCCGCACCTTCACACTGAGACCCAGGGCTTATGTACTAGGGAGAAGGAATGTGCGGGACAAATGGAAGTCGGCCTCTCAGGGAAAGGCAAGAATTTGCCTAAGGGCAGGATTTATGTTAAGTACACGAAAGTAGGAATCTTAGAGGTGTTCCCAGAACCGGGGTTAATCAGAAGTCAACATGGTGAGGTGACATCCAAGATGGATCGCTTTAGCCTCTGTGGGAAGCTGCCAGCACCCCAGGTCCGAAGGGGCGAGGCGGGGACATGGTGTGATTACTGGAGCCTGGGGGAGAGAGCCGTGGCTGTGGAGGAGGGAGCCGGGCAGGAAGAGAGAGGGGAGTGGGAACCTGGACCGCCCTCTCCTCCCACCGCCCTCCAGCCTCTTGCTGGTGCCTCCATTGCCATCGGCTAGACCCGCCGGAAGCCATGAGCAAGCCGGGGGGGGGGGGGGGGGGGGGGGGGGGGGGGGGGGGGGGGGGGGGGGGGGGGGGGGGGGGGGGGGGGGGGATGCAGGCTGCAGAAGAGTCTCTCCAGGCGCAGCGCAGGGTGGGCGATGATTGGGGTGGGGCAAGGGGAGGAGATGGGGCACAGGGAAATAACCAGCCCAAATGCTGTCTGTCTCCTCCCTTCCGCCTCTGTGGCAGCCACCTAGTTTCCCTTCCAGTAGGCCACCTGTACTGCCAGTTTCCTGCCTGTCCTTCCACAAATATTCTATATATAGAAGAGCAAACGGGTTTGTTTGCACAAGTGTTACAATATGCATTCTTTTAAACCTTGCTTTTTAGCTTTCCATATCTTGGAATGTGTCAGTACAGAAAGATCAGTCTCATTATTTTTACACGAGTGTTACAATATACATTGTTTTACACCTTGCTTTTTAGCTTTCCATATCTTGGAATGTGTCAGTATAGAAAGATCAGTCTCATTATTAGTATTGGCTACGTAACAGTCCTTCAAATGGCTATGCCATAATGTGCTTAACCAGTTCCCTCCTGCTGGCTTTGGGTTTATTTGCAAACTTTTGCTATTACAGTGTTGCAATAAGTACCCTTGTACATGTGTCATTTTGCACAGTTTGAATGTATCTGTTGGCCCCATCCCCAGGAGGAGGCACAAAAATATATAGATACTAGATTTCTAAAGAAAAAAAAAGGTTGATCAATTTAAAATAAATATGAGTATATGGAAACATGGAAAAATTATTTAAGTAAGAAAAGTATAGTAGAAACAGCTAACACTTCTCTAGTGCTTACTCCGTGCAAGGCACTGTTTTTAGCCCTTTATCGATATCAACTCATTCAATTTTTGTAACAACCCTGTGAGGTAGGTATTATTATTGTCTCTTTTGTGTTAGTTATCTATTGCTGCGTAACAAATTATCCCCAGACAAAGCAGCTTAAAACAACACACGTTTGTTGCATTACAGTTCTGTAGGTCGGTATCAGGGCATGAGAACTGGGTCCTCCGATCAGGGCCTCTCACAGGCTGCAGTTAAGGGGCTGGCCAGGGCTGTGGTCTCATCTGCAGTCTCCACTGGGGAAGGATTCATTCCAAGTTCCAGCACGTGGTTGTTGGCAGCATCCAGTTTTTTGCAGCCTGTTAGACTAACGACCTCAGTTCCTCTCCAACACGGCACTTGATTCATCAAAGCTAGCAAGAGAGTCTGCTAGCAAGAAATAATTCATGTCTTCTATAAACTAATCATGGAAGTGACATCCCATTGCTTTTGCCATATTGTGTTCATCAGAAGCATGTTACTAGGTCCAGCACACACTCGAGGGGAGGGGATTGCACAAGGGTGTGAATACCAGAAGCCATCTGAGAAATCTACCTGTCACCTCATTTCATTTTTCAGAACAGAAAATGGATGCATAGAGAGGGTAAGTGACTTGCCCAGGGCACACAGCTAGTATGTGTGAGTCAGGGATTCAAACCCAGGTAGCGTGACTTCGATTCCATGCTCTTAACCACTGTGCCTTGAATCTTCATTGTGTTCACAGCCCTTTTAAAAAAGTAGGTGTGTACATTGTGTTGTAAATGGAGGACAAAAATAAAAGGAAAAAGTACTGGGTGTGCACATGGGCAGAGTAAGAGGGCAGGCTCAAAAGCTAAAATAGCTATTGTGTCAGTGCAGCGCCTTCAGAGCATTGCTACTTTAATAGTACAGTTTTTACAGTTTGTAAAATGTCATTTTAAAATGGGACACAGATTTTTTTGAAAAGGAAGTTTCCCTGTGCTACTCTGAAGCCCTCTGCCCGCTCCCACAGCGAAGGCCTTTCTGCCAGCAGCTCGACTCCAGGTGGGACTGCAAGGCCCAGTCCTCTGTGGGGAGGAGGAGCAGGGCCTGGGGCCGCCATGGTGTCATGTCACTGGTTGCTAAAGTGCAGCCAGACCCCGTCCTACACAGTCGGCCAGGCGATGGCCAGGCCCCAGCGGACCAGCCTTTGTTCCCGGGAGTGAGTGGGGTGCACTGCTGGTAACCCAGCCCTGGGCCCTCTCAGACAGGCGGCAAGGGTGCTGGGCACGCACAGCGCCCCAGGGGAAGAGGGTGGTTGGGCTGTCACGGCTGCTGGGCCCTTCTGGAAAGAGGGCTGGAGCTGAGGCAGTGTGGCGTACGTGTGGCTCAGCGAAGGCTGTGGTGCCAGACAGACCTGGGTTTGGGCTCGAGCCAGCTCTGGACTTACTAGTTAAGAGCCTGGAGCAGATGATGTCCCGAGATTATGTTTCCTGCCCTGTAGAGAGGATTGTCTTGAGGACGACGTGAGATCACACAGGTTGCTTTAGTTTCCTGTTGCTGCCATAACGAATGCCTACAAACTTGGTGGATTCAAACCATACAGACATATTTTCTTCTAGTTCTGGAGGTTGGAAGTCTGAAACCGGTTTTGCTGGGCTAAAGTCAAGGTGCAGCAGGGCCGGTTGCTTCTGGAGGCTCCGAGGGAGCATCTGATTCCTCACCTTTTCCAGTGAGGAAAAGGTTTGTTCCACTCTGTTTTGTCTTTTGCCAGACTCTACATCCTTCAAGAGCATGGGCCGTGTCTGGCCCAGCTCTCATTATAACAATAATGGGCAAGTGACTTAACCTCTCTCTGCCTCAGTTTCCTAATCCATCAAATGGTGGTAGTACCTACCTCATAGGGTGGTATGAGCCCATAGATTATTTCCCATTTTTTCTTATTGGAAGCAGTGTTCATAAACCTAAATGTAAGAACTAAAACCACAAAACTCTTAGAAGAAGATATAAGAGTAAATCTTGGTGACCCTGGGTCAGGCAAAACCTTCTTAGACATGATATTAAAAGTCCAGGCAACAAAAGAAAAATTGGACTTCATTCAAATTAAAAGTTTTCTTTAGATAATCCCTCTATGCAAAACTATAAGATTTAAGGAAAAGTATAAAAAAATTAAAAACTTTTGTGCTTCAAAGGACACCATCAAGAAAGTGAAAAGAGAATGGGAAAAATATTTGCAAATCATATATCTGATAAGTGACTTGCATTAGAATATGTAAAGACATTTTACAGGTCAGTAATAAAAAGACAAAAAACCCAATTAAAATTGGGCCAAGCATCTGAACAGACATTTCTCCTAAGAAGATATACACATAGTCATTAAACACATAAAAAGATGCTCAATGTCATTAGCCATCAGGGAAATGCAAATCAAAACCACAATGAGTTAGCACTTCACAGACCACTATTATGGCTCTCATAAAAAATATAGACAATAAAAGTGTTTGAGAGGATGTGGATATACAGTCATTTTGTGAGATAAGTATTCTTAGCCACTTTACAGTTGTAGAAACTGAGGCCCAAGAGCAACGGTCAGATACCTAGAACATGATGGTGCCACGATTTTGACTTGATTTTGTCCCTTAATCTTTCTGGGGCGGGCCTTCCTGGTAGGGCACCGCCTGCCTCGCTGACCACTCTCTGTCTCTCTAGCACCCAGTACTGGGCCCCAGGTAGCAGGGACTCAGTGCACGTTTGCTCAGTGAGAATGAGTGGAGTCCCAGGTGGAGGGAAGGGGGTCCCCCTCAGTCAGGGCTTCCTGACTGTGCCCTTGTCTACATCCTTGGGGTGGAGGGTCTCTTGCGGGGAGCTGGTGGGCCGGTGGCTGGACCCAGCTGTGGCTCCTCCTCTGGCTTAGCCTGACTATCATTGTTCTGGGGGCAATGGCTGTGGCCAACCAGAGCCAGGGCCAAGGCGCTATTTTGGGCGAGGGCAGGGCAGTGGCATCTGAAGCATCTCCACTTCAGGAGGACGCTTGGCAGCACCGTCCCTGTGACCACGTCTGCAGCCTCTGGGAGGCTGACGGAGGCCTGAGCTGGGGACTCTGATTATCCACCCCCATCTTCCAAACTAGCAGGGGCTTCCTGTGCTGAAGGATTTTTCCCCCCATTCTAAAGTGAACAGTTTGGTGGCATTTAGTATATTCAGGATTTTTGTTTTAGTCACCTCCAAAAAACTGCACTCCTTATCCGTTTTCTGTAACAAGCACTTACATAGCACTTCCTGTGTTCTGGCCACGGGCCTAAGAGCCACATGGCTGTGAACTGACTGACTCCTTACACCACTCCCCTAGGCAGGTGCTGTCATTATCCCCATTTTACGGATGAGGAGCCTGGGGCTCAAGGTTACAAGGAGCAGAGCCGGAATCTGTGCCCAGGCAACCTGGCCAGAGTTGAATCCTGTCACCGCTCCACCATGCAGTTCGTGGCCTTTGCTCTGAGCCCCTGTTCATCCACCGATTCCCAGAAACCTTGCCTGGTTGGCCTGGCAGGGCTGCCATAGGCTGGGAGCTCCCCAGATGGCCGCTAGGCTACTCATCCCCATCCTCGGTCCCAGCTTGGGGAGCACCTGGCCCAGAGTTGGTACCGGCAGGGCGGCGGCTTGGTGTAATGGGTTTAGAGCTTGGACAGATTCGCTTTCTAGCTGTGTGACCTTGAGAAAGTGACTCCACCTCTCTGAGGTCATATATATGTATAAAGGAGACCATAGCACAGAGTTGGGCACAAAGTGCTCAGCAAATAACCAAGATCAGTATCATTAATAATAGTAGTAGAAGAGACATTTGTTGAGTGAATACATTGGAACAGGAGCAAACTCTTTCTTTAAAAGGCCAGATGGTAAATACTTTGGAGCTTGCAGTATGATTGAGCATGGCTGTGTCCAATAAAACTTTATTTATAGGGACATGGATATTTTTATTTTATTTTATTTTTTTAGAGAGACAGAGTCTGACTCTGTTCTGCTAGCTGGTCTTGAACTCCTGGCCTCAAGCAATCCTCCAGCCTCAGCCCCCCGAGGAGCTGGGATTATAGGTAGGCATAAGCCACCAAGCCTAGCAAGGGACATGGATATTTGAATTTCGTATAATTTGCACGTGTCATAAAATATTACTCTTTTGGTTTTTTCCAACCACTCAAAAATATAAAAACTATTCTTAGCTCAAGGTTGGTACAAAAACAGGCAGCGGGCTGGATCTAGCCACCTCTGTAATCTGCTGATCCCTGAACTAGAATGCAACCTCCATGGGGGTTTTTGGATGTTTGGTTTGCTTCTGTGTGCACAGCACTCAGAATAGTGCCTAGTGCATAGTAGGCACTCTATAAAGTTGTATTCAATGAGCGAACCAATGCGTAGAAGTGGGTCTTGGGCTGGTCCTTTAAGGGCAGGGGCCTGAACAAGAGCCACATGAATGGCTCCACGAAGCCACCAATGCCTGCTGGAGACAACTGGGAAACAAGGCTGGCTGTTGCCAAGCAGTTGGGGGCCGAGGGGTGGGGAAAGCAGGCCAGGGTGGGGGTGGGTGCTCTCAGAAGTGGTTCTGTCGGGTGACAGCCCTGCCCCTGTCCCAGAACCACCAGCCTTATTTTTAACCCTGCTGACAAAAGTTAATCCAGATGAAATCAAGAAGAGTGCTGCCTCCTTGTCCCTCTCCCAGCCCCAGTGACTGCTCCCTTCCCTTCTCCCGGCAGGGTCAGAGCCCCCCTCAAGACCCTCACCCAGAGGCATCAGCAGGGAAATGGGGAGCGGTCAGAGGAACAGGAATGGTTCCTGCATTTCCCTAGCTGGGCCTTGACGGCAGGAGGGACATCTGGTGCTTAAAGAAAAACATCCAAGGCTCCGGGGGCCGGGTAGGGGGTGGGGGTTCAGCAGGCAGGAACAGCCCAATATGGAGCTGAATTTTCTGTCTGCAGAACACACGCTTCTCAAACTTCAGTGAGTAGCGAGTGCATTTGGAGGGCTCATCAAACACAGATTCCTGGGCTCATGTCCCTCAAATTCTGATTCTGTAGGTCTGGGGTGGAGCCTGAGAATCTGCATTTCTTTTTTTTTTTTTTTTTTTTTTTTAGAATCTGCGTTTCTAATGAGCTCCCAGGTGATAAGGATGTTGGGGTGGGGGATGCTGTGAGTGGCACCTGCCTAGAAGTGGTGGCCTCTGGGCCATGGCGATTCAGCCTGCACTTCCCCTGTGAGCCGCCTGGTACACCCCGTCCAGGCTCCATCGAAGCTGCCTTGATCCGGGGGTCTGGAGAGACCTGAATGCCAGGCCCTGTGATTGGGACTTTCTTTTGAGCACAGTAGGAATCCTTGCAAAGATTTTAAGCAAGAGGTGAGGCCACCTGGGGTGTGGGTTAAGTGAGCTCACTGTGTCCAGGAACAGCTGCAGGAGTGAGCCTGCAGTCAGGGACAGGACAGATGAGGGGCTTTGCAGGAAGAATGGCAGGGGGGTGGGGAGACGGCAGATCCAAGAGCTATAAAGGGAGTGGGAGAGGCAGGAGTTGGTGACTGATTGGCTGTGGACGTTGAAGGAGACGGGAGGGAGGGTGTGGAAGAACACGGGGGTTCCTGGCCCGAAGGCCAGGAGCTGGGGGCCGTTCCTGAGACCAGAGCGGGCGAGGGGAGAAGGGCCGATAAGGGCTCAGTCGTCCAGGCCTATGGGGCTGGCAGAGGTGCCTCCCTCCCACACGCAGCCCTCATCACCTGGGCCAGGTGGCCACCCCCACTTGGCCCCTGTTCTGGCTGCCCTGGCAGGTCCACAGTTGAACCCCAGAATCTTCCAGGGCTCTGGGGGGAGGCTGCCATTCCCGCCTGAGGAGTCCCACACGCAGCTTCGGAAGGCAGCAGAAAATGAGCGTCATTCAGCTCACATGACCAAAAAAGGACATTTTCTCAGTTCGAAGGTTTGCCAGCCCTTTCCCTCCTCCCCCCACCTGGGGTTTCCGGTTCCCAGGGAAGTGGCTCTAAGAAGCTTAGGACTTTATCTCACACACACCTATGCGCGGGCAAAAACGAGCCCGGGATATGCATGTCCCACACTCGGTTTTATTGTACAAATATCATTCTTCCCTCGTCCTCCTCTCCTCCTTCACCATCACCATCGCCACCACCATCATCGTCGTCACCACCATCATCATCTCGGCTAGACACTTCCACATGCTGCCTCGCATTTCGTCGTCACGGCGACTTCAGGAGGGGAGAATTATCATCTCCACTTTACAGGTGAAGAAACTGAGGCACAGCGAGGCAAAGCCGTGCACCCAAGGTCCTAGCGTCCCAGTGGGGTTGGGACCAGGGTGAGGTGAGTGAGGGAGGGATTCAAGTGCAGGGTCCAATCCCGTCTTTCTTTAAAATCTTCTTCATAGTTTGTTCATCAAGGATTTTTTTTGGCATTAATTTTGACTTTTAAAGGTATTGCATTAAAGTATGCTTCATCTGGATCACTGAGTTTTTTTTTGGCATCCCTGTATATTTTGTGCCTGAGGCGAGCGCCTCAGTCATCTCACTTTATCCCCAGCCTTGGCAGAGCCAAAATTGGAATCCAGGGCCGGTGATTTATTTCAAAGCCGCGCTCTTAACTCTTCTCTGGGCTGCCTCCTTGCCCGTGCACAGGTGCGCACCTGCGTGCGTGCGTGCATTTGTGCATTCTCTCACCTGGCAGTGTGGCGTGGTGGAGAGGACAGCTCTGGGTTTGAAAGCTTACTCCACTACTCATTATTGAGTGCGAGTCGAGCCTGTGGTTAGGGGACAGACGCTAGACCCCAGAATGCCTTGGTGTGAATTCTGACTCTGTTACTTACTAGCCGTGTGCATTTAAGTGGAGTCTTTAAAACCCTCCTGTGCCTCAGGTTTCTCCTCTGCAAAGAGGGACGATGGTAATAATGTCTTAAATGAGTTAGTTTCCGTAAAGCGCTCGGCACATAGTCAATGCTTTGTAAATGTTAATTATTTTGCATCCTGTAGCAAGATACCTCCCTGAGCCTCAGTTTCCCCACCTGTGAAGTAGAACCAGGTAAAAACTACCTCACGAGCAGTTTTGAGGATTGTGAGGAATAGATACAAGGCCTGGAATGTAGTAGGAACGTAAGGAAATCTCTCTCTTTTACTGTGGGCCCAGTTCTGTGCTGGAGACTGGGATAAAGAGACGTGTGCATCGCCTCCCCGAGAAATTAACTCATCTGCAGAGAGTGGACATTCTGACTTGACCTTGCAGTTCCCCAAGGGCACCAAGCTGTCGCCCCATTTCTTGCACATGCTTTTCTGTCTACCTGGCTCACTGTCTCCACCCACCTCTTATGGGCCTAATGTATGTGTTTCTTCAAGTCTCAAATATCACATCCTGAAGGAAACCTTCCCCGACCAGCCACCTGCACCACCAGTCTGTATTAAGTCTTTCTATTCTGCATTTCCACTGTGTTCTATATTCTTCCTTCATGGCACATTTCACAATTGTAATTAAGTACTTTGTATTTAATTGCATTTTCGGGTTTGTTTACTATCCAGCTCCCTCACCTGATAGTGAGGGCAGGAGCTGGCCTGACTGGTCCACAGGAGTCTCTGTCCTCGGCTCCTGGCCAAGCTTCCAGCGCATGCTCTAGAATAGCACTCGAGTGCACAAATTCTGGAGTCCCGTTGCCTGGGTCAGAATCCCAGCTTTTGTGCTTTATGACTCTGTGGCCTTGGGCAAGTTATTTGACCTGTTTGTGTCTCAATTTCCTTTTCTGTAAAATAGGGATAATAATAACAGCACCAGCTTCCTAAGGCATTAGGATGATTATATGAGATAATCTTCCTAACTCCTTTAGAACCATGCCTGACCCATTTGGAACAGGACTGTTATTATTATCGTAGGTAATATAGACTGTTAGGCTAGACTGACAGCTGAAACAGACATCTCCCAAATCGCAGGTACTTACTGCAATCAAGGCTTAAGATTTGCTTGTATCACATTCAATCGGGGGACTGTGGAAGGGGGGCTTTGCTCTCTGCAATCGTTTATGGGCTGAGGCTCCTTCCACTGCGTTGCTTAACTTGGAGTCCAACAGGAGCTTCCATGCATAGAATTTGGGGGCCCATGAACTTGGATGGTGTTTTAGTTTAGATTCCCTAGGAGCAGAGCCTGAGACAGGGATTCTTGTGCAAGTAATTTATTGAGGAGACTCTCAGGAGAGGGGGGAGTGAGGGAAGCAGGGTGGGATAGGGAAGAGCTGAGGGAGGATGTGGTCTGACCCACCAGGGGCTCTGGAGAATGAATCGTACCTACTGCGGTTGCAGTTCTTTCCTCTTGGGAAAGAACATTAGTGTGGGTTGCCTGGGTGGGAGGTGGGTGGGGCAGTATTTTAATTTCTGGAACAAGCCGCTTGCAATTCTCTGGGGTAGCAATGAGCCATTAGCTAGCGGGCGGGCACATTTGCTCAGTAAAGGGATCTGGGTAGGGCACCAAAAGTGTCTACTACAGATGGGAAAAGCTACATCTCTATTTTTTACTAACCTCCAACTGAAATTTAGCATTTTCTTCAATTATGGAAGTAAGCAATAAACCGTAGTAGTAGTAGTAGTATCTGTGACTTTGTCACCAATACATATATAGAAATCACATATATTTTCGTGTCACATTACTGTTGTTGCAGATATCCTTAAAATATCCTTTATGCTAATCTATACTTTTAAATTACAGTAGTTATTAGATTTGATGGTATTTTGTTTAATGTGTTAATAAATGACAGATTATTACTACAAACTTGTCCTTTTAAAATATTTTGGTAACAGCGTGCGACTGCACTGTGTAACTGCATCCGTTTGTAATTCCATATATTTTATGCATTTTTAAAACATTATTCTGAGAAGGGGTCCACAGGCTTCACCAGACTGCCAAAGAGATCTGTGACACAAAAGAGGTTAAGTACCACCCCGTTCTGAGGCATCGTCCCCCTCTTCATTCAATCAGCAATGGGTGGGGGGAAGAGAAGGCATAGAGGTTTTTATGGGCCAGGCCTAGAAATAGTATATAATATATTATGTCTTCCCACAATGCACTGCAGAACTCAGTCACCTGACTATACCTAACTGCAAGGGAGGCTGGGAAATGTAGTCTTTGTGTCCAGTAAGAATAGGAAATGGTCTGGGGAACGTACAGCGCCAATAAATATTTGTTGAGAGCCTGAATGACTGATCTCTCTGCCCAGGGTGTCTCTTTGTGGGTTGGGGAGAAGGGGCAGAAGACTGGTTCTCTGGAGGGATCCTCAGCTTCCCACCACGTTGTCTCCTTAGGACAAGCCACGCCAAGGCCAAAGCTGAAGCTTCAGAACAGGCCGCCCTGGCCGCCAACCAGGAGTCCAACATTGCCCGCACTTTAGCCAGGGAGCTGGCTCCGGACTTCTACCAGCCAGGTAGGGGTGGCCAGGGAGGGATGGGCAGGACAGGGTGGGGGCAGTCCCTGGGGTGGGAGTTTTCTTTGCCTGCTGGAAGCTGAGATGCCCAAGTGGGTTCATGAATGCCTGTGAGTTTTGGAAACTGTGGGGCATGGTGGGATATCCCCTAAACGTGGGAGGGGATGACGCAAGGGGATGTGGAGAGACGCAGCTGCCTTCACACAGAGCTCCTGGTCGGGGTGGCAGAGGCACTGCAGGTTGTCTCTTCTCTCTGCTCCGAGCAGGGCAGATAGCTGGAGCTAGTGAAGCTTAGTGAGAGGTCACTGGTGGGTGAGGGAGCAGAGGGCTTCTTGTACTTGCTCAGCAGTTTCAGTCAAGCATTAATTGAGCACTGTCCATGTGTCAGGCACTGTGTGGGCTCTGGGAACACATAAGTGGGGTCCCGAATCTAGAGGAGCAGAAAGTCATGAAGACAACATAGTTGGGGGGATGCAAATGGACTGTGTTCATCTAAATGCTAACTCCACTGCTTACCAGCTGTGAGACCTTTAAGGTCTTTAACCTCTGGAAACCTCAGTTTCCTGACCTGTAAAATGGGAGTAAGAATAATGCCTACTTTTTTGTGAATGGATTAAATGCATGTAAAGTGCGTGCCCAGTCCACAGTAAGCTGTCAATGACTGTGGCTGTTGTCTCACTGTTATCGTTAAGTTTCACACAGCAGGATGAGTGCTGTGTGGTTAGGACAGGGATGGTGGGAGCTCACAGGAAGCAACTGACCCTTTTAGGCAAGGGGAGGTGTTAGGGAAGGCTGCCCTGGGGAGAGGCCATTTGAGCTGAATCTTGAAGGCTGAACGAGAGTTTATCAAGTCAGTGGGTCTCAAACCGGACACAGATTTCTGGGCCCACCCCCAGAGTTTCTGATTCAGTAGGTCAGGGGTGGAGCCATGAATGTGCATTTCTAAGGAGCAGGTGATGGGGATGCTGCCAGGCTGGGACCACACTTTGAGAACTATGGCACCAGGTAGTGCTGAGTGGGACAGGTGAATCGAAAGGAGGGGACTGCAGGTACAAGGCACAAAAACTTGGAACAGAGTGGCATGGCGGGAGGCCAGATCGTAAAATAGGCAGTGGGTGGTGAGAGCGAGGAGGCCCTCCGGGCTCTGATACAGACTTTGCGCATGGATGGGGCAGGGAGCCCCTGAGGGCAGGAAATTGGCGTTCTCTGCAATAAATGACTGACATGATTAGATTTGCGTTTTCTAAACATTATTATGGCTGCAGAAAGGAGACCGAAGGAAACTAGATGGAAAACCCAGGAGCACAGATCTGTGCCTGGGAGGATCAGTCACTTCTGGTCACAGCTCTCCCCCTGCTGGTACCGGAAGAGCGACACTACCTGGCTGCCTCTGCCTTGTGTGGTCACAGCAACAGCTGTAAATGTGCTTGTGCCAAGCAGTGAGCTCAGCATTCTACATGCATTTTCTCAATTAATCCTTCCAGTAGTATTTATGAAATGGGTATGATTAGACCCACTTCTCAGATAAGGGAATGGAAAGAGACCAGTGTTACAGTTGACAGGATCACCAAGAACCAGACTGCCTGGGTGCTAGCCCTGGCTCCGCCCTTTGCCAGCTGTGTGACCTTGGGCAAGTGATTTAACCTCTCTGAGCCACCCTTTCTTCATCTGTAAAATGGAAGTTCACAATAACATCAACTTCATAGGGTTACTAAAATGATTAAATGAGTTAATATTTGGAAATTGCTTAGAACAGTGCCTGGCACTTGGTCCGCGCTATGTAAGTGCTGAGTAAATGAATGAGGCTCAGAGAGGTTAGGTGGCTCGCCCAGGATCACCCAGCAGGGGGCCGGGGTTCATCCAGCATCCCTGCCTTGTCCCTGGCAGGTCCCGAATACCAGAAGCGCCGGCTGCTCCAGGAGATCCTGGAGAACTCGGAGAGCCTGCTGGAGCCCCCCGAGCGGGGCGCCGCAGGCCTCCCGGAGCGACCCCGCGAGAGCCCACAGCTGCACGAGCGCGAGACCCCTCGGCCCGAGGGTGGACCCCCGTCGCCGGCCGGGACGCCCCCGCATCCCAAGCGGCCCCGGCCCGGGGCGTCCAAGGACGGCCTGCTGAGCCCGGGCGCCTGGAACGGTGAGCCCGGCGGCGAGGGCAGCCGGCCGGCCACGCCGTCCGAGGGCGCGGGTCGCCGCAGCCCGGCGCGCCCGGCCACGGAGCACATGGCCATCGAGGCACTGCAGGCGCCGCCCGCGTCGCCGCCGCCCACGCCGTCGCAGGAGCCCGAGGTGGCGCTTTACCGAGGCTACCACAGCTACGCGGTGCGCACCGCGCCGCCCGCGCCGCCGCCCTTCGAGGATGAGCCCGAGCCGGACTCCGCGCCCTCGTCTCCGTCTACCGCGCCCTCGTCCCCGGCCACCGCGCCCTCGTCCCCGGCCACCGCCCCGATGCACGCCCCGGCGCTCCGAGGCCCCGCGCCCGAGAGCCCCGCCAAGCTGGAGCCCAAGCCCATCGTCCCCAAAGCTGAGCCCAAGGCCAAGGCCCGCAAGACTGAGGCCCGTGGGCTGACCAAGGCCGGGGCCAAGAAGAAGGCACGGAAGGAGGCAGCGCTGGCGGCAGAGGCTGAGGTGGAGGTGGAGGAGGTGAGGCTGTTGGCCAAGGAGCTTCCAAGGTCAGGCTCCCTGGAGGCAGTGGGGCTTGAGGCAGCATTCAGGTGCAGGTGATTTCGGGGTTGCTGGGGTGGGGGAGATGGAAACAGCGGAGGCCAGGGGCAAGGACGTCCAGCGGGGCTGCGGATTAGCCGAATGTAGCCTTGACCTGTCCACAGAGGACTGTGGAACATAAACCCATGGCAGTCTTCCTACCTTGAGGCAGGTACCTTTGCACCTGGTGTCCCATCAGCAGAGGCAGTTCTCTGGAGCAGGGGGCGGCTGGGAGCCTGAGCAGCTGGAGGTTGGGTGCCACTGCCAGGTCAGGGGGATTTGGGCTGGGTACCAGTAGCTGCACCAGATGTAGCAGGGAGGGCTTCCTGGGGGTGGAGGAAGGGCTTATGGGAGGCTGGGAGCCAGGGAAGGCAGCAGCAAGACTGAAGCTAGTAGGCTCTGAGGGACCGAAGAATGTGTCCCAAGAGGAACTAACAGTAGGGAAGGCAGGGTACCTGGGTTCCAGAGCCGATACGCATGCTGTGTGGTTTGGGACATGTTCCTGTCCCTCTCTGGACCCTGAGGGATTTGATTATTTCCAAGAATCCTTCCAGCTGTGATGGTCTACTGTCCAGATTACGGATACAGCAGGGATGCTCTTAGGAGGGTACTTCCAGAAGTAGGAACTGCTCCTCTGTCCGGCCTTGCTGTGACCTGGGTAGGAATGTCTCAGAGGCCGCAGGGACTCAGGCACCTCTCTCCCCTGCTCCCAGGTCCCGAACACCGTCCTCATCTGCATGGTGATCCTGCTTAACATCGGCCTGGCCATCCTCTTCGTGCACCTCCTGACCTGACCCTCATCTGCCAGGTGCAGCCGGCTGGAGGAAGGGGTGGGGATTCTGGGCTCCAGTGTCGGGGGACAGGGGGCCCACTCGGTACTGGATGACAGTCCTGTGACTGATTGAGGCCCATTGCCCAGCAGAAGCAGGGACCCAGAGTGTGGGTTTGACAGATCATGCCCCGCCCCACCACACACGCCTCATTAGCTCAGCATTTGCAGGGTCCCTGCTGTACGTCAGGTAAGCACTGGACCTTCATTCACTTGCTCATTCATTCATTTGCGCAACATTTTCTGAGCA
The DNA here is from genome assembly GCA_004363605.1 of Indri indri. Taxonomy (NCBI): domain Eukaryota; kingdom Metazoa; phylum Chordata; class Mammalia; order Primates; family Indriidae; genus Indri; species Indri indri. The sequence continues at coordinate 76,305 of RJWJ010000106.1, forward strand.
GCTGCCCTGCGGGGAGCTAGGATAATCAGGGACTCCCTCCTGCTCTAAGAGTGGGGTGAACACAATGAGAGTAAACCCGTAATTCACAGCTCATTACATGAAAGTCTTGCAGTTCAAACAGTAAGCAAATGTCTGTGGGCCCCTACGTCTGGACTGAGTTCCCCTGGGATGCTGGGACTCTCTGCCCTCCCTTTCTCTTCCCCTCATCGGTCCTTAACCCTCTGCCCCCCAAGCCCACCCCTTCCTCTGTCAATTGGCTCCATCTCAGTTTTCTCCCCACCGTGGGAGGCGCTGAGGGGCTGGGTAAGGTCCTGTGGGTGGCGCTGAGGGGCTGGGTAAGGTCCTGTGGTGGCGCTGAGGGGCTGGGTAAGGTCCTGTGAGAATGGGTGGGCTGGGCTGAGCTGAAGGAGAGTGACCCTCACTGGTCTCAGGATGGTGTATCTACGGGACAAAATCTTTCTCCTGCCCGGACCAGCCTTTACAGCGTAAATCCCGTGCTTGGAGAAGCTAACAGACTTTCTGCCTCTTGCCCAGCCCCCCACCAAGGACCCCCTTTTTTGATCCCAGCTTAGGTGGGCTGGAAGTTCTTACTGAGTCCCAAGAGAGTCTATGTTGTCACCGTGTAAATAGCCAATGACAATATTAGCCTGGTAGGTGCTGCCCTGGGGGTGAATGCTGGGCTCCATGGGTTCCATGTTTTCTAGGGAACCTGGGAATGCGTCCTGCAGGCACTGATCACTTCGATGACCTGGAGGGTGAATGAACCCGATGACAGTGGGGGAGGAGGAAGGAAGGGAGCGTGACCAGCACAGGGGACAGCATGTGTACATAAACAGAGGCAGGCATCCAGGGCCAGGGGAGCCCTTGAGGATTTGTTTCCAATTCCGCAGAGTGTTCGGGCCAAGGGCCGAGGCTGTCCTGGGGGATGCAGAGGTGGGTTCTTGCCCCAGCGAAGATCTAGCCTGAGTTAGGTGACCCAGTCTCAGGGTACCTTCCTCCCTCCCTCACCTGATCCTGTCGCTGTCTCTTTGCAGAGCCAGGAGTTTGTGCTGAGGACACGAGGACCTATCTTTCTGCAATGCCAGGCAGGGTGGCCAAGGAGGACTGGACTCTGGACCTGGAGCCTGGGGGTCCAGCTCACATCCACACCACAGACGTTTAAGGAGCCTCCTGCGGTCCCTGCGCTGGGTGGCTGGTGTTGCCCAGAGGGATAGAATGAGCTGGGAACCTCCGGGAGCTCTCCGCTCAGGACAAGGGAAGCCCCAAGGGAAAAGCCGGGGTCCCTCGAGCTTCCTGATCTGCTCCTGTCCCTCATCCTCATCCATTCCCCCACCTTTCCCCTAGGTCACCCCCTCCCTGGGCTTTTGTGTGTTTTGGGAGAAGTCACCTAACCAGGGTATTAATATTAAATCCGGTCCCCTTCCCTCCTGCCCCACCCCCACTTCAGTTTAGCCCTCTGGCTGTGGGTTGAGGCCTTCCGGGGTAGCTGGTGGGTCGGGGGGTGCTGAAATCCCTTGTGGTGGGCACAGAAGACCCCCTCAGACTGGTGCCGAGGCCCTTTCTCGTGCATTCTGGACCCAGCGCACAGGCCCTCCGTTGCTTACAGATGTTCTGCACGACAGAGGAAATGGACAAGCTCAGTCTGAATATCCCAGAATACAGTGCTCTGTCTCCTCCCACCAGTCCAGTTAGTTTCCCCTCTGGACCAGTAGAAGAGGGAAGATGATGGAGTCTCTGGCTGGGAAGCCACTAGCCCGGTGGCCAGGGGCGGGAGTGGGAAGAGGGGTTAAGGGGCAGTTACGCCGGCCCCTGTTTTTCAGTGTGTCTGAGCCTGAGGCTGGGGTTGCATTTGGGGCTTCCAGTATGCTTGGGGTGCTAACGGGTCACATGCAGGAGCCCTGGGGCTGGCGGGATATAGCTGCCGTGTTGCCCTGTGAATTGGTTTGTCCCCTTGCCCCACCAGGGCCCACTGCAAGCTCAGGGGAGCATGGCATGGAAGCCCAGGGAGGTTTCCCTGGGGCAGACCCTCAGGCAGGTGCTGGAGACAGGCTGCTTGTCAAGAAGCATTTCCCAGGAAGAGGGGAGCAAGTGGAGCGCTCCCCTTCGGCTTGCTTGGCAGAAGACGATACTTGCATGGACCTCACTTGAAGACGTTTTGTACCACGTCGGCTCCTGGCCTTCGTGCCTGCTGGGGTTGGGGTGTGGGCCAAGGGCCATGTTCCCTGCTTCCAGCAGGAGGGAGGGACAGGGCTCCCAGGCCCCTCCAAGCCTGGGAAAGGATGTGATGGCACCAAGCAGAGCTGGAGGGAACTGCCGCTGTCCTGCCTCTGCACCTTGGGGCTTTGGCGTTGTGGCCCGGCCTTCCCAGGCTGCTCCGGGACCTGGAAGTTTGCTTCTGATGGAGCCAGCTTTCCCTTGCCCCAGGCAACACTGGGGAACCGTCTCCTTCGGCTTCACACTTGCTGCTTCAAGCACGGCTGGGGTCTCACGGCTTGGCTGGAATCTAGGACTGCATCTCTGTGGAGAAGAACTGCGGATCCTCCTGTCCCCAGCCCCCGAGGCCCAGGGCTCTGCATCTGTGTTTGGGTTTCTCTGGACTCCTAGGGAATGGGGGGGTTGCGTGGGGGGAGCACTGCTTGGTGCTGACAGGCCTCAGGCCTCAGCTCGGAGATTATTGTCCTGGTTTTTTGGCCTGGTCCAGTGCTGGGGACAAGCCTTTGGCTGCCAGGGCTCCCAGGCCTAGGTTTGGGGCTGGTGTTTGGGGTGAGGGTTCAGGATGCTCCAGTCTGTGCAATAATAAACCTGCATCTGCTCACGGGCCGTGGCTGGGCTACGGTGTCTGCTGGCGGGCCCAGGACGAGGGGCTGGCTGAAGGAGGTGGGGGAGGCTGGGGATGCCGTCCTGCCAGTCCATATCCTCCCTCTGCCTTGCAGTTCCCTTGGTACGTCTTGAACAACTGAGGAGCTTCAGTTCTGGAGAGGGGTTCAAAGACCGCAGACCTTTTGCAGTGGAGTTTGAGTTTCCAAAGCAGACTTCCAGAAACTTCTCTGTACAGCTTACAGTAGAAGCAAGAGCCTGTCCTTTGAGGTAGAGACCCCTGGGCTCCAATCCTGGCTCAGCTGCTTTCTTCACTTCTCCGAGTCTCAGTTTCCTCATCTGTAAAGTGGGGATAATAAGAGTACCTAGCTCCGGGGGTGTGGTGAGCATTACATTAAATGTGAAACTTCTGGAAAATCAGCTGCAGTTGAAAAATGGAGATGTGTATCATTACTGTTATCAGGTGCAGTACTCTGTTGAGAGCCCTGTTGCATTTTGGTGGAGAACCCCGGGAGCCCCAAAGGGGTGGAGATGATTCAGGCCCCAGTTACATAGAATATCTCAGAATGGGCCCAGATACCATCTCCTCGCTCCACAGCGCTCAGAGAAAGGACTTGCCCAAGGTCACACACACAGCACATCAGTGGTAGGAGAGCAGTTCTCTTGACCTGTTTGGACATGAGCCCTGTTCATGAAGGTTCTCTCAAAGCCAGTGGCCCAGCAAGAGGGTTGGAGGGAAGGGTCCCCCACCCAGCAGTAGGCTGGAGTTCAGGCACGCCCTGCAATGATTCACTCACCAGGAGCCCTGGTTCTTTCCCCACCACCATCACTGCCTTGCTGCGCAGCCCCTCGCTCACTCATTCCCTCTTTCTGTGCCTCGGTTTCCTCTTCCACCAAGGAGACCATGATCCCTGCCCCCTGGCCATAGGCAATGCAGTTGTGAGACTCAGATGAAGTAGATTAGGAGTGGTAAAGGTTTTCAAAACTCTGGAATGATCCCAGGGTCCTCAGGAAGAAGGACGGGCTTGGAGGAACCACCGGAGGGGAGGTGGGAGTGGGAAGGAGGGGGGATTGTTTTAGTCTGCAGGGACATTGATAAAACCCACAGAGGGGAAGAGGGCGGGGCAGCCAGCCTGGTCAGCTGGTCTTCACACTAGGGGTGTGTGTGGGGGGGAGGGATGGGGTGGGATGGGGAATGGAAGCCTGGGGGAGGCTGCGTTAGACTCACCTTGGATGGTGTGAAAAGCGGGCTGCTTCCTGAGCTCCCGTCCGAGACAGGTAGGATTGGTTCGACATAGCGCCCCCTGGTGGCGCAGGCCCAGGACACAGCCGGGTGAGGCCTCCTCTTCCAGGTTGACTGCAGGCAGCTCTAGGAAGTCTGACCCAGCCCCTGCCATGTCCTGGATTCATTGCAGGTGTTTTGTACCATGCATGAACTTACGAGCATTGCAGGGAATTATATTCCTGCCCAAGTACTGCTTAGAGAGAGAGGTAATGGACTTGAGAAGTATTTGCTCTTAGTTCAACTCTTGTTCCTGCAAGTAAAATTTACCATGAAAATGACTCACCGGGACAAAGTTTGAAACCACTTGTGGGAGTACTTTTTGGAAAGGAAAACTGTACAGAAAGATGTCCCAGTGACAGCAATGAATGTGGCAAAACTCTTCATGATAAAAAGCAAGAGAGGACACTTTCTACAATTAAAGACTCTGACAAGAATCAAAATGACAAAGATTTTGGTCAAATGAAGATCATGAAAAATTAAACTTTTTGCATCTAAGGGAATCTAGAAAAGCCTTATGACATAGAAGAGTATTTCCGAAGGAGAGAAACTGTATGAATATATTAAGTGCAGTAAAGGTCTCGGGGATAAGTCAGACTCCATCCACCATCAGAGAACATACACAGGGAAAAACCCATGAATGTAATGAACGCAGAGAAATATTTAAGCAGCAGTTAAATCTTACTGTACATCAGAGAATTCCTTTGGGGGAAAACCTTAATGTAACGAATGTGGCAAATCCTTTAGGCAGAGGATACATCCTGTTGCACGTCATAGAACTCACACAGGTGAGAAATTGTGTATGCAACGAATGTGAAAAATTCTTTGGGAGGAAGTCATGTGTCATAGCAGAGAACTCGTACAGGAGAGGGACGTTTATAAATGTAATGTGTGTGGGAAACCCTACACCAACAAGTCATCCCTTACTGTACATCAGAGAATACACACAGGGGAAAATGTAACGTACATAATGTGTGATGTAATGTATGAAATATGTATTGAATGTGGGGAATCATTTGCTCAGAAAGAAATCCTCAAAGGACATCATAGGAGAACTCACGCAGATGAGAAACCCTATGCATGTAAACCACGTGTGAGATAATTCAGGCATAACACAAGCGTCACTGTACATGTGGGAACACACACGGGGGAAGCCTGCGAATGCAGGAGATGTGGGAAATACCGTATCGTGGGATCGGGTCTCGCTACACATGAGAGAGCTCAGAGATGACAGAAACACTAGGAATGCAAGGTATGTGGAAACTCTGTCATTGACAAGTCAACCCTCACTGCACATCCGAGAACACACAGGCAATAAGCCCCATAAATGTAACAAATGGGAGACATCATTTGGTCAGAGGAGACTCTTCGCTATGCATGAGAGAATACACATGAGGGAGCTCCCTTTGCATGCAAGCGGTGTCTGAAGTCATCCAGCTGGAAGTCAACCCCTTTTGTCCATCGGAAAACTAACATCGCAGTGGTTCTCAATGTGTGGTTCCTGGGCCAGCGCCAGCAGCAGCAGCTGGGAACATATCAGAAATGCAAAGTCTTAGGCAGACCTATGAAATCAGAAACTCTGGGTGTGGGCCCAGCAAACCGTTTCCATAAGGACTCATAAGGTTTCCATGAGGCGCTTCTGACACATGCCTAAATCGTCCGAGAACTATTGCTGTATAGGAAAAAAATCCTGCAAATGTTACCATTTTTGAAATACTTTTACCCAGAAGTGGTAACTACATCCTCACTCAGGTACCCAACTGGAGGGAAAACATCATAAGTATAATAAATGTGGAAAATCATTCAGTCAGGAGTCAGATTTCTTTATATGACAGATAACTCATCTAAGGGAGAAACTCCATGAGTGTAAATATAACGTGGTAATTTGTTCCAGCAGAGACCACATCTCAATGCACCTCAGAGAACTCACGTAGGTGAGAAATCCTGTGTGTGTCACGAATAAAGAGGGAGTCCTCTGGCAGATTGGCAAGTCTTATACATCAGAGAATTAACACAGTAGTGACATCTATGGCTATAACCTGGGTGAAATTCTTTTGCCAGAAGTCAGCCCTGTTGTACACCAAGAGAACCCAAAGAGGGGTGAAACCCTATGAATTTATGAATGTAATGAATTCATGGGATATCGGCCGACCAAAAGTCACCCTTCAACGTGAAATCAGAGGAGTCACAATAGATATCCTAAGAAGGCCACAAAGACAGGAAATCCATCCCACAGATTCCCAGGGTGGATATTTAATAAAGGAGTGAAAACTTTGAAAACTTTTAATGGGTAAAAGCTAGCAATAAAGAATTGAGACATTAGTTTTCAAAGATTCTATTTTCATGAAATCATCAACTTAAGAAATATAGGAAATGCAGTTTTCCAATTAATGATATATTTATTGTCATATTTTAGCTATAGTGCTCAACTTTCTCTAGAAAAATTATCAAAATATTCATGTATAAATAACTGTTCTATAAGCAATATGAAGGTCATTAGAAAAACATAAACAAGACAAATAACCAAATAAAAATTATATTCAGTGTACACATGAGCAATGTCAGAGTTATGCAGGGACTATGTTTGTAAGTATGCTACATAACTAATTTTATGTATCATTTGTGTATATGGGTTGCGGGTTTCAAATACTTATGAGTAGGTAAGTATGTGCTAGAATTCTAAAAAAAAAACTACAAAGATTTTCTCAACATATATTAATAGCATATCTTTATATCTTAGTACAATATATTTCAAATAAAGTATTATTTGACATGCTTAAAGTATTATATTAATCCTTTATCCATTCTTTTCTGGCATATAAATGTTTATGGTCCAGAATTTTTAAAAACCAATGTGTTTTCTAGTATTAATAGTTCTGGGTCTATGAAAGTCTTCGAAAGCATTCTCACATATAATATGCAACAGTAAAATACAAATTGTTAACACAAAGTAAATGTGAGAAAAATTTAAGAAGCACTGTAAGATAAAAATAAGTGTTTTAAAAACGGATGTTTTGTGTCATGCTAGTTCCCAGAAGGTGCCCATAAAATACACTGGGACAAAGACCAAGTATTATGAAAGCCAGAAACCATATGTATATTTATTGTAATTGATAAAATGTTACAAATTGGGTATCCCTTATCTGAAATGCTTGGGACCAGAAGTGTTTTGGATTTTGGAATATTTGCATTAATACTTGTTGAGCATTTCTAATCAGAAAATCTGAAATCCAAAATAATCCAATGATCATTTTCTTTGAATCATGTCAATGCTCAAAAAGTTTTGAGTTCTGGAGCATCTTGGATTTTGGATTTTTGGATTAGGGATACTCAACCTGTACTCTATGGTATATTGTATAAATACCTGACTTTTAAAATTTTATTTATAACAACTTAAATAGCATGATTGATTTTCTAACCAATAGTCATTCTCTAATATTCCACTTGTTGGCAGAGATTCTGTTATAGATCTTGATTATACTAAATATATCTTGCAAATTATGTTGGCAGTGTTTGGTTTGGGATGGGTACATTGACCCAATTCTAGTGAATCCTCAGGATAGATCATGGAGATAGTGAAAACAACAACTACACAAAATCTAACAATCAGACACTAAGTATTTTAGTGATAACATTTAATCCTAACAGCAGTATAATTAGATGGACACTACCATTATCCACACCATTACAAATCGGGACACTGATGGCCAGAAAAATGACATAATTTCCCCTGAGTGGTTCACCCTGACTCCAGGGCCCACCATTCTGACCTCCACCCTCCACCATCTCTTGGTGGTAGAGCGGGTACTTGATCTCCCCTAGTAATTGTTTTTCTTTGCTTATTCTTGGCCGCTGTTTTCTCTGAGCCCTCCTGTAGGTCAGGATGTTAAAGTGTTGACCAGGGCACACCAGCAGGCAGTGGAATATCCTGTGAGCTCTTATCGAACAAGTTGGCCACTGTAAATACATCAGATATTTAGGAAAACTTCGTAGCTGCATTTAAAAATACTCTCCCAGCTGCAGAATTTGCGTCATGCCTGTTTCAGGTCTATGGTATTTAGCCAAGTAAGGCCACACCCAGCAGAGGGTGGCCCTTTGTGCATATCGGGGGCTGACAAAATATGGCTGGGGGGCCACATCTGGCCTGCTGTCTGTTTTTGTAAGCTAAGAATGATTTTTATGTTGTTTAATGGTTATAGTGGAAAATGAAGGATATTTCATGTTGTGAAAAGTTACGTGAAATTCACATTTCAGTGTTACAAAGTTCTACTGGAACAAGGCTATGCTCATTTATGTATTTTTAACCTTCATAATGGCAGAGTTGCCTAGTTGTGATAGATAACCATGTAGCCTGCAAAGCCTGAAATATTCACTTTCTGGCTCTTACAGAAAAGGCTTGCCAGCCCCTGATCTGGGTAACTCAAAAACATTGACTCACTAGACTCCTTCAGGGAGCACAGGAAGTCCTCGGTCTCGCTTAAGGCCTGGTGGAGATGTGAGCTTTTGCTGCCTCATGTTTTGTTTTACAGGAAATAAAGGATCATTTAGGCTCCAGGTCCTGGAGATTTTGGGGACAGGGCAGGAGATGGATAGGGCTGATCTGACCGAAAAAAAAAAAAGTTAAAAAAAATTTAATGCTCTTTCTGAGCTTCACTATTCTGCTAGGTCTAGATTTTGGGCAACTCTATCAAGACGGTAGAAAAGAGTATGGTAGGAAGAATAATGCCTCCCCTAAGAAGATCCATGTCCTAGTTCCCAGAAGCTGTGGGTGTGGTACCTTACATGACAAAAAGAAATTAAGGTTGCAGGTGCAATTAAGGTTGCTATCATCTGACCTCGAGTTGCGAAGATTATCCTGGATTATCCAGGGAGACCCATTCTAATCACATGATTCCTTAAAAGCAGACAGCCATTCCCAGCTGAGGTCAGGGGACAGGTGATGAGGGATGTAGGGTCACATAGGTGCGATGTTGCTGGCTTTGAGGGTGGAGGAGGGCCCCTGTCTAAGGAGCGTCGCCGGGCTCTGGACACTAGAAAGACAAAGATTCCCCCCTAAAGCCTCCAGAAAGGAACACAGCCTTGCCGACACCTCGATCTTATCCCAGTGAGCTCCTGCTGGACTCAGACCTGCAGAACCATGAGATAATGAGATTACAAATTTGTGTTGTTTAAATTCGCCAAATTTCTGATAATTTTTAATGGCAGCAGTGGACAACTAACACAGAGAGTGAGCTGGGGCTGCCTCTTAAATCACCATCTTGCCAGATTTCGTCACCTCTATAGTATAACTTTTGGCTGTCTAAATGTGTTCACAATCATGTTATGTTTTAGAACTAGAAAGAAGCTCAGAGCACGTCTTGTGAATGTCCTGTTTTATCCTTGAAAATAAAATAGTATCTGAATCTTTTAAATTAACTTCCCTCTTCAATGAGACTCTGGTCTTCACGTGCTTCGTGTAGTTCACTCCCCTGGGGTCTGCACAGGTCCTGTTTCTTACTTTAACCCACTGGTTCTTAACCTGGGTGGTTTTGTCCTCTAGGGGACATTGGGCGATCTCTGGGGACGTTTTGGTTGCTACTCCTGGGAGCAGGAGGTGCTACTGACATCTAATGGGTGGAGATGAAGGATCTCGCTAAACATTCTACAGCACAAGCTCCTCCCCCAATTCCTCCGCCCCCACCAAACAAAGAACTAGCCCGTTCCAATTTCCGTTGTGCCTGGGTTGACAAACTCTGCTCTGACCAGTAGCCTGTGGCAGACTGACACTGTGTCAGCTCCAGGCTCAGCCGTTAAGGTAACTGGTAGCTTCTGCTTCATCCTTGGAGCCCGGTCACCCTGTGTGTTAGTTTGCTAAGGCTGCCATAACAAGTTACCACAAACTAGGTGGCTTAGAACACAAGAAGTTTATCTTCTCACAGTTCTGAAGGCTGGAAGTTCAAAATCAAGGTGTTGGCAGGTTAGTTCCTTCCGAGGGCTCCAAGGGAGAATCTGTTCCATGCCTCTCTCCTGGCTTCCGGTGGCTTCTGGCCACCCTGGAATCCCTTGGCTTGTGTCAGCATAATTCTAATCTCTGCCTCTCTCTTCACATGGCCTTCGTCCCTGCGTGTCCCCAACTCTTCTTACAAGGACACCTGGCACTGGATTTAGGGCCCACCTTAATCCGGTGTGACCACATCTTAACTAGTTACATCTGCAATGACCCTATTTTCAAGTAAGGTCATATTCTGAGGTTCTAGGTAGACATGGATTTTGCGGGGGACACTAATCAGCCCACTACACCGTGTAAGGAGTCCGGTGTCCCTAAGACCACCATGCCGTGAGGAAGCCCAAGCTAGCCTCATGGACAGGCCACATGGGCGGAGAAAGAGGGATGCCTAGTCAAGCCCAGATGTTCCAGCCATCCAGCCGAGCCCTGGGTACAGGAGAGAAGCCGTGTGGCAGGCCCCAGCTCCAGCCGACCTAGTGCCCCAGCCAATCCCGTGGAGCAGGGGAGCCATCCAGTCAACCCACAGAATCATGAGCTAGAATTATCACTTAAAGCCATAAGTTTTGGGGTACTTAGTTATGCAGCAATTGATAACTGACACCAGGCCAGGGCAGCGCTGCTACCAACAGTATTGTCCACGCTCCTGTAGGCTGGCTACTTCCCTCTCTCCGGCCCGAGGAGCATGTGGGGTCGTACAGCTCACACCCGAGCATGGAGCTCTAGTCGGGACTGGAGAGGTCCCGCCTTCCCCCTCCCACCTCCCCTGGCCACCTGCAGCCTCAGGGCACCCCCGGGTCACGCTCTTTCCACCTGGTGCTGATGCGAGGGACTGAATGAGCATCTGGCTGAGGATCTCCTTAGAGGGGGCTGGGATGCCTGGCCCCCCACAAGTCCTTTGGCCCCAGAGCCTGTAGGAGGAGCCCCAGCAGGAGGCAGGTGGCTGGCCAGTCAGCCAGGCAACGTCCCCAGTTTCATCGTGTGCTTCTGGTCAGCACCCAGCCTGTCTCTGGGAGCCATTCCAGTCCCCGGAAGCCCAGCTAATTAGTCACGTGGTGTTTGGAAAGGAGGTCAGTCGGGAGGTAATTCTGGCTTATCACATGAGTGGTCAAAATTAGTCGGCCAGACCGTACACCCACTTTGGAAGACTGTTGGCAGGGTGTTTTTGAAGTTAAACATATACCTACGCTATGATCCAGTATTTCACTCCCACGTATTTACCGAAAATAAACGAAAACATATGTCCACAAGATTTGCACAAGAATATTCATAGCAGCTTTAGACATAATTGCCAAAAACGAGAAACAACACACATGACTGTCAACAGGAGAACGGAAAACAAACTGCGCTCTGTCCCCTATGGTGGATTCTGTTCAGGCACAAAAAGGAACAAGTCACAGATATGCGGGCAATGACATGGATGGGTTTAAAAGCCAATATGTTAACAGAAAGAAGCAGACACATAAATAGTACATACCAAATGCGTGTATTTATATGAAATTCTAGAAAATTCTCTCTGTAGTGATAGAAATCAGGACCGTGATAGCCTGGGGCAGGAGGGCAGGGATTGGCTGGAAAGGGGAGCGGGGGATTTCTGGGGTGAGGGGAATGTTCTGTAACTCGATCCGGATGGTGGTGACATGTGCATCTGTCAAAACTCCTCAATCTGGACATTTTAGAGGATGTAAATTATACCTCAATTTTTTTGAAAGTTTAAAATTTTAAAAATAAAAAAATTAAGATCTTTCAAAAAGCAAAGATTAGTATGTTGGGTCATAGCTTTTCCAAGCCAAATGTTTGTCCATCCGTTTGTGATGACCCATCACCCACCCAGCCAGTCACATTCACCAGGGTGGTCAGAGTCAGCTCAATGATTTGTTTATGTTCATTTGCAGCTAGTCTGGCAGTGGGTTAATGGGTTGGATCTTGGTCGATGTGACAAATGGTCAGTTAGCAGCAGGCCCCTGGATCTGGGGCTGGAGGTCATGGGTCACCATGGGGCAGACGCCCCACCATGGTGAAGGGGCGGGTGTCAGACTGCCCGGTCCCCACACAGGCTCCACCACTTTCCAGCTCTGTGACCCTGGGCAAGCCACTCGCCCCTGTGAGCCTCAGTTTCCTCATCTGTGAGATGCAGATAATTAATTATTTTGCCTCCCACACGGGGTAGGCGAGGCGATGAAGTGAGGTGGTGGGTTGCAATGCCCAGCCCAGGCCCCAGCACACAGCACCCTGGCAACATGAGCTGCGGTTCCTGGTTATAGTTCTCCGTCTTAGCGGCAGGACAAGATAACAAGTGGCGACCCCTCTTCCTGGGTTTCCAGACAGACAGGGCTGCAGTTTGCTGGAGAAAGAGCCGAGGACCTTGTAAGGAGGCACTAGCAGGGTGTGGGGGCCGTGCTGGAGGAGGGAGCTGCTCCACGGGGCCACGGGGGAGGGACCCCTGCGGTCTCTGCTTCCCCACCTCCTGGGATGGCCCAGCTGGCTCGAAGGCAGAGTCCGCTATCCTGGGCAGCCCTGGCCTCCGAGAAGGTAGGACGCCAGCCCAGCATGGCAGCAATGGCACGCGGGCAGAGGGGTGTGAGTGGGGGAGGCAGGGGGTGGAATCCAACCGGCGGCAATGACAACACAAAGTGTCCCCTACCTCCATCGTCCCCAGGCCCCTCCTATCAGGGAGAGAGGCAGCCGATAAACCCATCTTCCCCTGGGTATTTGGGGCTAACTGTCGTCCTTCCGGGGGGAGCTTCCAGTTTAAAAGAGAAGTCTGGGCAGAGCAATGCCTAATGCCTAATCCAAGGGAATACTTGGCTTCAGTATTCTGGTACCCACGGTGGATCTATTTTATTTTTATTTTTATTTTTTTGGTCAGGGGCTCCAGTCCAGAGTAACCCCTCCCCACTGCCACCCAGTGAAAGAAAAAGTAAATAATAACTAAGCACGTACATTTTTCTCCTTCTCACGAGGTGGAAGGATGTTGGTGCAGCGGGGTGGGGTGCTCTGAGTGCTGGGGTCATGCCACAGTCACCCTGGGATCATTGCCAGCACGTATTAAGGACTTACTGCGTGCCAGGTGATACTACCTAGTCTCATTGAACTGTCAGAGCCATTCCACGGGTCGTAATCGTCGGGGTGGGGTGGGGTGGTTGCATATGGAGCCTAAGCGTGGAGGTGAATGACCTGTGTCACTTACTTGCATGTGGCGGAACTGGATTCAAACCCATTGTCTGTTTGACTTTCAAGAGCAACCTGGCTCCCAACCATTTTAAGGTCTGCTACACCACGCTGCAGGTCTCCATCACGACCACTAGGGGGCGCCATGACCCCACACAGGAGGGCTCTCACCATTAGTCTAAAGAAGGCTGCTTTTTAAAAAAAAATCACCATTACTTCATTCTGATTTACCACAATAATAATAGCTACTGTTCATTAAGCACTTACTATATGCCTCGGGCCCTGTGCTGAGCACTTTGCGTGCTTTATTTCATGCATTCCTCACACAGCTCTGTGTTTCATGGAGAAGCTAAGTTGCAAAGCCAGGTTTGTGCGTCTGTCTTCAAAACCACGCTCTTAACCGCATCTCAGTAAGGGTCACAGGCTAGGCGCTCGGAGGCTTCATTTGGTTGGCAAACTTGGTGTTGCTTGCTTGTGTTTGCTCGCTGTGGGGGGCTAGCACGCATGGCATCTCAGTGCTTTTGGGCAGGCGTCACTCTCCCCTTAGCCAGAGTCCTCAGCCCTCCTGACTGCACTCACCCTGTCTCCTCCCTTTGCTTGTATTACCCGCCTGGCCCCAATGTCATCTGAACTTGCAGCTACACTGGTGCTAACGACAGGTTATTGACTCCGTTTACACGAATCACACGTTGCGGACCAGACACAAGACAAAAACCCGAGGGGGAGCTTGGCTTTCGGAAGGCACGTGGGAAAGTGACACGTGGTGTGGCCCAGGGTCCTTCTGGAGATGTGGGGAGGCAGCCCTGTCCTGCAGCGTCCACCCAAACATGTCAGGAGGTGTCCTTTCACCCTGCCAGCATGCAGGCACCTGGCAAGACGTGGGGGTCTCCTGTGATGGATGAGGCTGAGCTAGAGGTGTTGGGCGGCACATTTGGACTTCATGGCATCCACCTAGAAGAGTAATCTGACTGCCCTGCTCTCAGCAGAATCCTTCCTGGTCTGCATCTGTTTCCTTTTGCCTGGCCCGGGAACCCTGATTGGACTTAACCAGCATCCTGGGGTTTCTAATCATTATCGAGCACCTTGTCTGTTACGGATGGAATTGTGTTCTCCGAAATCCTCATGTTGAAGCCCTAACCCCCAGTAGCTCAGAACGTGGCTGCATTTGGAGATAGGGTCTTTAAGGAGGTGATTAAGTTCAAATGAGGCTGTTAGGGTGGGCCCTAATCCAACCTGCCTGGCGTCCAGGGGCGTGTGTGCACAGAAGGTTGGCCATGCAAGGACACAGTGAGAAGGTGGCCATCGGCAAGCCAAGGAGAGAGGCCTCAGAAGAAACCAAGTCTGCTGGAACCCTGATCTTGGACTTCCTGTCTCCAGAACTGTGAGAAAATAAATTTCTCTTGTTTAAGCCATTTCTGATGTTATGGCAGCTGGATCTGACTTACCCTGTCTTCATCAAAGGTGGGCTTGGCAGGGGCTTAGGCAGGGCTGGCTGAGCTGAGGACGTAAGTCTGTGGCTAGAGCCAGCCCAAGAGGGGCAGATGAAGGTGCTTGGAGACCACCCTCCTCCTTCCCACTGCCCCCAGGGTGAGACAGGCAAGCGGGGCATTAACTGAGAGCTTCGTTCCTCGCACTCTGGCTATTAGCAAAGAGGACCGCCATTTCTTCATGGACGGGAACACAGAGAAGCCAAATTCGTGGTTTCTAAGCTTAAAAATACAGTCTAGAAGTAAGATCAAGGAAGTTGGAAGGGGAGCTACAATCTAGCACTCTTCAGATTGGAAGGGTCCACCCAGCACTGGTATAAGGAGAAAACACCCACCTAAATGTGCATCCCTGTGAGATTTCAAGATATAGCGGACAACGAGAAAACCAAAAAGTTACTAGAGAAGGGGGCAAAAAGTAAGCAAAGTACAAAGAAACAGGAGGCAGAATAATATCTGACTCAACAGCAAGGAGGCAATGCCTTCGACATTCAGAGAGAACGTTCCTTTTGGCCTAGAAGGCTCTGCCCAGTCAAATCATCAATCAAGAGCCAGGGCAGAAAGCAAACATTTGTGAACTGCAAATTTATTTCCCACATATCCTTTCTTAGAAAGCGCCCGGAGGATGTGCTCTACCTCGGCAAAGAAGCAAAACAATAAAGAGGAATGGAGGGAACCCGGAAGGGAGAGGCCCCATCAGCAGAGAAAGGCGAGGAATTTGCTATTAACAACGGTGAAAGGAAGGTTCCGCTGACAGCTGTCGTCTGCCTAGAGAAAGAGAGACTGGCTGGAGCACAGAGGGTCCGACCGTGTTCAGAGGGAGTTCCCAGTTCCGTGAGATTTGGGGAAGAACTGGTCACTGAGAGAGAAGAAAATACAGTGCATCAAACGCAGAAAATAAAAGCAAAAAATTATTCAAGGAAAAAATACAGTTCAAGCACACAGCTCGGCCTATCAGCCAACGTGAGTGAACATGGAACATCCATGAACCACAGTTACTGTGCGGCTTCATTGGGGAGACGGAAGAGGGAAAAGATGGGGGACTCTGAGTCCCCTTTTTCCGCAGAAAGAAGTGAATACATAATATTTAAAGATATTAGAAATATCCGGACATAGCGATGTCTGCATATTTATTTGTTTAATGACAAAAAGAGCTGCGAATATTTAGCCCCAGGTGGTAGGAGTCGGGGGTCGGATGGAGGCGAGAGCAGAAGACAGGCTGGCTGCATTGTAAGCTTCCTAGCACAACTGGACCTTTTAAGCCACGGGTATGTACAGTCCGCATCCGCGGATTCAAGCACCTGCAGATGGAAAATATTCAGAAAAAATAAAAGTAAGAAGTAACGATACAACCTGAAAAAGAATACGAATAAAAAACCAACACAGCGTAACAATGATTTACACAGCATGTGCATGGGATTAAGTATAAGTAATCTAGAGATGATGTGAGTAGGTTATACGCAAACACTACACCATTTTACATTAGGGACCTGAACATTCTCGGATTTTGGTATCTGTATCGGGTGGCAGGGGGAGATCCTGGAACCAATCCCCCGTAGATAGGGATGACTGTATTACTAAAGTTTTAAAGTTGAAGTCAAGGACCGTGAAAATTAGTCTTCTCACCCCATGCGGATGCTACTTGCCGTCATGAAACGGCAGGAAAGGCCTGTGCGGAGCAGCCCCCACCAGGTGACTGTACAGGGCCGGGTCCTGCCCACACCCCGGCCCAGCACTCTTGGCCCAGCGCTCGCAAGAACAGCGGGCAGCACCTCCGCCCCAGCCGGCTCCCGGCGCTGTCCACACGGTCGCCCCATGGAAGGAAATGACTGCAGGTTGGGGGGACCACCAGGGCACCCTAAAACAGGACCCCTCTTATTCCGGCCCTTCTTAGCATCATGACAACCTGTAGTCTTCTCTGATTCTGTGGGTGTCCTTGCTTATTTTTCCTGCTAGTCTTAAGTCCCAAAGGGTGGGGACCTACCTGCCTGCACCGTCTCACTCATCACTGCGGCACCGTCGTCACGGCACCAAGCACGGCGCCTGGCACTTAACAGGAATTCACTAGTATCTGCTGAAAGCCCACTAACCTGGTTTCATATTTAATAGGAACCTCTGGAGGGCAGCCTTCCTCCACTGGGAAGCGTAGCTCTAAGGTGTAAGGTCAAACACAGGCAAAGCCAGGAGGGCAGAGAGAGAGGGGCAGGCGGGTGGTGGAGCCTTCCCGTAGAGGGAGCAAGACAGGAGGGAAGGGGACAGGAGAGGCGCTTGGACCCCTGCACGCAGAGCGAGACGAAGGCCGAGAGATTAAGGGTGACACTGGTCTTTTGACTCTCAGGTCCAGGTGAAGAAACCCACATCACAATAAACAAGAACGTGACTTGTTCGGAGCCAGACATCTTCACACATGCCATCGCTTGTGATGCTGACAACCGTTTTGTGGGATGGGTAATAGTAGTCCCACTTCTCAGATGAGGAAAGTAAGGTCTAGAGAGACAAGCAAACAACATTTGTTAAATTGTTTCAGGCGATTCACACTGATTTTCTCATTTAATCATTAAGCAGAGCCATAGCTCTTACCATCACCGTTTTTCATATGAGGAAATCAAATCTCCAGGTGGAGACTTTCCCAAGTGTCACAGGCAAGAAGGGCACAGTTGTCCTAGAGCCCCAAGGCTGTTGCCACCCACAGTTTCTGCTTCTTGCCAGATGCTGTGCAACCTCCATTGTGCCTGAAGCCTCTCTGGTCCTGCCCTGCTGGGGTTCACACTCTGAACCAAGCCATCTCTCTCCAGACCATGCCCACACCCCTTCATCTGAAGGACAGTGACAGCTCATCCGGTCCACTTTGCCAGGATGGAAGCCATTTTGCAGAAATAAATGTCTCCAATAATCCATACACGTCCCCCAGAAGTGTTGAAACTTAAGAAAAAGTTAGAAGCAAGCTAGACGAAATTCCTTCCCAAATGCTGCGGATCCAGCCATTACTTTAAAGCACACTGGACCGAGGTGTTTGTGCCGACGCCCACAGGGGCAGTGCATGTGTGTAGGACAGTTTGATCCTGTGCTAAATGTCCCCAGATTGCCACATTTCTTGAGTTCTCATGTCTGCTTCATCATTTCCCTGTCTCTCCCCACACTGCCCACCGTTGCTTCTCACCCGTTTGGTGTGCCAGCCTCTAGAAGAAATTTGTTGCTGCCCTCCTTCGTATGCTAACGGCTGGAAGGTGGAGCTTGCTAGGGCTGTGTGTAAGGTGATGCTCTGGGAATCACTTGCAAGCCAAGCCCCAGCCCTCCTGCAGGGCTTGCTTCCTGTGTGCAAGTGTAAGACATTTGGAGAGAGCATAGATTTGGGGTCTGATGTCATTTTAATTCTCGGCTCCATATAAATTATGTGACCTCCAACAAGTACCTCGACCTCTCTGGGCAACATGTTCTTCATCTGAAAATTTGTTATAGCATATGGCGAAAGTATTGCTGTGAGTTCCACAAACTTGCATTTTTCTCCAGGAAGATTCCATTTCCCGGCCCTGCTGACCAGTTCTGACCATCAGAAAATGGGAAGCAGTGACATGTGCCACCTCCAGGCCTTGTTCCCAGATCTTCTGCATAGTCATTGGCTGGCTGCAGCAGAGATGCGGGGGAGGACTCGAGGGCCAAGGGGGTGGCAGAGCCACCGCAGAGAAGAACCCCGGATCCCTGAGTGTTCTCAGAGGCTTGGAGGAGAACCGTCCAAAAGCATGAGGACCAGAAGGAGCCAGAAATAAACTGTACCGGGTTAAGCCACGGAGATGCCGGGAGTTGCTACCACATAATGCAAGAACTCGACCTTCCGGTGTGGAGATTGAATAATAATAATAAGGATAATGATAATACTATTCTAAGAAATTTACGTATTTTAACTTACTGGTACAACAGCCCTTTGAAGAGGAGAGACTACTATCCCCAAGTTACGTATGAGGAAACGGAGAAGTTAAGAAACTTGCCCAAACTCATACAATTCGTGGCAGCTGAGCCAGTGTTTTCCCAGGCAGGCTGTGTCCAAAGCCCTCTCTCTTGACCATCATAGCGGAGCACCGCTCATGCTCTCTCCGAATGACTGCCCTCCGGCATCTAGTGGATGCAGCGTTGTTAGTTTTGGGCAATCTGGGAAGCAGAGTTGAGTGATAACTGATGTGTTGAGCAATTTTTTAAAATCCTTGAATCTACAATAGCACACCAGCCCTTTTTTGCAAGTGAGTTCTTTCAAACTTTCAAGAACAGATAATTCTCATGCTAACTGATGCATGTATATGTACATGCTGTATGCCGGCATGAACAGTTGTGTGGTTTGTGTGTGTGAATGCATGTGTGTGCAAGATGTACTTGTGTGTCTAGTGGGTAGGGATGTGGGGGATGTTTATGTGGTATGTGTGTATGTGTGCGGTGGCCTTGTATGTGTGAGTGTGGTATGCTTGTTTACATGTGTGTAGCGTGTCATTGCATGGTATGTGTGTGCACGCGGCACGCATGTGCTATGTGGTATGTCCATGTGCTATGCATATGTGTGCTATGCATGTGCATGTGTATATGTCTGTGTGATGTGGGTGTGTGTAACATACCCATGTGTGGGTTCGATGCATGTGGGTGTATGTGTTTGTGTGGTATATGTGTGTACACATCCGTATGTGTTTTGGTGCTGTGCTTATGTGTGTGCTATCACGCATGCACACCAGCTACACACATGCACACCACATACCATACATATATACATATATCCTGGACTCGCCAACGCACCATGCAGACATGCATACCATCTGCACAGAAGTGCATACTACCACACACATATGCATGAGTATTAATACATGCATGCCACATACAAATGGGAAAGCGTGGCACAGTGGAGCGCTTGTCAGTCCTAACCCCACCCTAGTCATTGGTCAGGGCATAGCCCAGATGTCACCAGGGAAGCCTCCACCCACCCTCTCCTGCATTCCCCCAACTCTCCCTTCTTGCACTGGTCACATGGTATTTTTAATTTTATATTTTTATGGCTTTTAATGTCAAGTTACTAATAATTAATTATAAAATTATGTTTTCCTTCTCTGCCTTCCCAACTGGACCTTAAGTGCTGGGGGGGCGCTGGATCTGTGTCTAATTCCACGTGCTCAGCTGAGGGCCTGGCAGACAATAGCGGTCCAGTTGTTTGTATTCTTGCTGAATGAACAAATTGAATTTTAGCATTCATCTGCAAATTAATAAAAAAATTAACCCATGCCATGTTGCCCACATTGCAGTCTAGTAAGGAAATTCATGTCTCTCTCCAGGGAGGAATTATTGCTGGGCAATCTGGGACCCGCCATGCCTTCCTCCTGGGGCAGGAGTCTGGGCCTGGGCTCAGGCGGTGCCGCCAGCTAGGACGCCGAGATGTGCGCGTAGGCAGAGGTGTCGGATGAAGGAGTCTGAAGCAGGTCCAAGCACTGGGAAGGGCGAGTGGTGCTGGTCCCTGGGGCAGCTCCCTGGATAGTGGGGACAGGCTGCAGGCAGAGGAGGTAAAGGTTTTCACAGTGTCAGGGCCACTGTGCTAGGGTCCAGCAATGACATGTGGCCTCGAGATGTGGCGGGCCCAGACCACAGCCTGGCCCTGGCAGACG
Organism: Indri indri; assembly: GCA_004363605.1. NCBI lineage: Eukaryota > Metazoa > Chordata > Mammalia > Primates > Indriidae > Indri > Indri indri. The sequence continues at coordinate 96,675 of RJWJ010000106.1, forward strand.
GCAGATGCTCCCGCTGCAAGAGTGCCTGGCCCACAACAAAGCTGTGGGATCCAGGGCTGGCAGCTTCGGGGATGGGGACGCAGGGACCACAGCGGGGGAGGGAGCATCCGGGGCAGGGACCTCAGGGCTGTTACAGTGGGTGTGGCACTGGGCTGTCAGTGGCTCCATGGCTTGTGGCCGCCATCACCACAGGATGGAACAGAAAGAATGCAGCACACGTTGCTTCCCAGGAAAGAGGAGGCCCCTTGGGTGGGGCTTGGGTTGTGTTCAGACACGGAAAGTCTTGCCTTTGCACGTTTGCAGGTAAAGCCAGAGCCAGTGAAATGTGGGACATCACCGATGTGGCCCCACTAAACTCAGCTGGTATCAAAGGTCCCTTTCCACAGAAACATACAGAGCCTTAGATGGGGATTCTGGTTCAAGGGGTTTGCTTAGTGGGTGCGCTCAGAAGGGGAGTAAAGTTCTCAGAGCAGGGCAGGGTCATGGTCAATCCAGCCTGATCCCAAGAGCACTCCGAGTGCGGATGGTGCCCCAGAGCCGGCTTCTCCACGATTTGGTCATTAGCTGCAGGCACAACCTCCCGATCAGTCTGGGATAGGGCAGCTGTGAACCACAGCAGCTGACGCTCAGGAGCTGGGCTGGGCTCTGGCCAGCAGAGGGGACCTGGGTGGGATGCAAATAGCACCTGCTGCAGTCGGTGCTACGGACCGAATGCCTGCGTCCTCCCAAAATTTGTATGTTGACCTCTTAACCCCTGAAACGATGGTACTTGGAGGTGGGGCCTTTGGGAGATGCTCGTGTCCCCAGGGTAGACTTCTCCTGATTGGGATTCGGCTAAGAGCTCCCTGCATCCTCCTGCTCCGTGAAGACACAGCAAGAAGATGGACATCCAACAACCAGGAAGTGGGCCCTCAGCAGACACCAAATCTGCTGGGGCTTTGACCTTGGACTTCCTGGCCTCTAGAACTATGAGTAATAAATTTCTATTGTCATAAGCCACTCGGGCAACCTGCAGCCTTAAGGCCATATACGGCCTTCTAGGTCCTTACAGAACAAATCCTTTATTAAAAGCGGTGTAGTAGAGAAAGATGAGGCTTTTCTGCTTCCTTTGGTGCTTAAAAGAGAACAATGTTGAAATCAGAAGGCTGCAGGTTCCCCACCCGGGATGGCATTCTGTTACGGCAGCCCGAATGGACTGAGTCGACCTGTGTTCACTCCATGGCCCCCAAAGCAACCTTTTGGCTGGGTCCACTGAACTATTGGCTCTGTGCCCACCCTCTGGGGCCACAGGACACACCCACACAACAGTCCCTGATGTCCACAGCAGGGTACTGAGATTCCCATTGGTGTCTCTGAGTGGCCCGTGCAGCCAAGAGGTGCCCTGCGGTGTGGACACTTCCCAAGGACTCCTGAGCTCCTGGCACAGGCCTGGGGGTGGCAGCAGGCCTGCCTCAGAGGCACGGATCGGATGGCCCCACACGCGTTATCGTGGCTGTCTGCGTGGATCCCAGGGCTGCTGTTTTCTTAAATATAAAAGCAAGAGTCAAATATAAAACTGTCTAAGCCATCATCGTGTTACTGCCAAGCTCCACACAGGAACGGAAACCGTAACCACATGAAATATTTACGCTCTACATCGCAGCACTGTACTGACGTGAGGCTGGTTGCTTTTGTTTGTCTGGGGTTTCTTTTTTCTTTTTCCAAAGTGGATTACAAAATGCCCTCCAGTGAGGAAACCGCTCACAGAGAAATTGCACCCCACTCCCGGAGGGGTTGCCCGTGAGTGGAGAACAAGAGGCCCCGAGAGCCGTCGTGAATGGGGGGCTCCTCTGTCGGGGTCACGGGCCTGGCTGGGAACAGGGGCGCCTGCCCCCACCTCAGAGCAGCCGTATCACCAGCAGGTGCAACAGCTTGCAGCCTCCCACCGACCCCTTCACACCAGGCAATCGTTATTTTCCAGATGTAAAATAGCTGCGTTAATATTATTACTTTTTAAGTACCACCACCTAACATCTGCTGGGAAACCTGGTTTAGAGAGTCCCCTGTCTAGGACACTGCCTACGCCCAGGTTTGAAGAAGCCCCCTGTCCCCCTCCCAGGGCCTCCTCATCTCCACCAGCCTGCGAGACCCCATCCTCGAGGGGCTTGGTCGGGGGTCGCCACTGTCACCTGCTGATGCCTGCTCTGGTGTGGTGGCTGTCTACCCATCATCACCAGAGCCCCATGGGTCTGCACCATTTTTATCTCACTTCTTTACACGGCAAGACTGAGGTCAGGGTGGCCCTGTCACCCACACGCAGACCCATGTGGGCTGGTGAATGGCAAGGGAGACTGTTCCCCAGGTCTGTCTGCCATGATGGGCTCTGTCCTGGCCAAGCCACCACCAAATGCCACTTCAGGAGGCCCAGCCCTGGCTCACAAAGTGCAAGAAGACACAGACTTGTTTTCAACTTTTCAGAAGTTTTATTATAAAGAGAGTCGAGAGAAGCACTGGGCACCGAGACACACATTCGCCAGGGCCAGGAAACAGCTGCAAACAATGTCAAGAACCAAAACCAAAACCAAACCCCCAAACCACACACACGTTATAAGCTGCAACTTTGTTCTCAAGGTTTCTTCATAAATAGACAAAGGTCATCGCTGGCAATTTTAAATAGATGGACATATGGTTAAAGGAAAAGAGCGATGCTCCAAGGGTGGCTGTCACTGTCCGGTTCTGGCTACGCAGACAACGAAACGGTTTGGCGGCCGCTTTTGTGCACGTCTCCCTTAAGATAAAACTTAAAAAAAAATGTGCTAAGGGTCATATAAAATGCTTTTTCACCTTAAAGGAAACTACTTTTTCCCCCGCAAAATAATCTTACAGATGTCTTCAGCACAGTTCTAAAACACTTAGCCAACTACTTACACGGAGCCGACAGTTTATAGGTTTCATACTCTTGTTCGCACTGGAAAACCGTTATGTGCACGTCCATGGCGGGCCGGCCCCCTGGCCCATGCATCTGAGGCGGGTGTCTGTTGGTAAGAGACCCCGCCAGGGGCAGCCCACGTGGGCCGGGGCTGGGGCCAGGCATCCAGATGTAGGGTACCGTGTGCAGGGTGAGGAGCGGGATCCACAGCTACCCTGGAGCAAGCAGGTCAGCGGGCAGAAGGTTCCTGCAGGTTCTTTGGGCTGGCGGCGGGCAGTGGGCCGCCTCTGCAGAGTCTGGTGGGAGGTCGAGGGAGAGACTCAGCCCTGGGGCATTGGTGTGTCACTGCTCTCTCGGATCAGTCACCCTGCCTCCTGCCAAGGCCTCTTTTCTGCTGTCAGCCCTTCAGGCCCGGAGCAGCGCCCTTCCAGTGAGCCTCAGGGACGGGGGGAGGCGGGCTTAGGTGAGGTAGAGTGATTTGTCCCTGGGGAGCAGGCTGTGGGAGAGAGGAGGGGCTGTCAGGGCTGCTGAGCCCACCCCGGCCTGGGGAGCACCAGGACCGCTGCACTCTGGCCCGTCACTCCGCCTGATCCAGCAGCCCCTCTGCAGAGGAACACACGGCCATGTCCTCCCGGACCACGCACCACGCAGAGACAAGCCCCTCCTGGAATCCCAGCAGGGGCCACCGGGTCCTCAGCTCTGGGAGGAAGGGCAGCAGTGTGCCTGTCCTGCACGGAAGCCCATGCCAACGTCACCATGGCTCTCATGTCGGTTTTTAATGGCAGGATTTTCATTTGTAAATTTCAAACTGGATTAAGGGAGGACAGGTGATTTTTATGTTTTTAAAATAGGGCACTGCGGTGGTCCGACCTCCACGCTGGGTGCGAAGGGCCAGCCTCAGGGAGCTCTGACATTCTGTGATGTCCACTAAAGACATCGCTTCGGCTTCCCACGGTGAGGGGGAAGGGCTGGGGTAGGAGGGTCTGCACCTGCTCGGGTGCGGGGAGGGAATCCTTGCTCACCCGCATAGAACCTCTCCCCAGGCATGTTGGAAAGGGGCACATGCCCTGTTGGCTTGTGCCGTACCCAGAACACCGGCAACCTTGGCAGAGCAGGGAGCCCTGACCCGGAAGGCCCACACTTCAGGCTAGGGGCAGCTGGTGCCAGCAGCAGAGATGGCCACTAAACATGGTGCTGCGCCTTCCAGGCTGTGGAGCTGTTGCTGGGACAGCGTTCGAAAGGCTAAGAGCACAGGACGGGAGGGGAGGCCCGAAGCAGAGGTCCACCAAGCACCAGGAAGGAGCCCCGTGATGCCAGAGTTTGGGCAGTTGGTCCCCTGTCCTGCATTCTCAGCTGCCCTCTTCCCCAGAGAGCTGCCCGTGGCTGAATGGGGACTGCCCTGCCCAGGGGGCTTCACTCCCCCAGGGGAGCCCAGAGCCAAGGGCCGACTGACACAGGGGTACACACAGCCAGGTCCCGACCCATAGGTGGGCGCCATTCTGCACACTCTGCGGTACTGTCATGCTCCAGGGCTCCCGTGGGATCAGGTGGGAGCTGGGGGCCAGCTGAGGCCACATCCTTGCCAGCTCCTGCCCCTGCCTGTCCGCCTCCCTCACCCCCTTCTCCTGCAAACTCGACTCCAGTACACACGATCCTGGGCACCTAATCCCTGCTTCCTCGGGCCTTGCCTCTAGGGAACCTGGTCTGAGACACAGGACCCCTCTGTGAATGTCACACAGAAGGAAAAAAGAAAGCAAGACTGAAGACAGCCTCATTTCCCAAGCAGGCCTCCCCATCCAGGGCCCACCCCGTGGGCGTCCTCTCCTTAAGACTCTAGCCCACCCCCCCGCAGGGCTGGCAGTGACTATAGGGCTGTGCCCAAGCCCCTTCCCCTGGGCATCCCGTTCCCACTTTCCCGTGCCAGCAGGACAGAGGCAGGACCAGTGGTGCGATGGGTGAGGACTGACCTGCAGGTGCTGATGCCGCACTCCCCACTGGGGTAACTGCTGTCCCAGTCCCCGCTGCTCGTGGGGTTGGATGGGCCAGGAGAGCGGGGGCCTGAGCTGCCGGGGAACTCAGAGATGTGGGGGAAGTCCTGCAGAGGAAGGAGGACACGGTCAGCCGAGGAGAGACCAGGGGGTGGGGGAGCGCTGTCTCAGGCAGCCCGGGGGGTGGGGAGGGGCCCCTGAGCTAAGGGCATCCTCACTCTGCAGAGACACTTCCTCTGGGTCACACGCAATGTCCACTCTGCTCCCAATGCTTCTTCCTTTCCCCCAGCACAGCATGTTTCAAAATATTCAGCCCTTGTCTTAGGTGAACTGGGGTGACAGACTTTGCTTTAAGGGAATTGCCCTTTCTGGGCCTCGGTTTCCCAATTCGTAAAGTGGAGTCATTGGGCTGAAAACCTTCCAAGGGCTATGTGACCCTTGTGACAGTCTCTGTGTACAGTCAGCAGGGGCCAGGCCTTGAAGGCTTTGGGGAGAGCCAGGAACTAGGGCTAATCTGGCAGAAGCCACAGTGGCCCCAGCCCCTGGGGCCAGGGAGCTGGGATGGACAAGGCGTGTGGGAAGGAGGGCCTGGAATAGCCTAAGAATCTGCCTGGCAACTTGTCAGCTGTTCCCGACAGCCAGTTATGTCTCAGATAAGGTGCACCAGACCCACGTCACAGCTGAGGCTCAGAGAGGTCAGGTGCCAAGGATGATGTCACATTGCTGGTGAGTGGCAGGGCCAGGATCTGAAATCCCAAGCTGCTTCCCCTCCCCACCTGGGGTCGCAGAAGGGCTCATTCCTACTCCACCCTGCTTACCTGTGGCCCTGGAGGTGAGGGGCTCATCGCCAGCTGCACCTGGAGTGCCATGGGGGTGGGCAGGACAGGAGCCTGGGGGGCTGGGGACATGCTGACAGGCGGGCTGAGGAGGGCGCCCTGTGCGTGGGGGGGCAGTGGCAGCTGCTGGTGCAGCGGGGGGCTGAGCGGGAAGGAGGGTGGCGGCGGCGGGGACGTGCTGAGGCCAGGCAGCAGGGACTTGGAGCCCAGCGTCCGGGCGAGGCTGGCAGGAGAGGCCCCGCTGCGGAAGGCCTGCAGGTCCGACGGCGTCAGGAAGGAGGCCAGGCCCGGCATGGTGTACATGGGCTGCTTGGGTGGCAGCATTTTGGCTGGTGGGTTCACCTGAGTGCTCTTGGTCTCACCTTGGTCCGGGGAGCTCTGGAAGGAGACAGAAACCAGTCACTGGAGAAGAGGGGTAAGCCGGAACTTGGGCTGTGAGGCCAGGTGGCTGCAACCCTCTGCCACGGCCCCGGCTGGCTCTGTAACCAGAGCTAACGCAGGCTGCCTGGTACACTTGGCTCTGACCATCCAACCAGCCCCTGCTTTTAGCCCTGGGGGGCTCCTCTGCCCACAAGGGCGTCCCCCGCTCCTCAGCTGGGCCGGTGGACCCAGCATCACCCAGACGTGCCGTCCTCCCAGCCCCTGCCTTCGCACGTGCCACTCCCTCGACCTCGAACACCCTCCTTCCTTGGCCTTTGTGGCCCAACACAGATGCCATCTCCTTTGTGACAGCTTCCAGGACAACACCCACCTCTCCTTGGGCCATGCATCCACAGCCACACCTCGCCTCTTGCGTTGCTGGTGTTGACAGAGGAGGCAGAGAGTGTGGTGATGAGATGCCATATTTTGGGGTAGCATGTCCTGAACCCCACCCATGGTCAGGAGTGAAGGCCAAAATTTGAAAACTGGTAAAACTGGGTTGAGTCCTAGCATGGCCACTTTAACAAACTGGATAGTTTCAGGCAAGCGACTTAACCCCTCTGGGCGCTGGGGTCTTGGAAGAAGTCAATGAAGTGAGATGCATGCAAAGTGCCCAGAGTGGGTGTGGCGCACCGTCCGTGCACTGCAGACATGACTGCATCAGTCTCACCCATGCTTTCCGAGGCCCGTGGTGCTGACCACTCCCGTGGGCCTGTCCTCACTCCCTCCTTCTGGTGCCCCCCCAATCAGGGCTGTGCCTGAGGATTCCAGGCATTACCTTGGAGACGAGACTAGCCCTGTAGGCAGCCAGAGCCTTCAGATATTCCTTTTTCGCTGCTTCGGTCTTCCTCTTATAGGCCTGAAAGATCCAATACACGGGCAACAGGGAGAATGTTACAGAGGAGACACAAGGCAGGGGCCTGGGATGGGAAGGTGTGGATTCAAGGGCCATGCATGGATGAGGGCATTGGGATCAGAAACTGGGTCAGTCACCCACCAGCCCCCTTTGGGAGAACTGCACAGGGATTATGGAGACCAGGGTATGACCCAGTTCCTCAGCCAAGTTGCTCTGTGCCCTTGGGCAACATGCTTCACCTCTCTGGGCCTCCAGGTCACACCAGCACACTGACTATAAAAAGACAAGGCCCCTTGAAGCCCCCTATTTTGATCCAGCACAGTGCAGATGTCTTAATGTTGCACCATCTTTGCATCCTAGAATGAATCCTGCTCGTTCATAGTATGTGAATCTGGATTCAATTTGCTAATATTTTTATTAGGCATTTTAGACCTAGGTTCGGCCAGTGTGTTCATACCTCCTTGTGTCCATACCTTTTGGTAGAACCCTCCCACAATGACATGGGGCTTGGCCTTAAGATTTGCTTTGGCCAATAGGATGAGAGCGAATTTGATGCAAGCAGAGACTGGAAAAGTGCTTACACATTGGGGCTTGTCCTCTTGCTGTTCTTGGAACTCTGAGTTGCTATGTGAACAAGCCTGAGCTAGACTGCTGGGTGATGAGAGACACATGGCCCAGTTTGGCTCCACTGCTCTTTATTTTTTATAAAATTTTCATTTTGACTCTGGTGGGATACGAACCCACAACATTTGAGTTCCCACTGCTCTTAACTGATAGCCATCCAAATCCCAGAAGCAGAGCTGCTTCATTTACTGGCAGCTGACTACAACCACATGGGTGAGCCCAGCTAAATGTAGCAGAAGAACCATTCGGCTGAGCCCAGCACAACTCATGGGCCCTCAGAATTGTGAGTTGAATAAATGGTTGTTGTTTGAAGCCATTAAGTTTTGGAATTGTTTGTTACACATTCAAAGCTAACTGATACAGTTAGCTTCATTATATCTTAGTGTCAAGATTACATTGTGTATAAAGACTTGCGAAGGTTTTCATTTTTCTAAGCTCTAGAATTGTCTGTGCTTTGATGCTTTTAAAGAGCTTTCCTAATAATCAGCCAGGCTTAGAACTTTTGGGGAGAAGTGGGGTTTTTTTCTTGTTTGTTTGTTTCCTATAATATTCTAATAACACTTCCCTTGTTTATTAGTATATTTATTATTAGTAAAATAGGACTATACATAAAATTTCTTAATGTGATTTAAAAAAACAGATACAAGCTAGCAGCCAGCCTTATTTAATAGTGAAACATGAGAAGTAATCCAAAGAAAGTAAGAAGACCATTATCCCCACCATTACTGAACATATTGTTTTAAAATCCTAGTCAGAGTAGCTGGGAAAAGAAAACAAAATTAGAAATATAAATATGGGAAATGAGACAAAAATAAAGAGACAGAATCATCGTCATCATCATTTGTAAAATATATATATACACATGTGTATATTTATAGACATACACATATATATGTATATAGGGAGATGTGTGTGTGTGTGTGTGTATTAACTTGGAAGACCCAGGAATTAATTTAAAATGATCAGAAATAAAATAGTTTAGCCAGGTGGGTAGGTACAAAATAAATTCTTAACACTTTTTTATACATCAACAACAATCTGCCAGAAAAATGTGAACAAAAACCATGCCATTTATAATGTATTGAGTAGAAGGAGAGATATAGCAATTACTGGATGGGAATAAATATATAACAAGTTCTTAGATTAAAAAAATACACCAGAAAGGTCAAGAAAAATGAATCAAAACCTCAGACCCAGGACCAATGCAGGAGGTAAGGACCCTCAACCACCTTCACTGGCCCCTGGGCTGCGTTGAATGGGGTCAGAGGCAGCCTTTGCTGGAAGGAGTGTCAGTGTCCAGGGACAGAGCACCCGAGACCACGGTCCCCTCAGACTGTGCACAAAAGGGAGAAGAAATTCCCCCTGCTACCAAAGAAACTGAGGTCTTCTTAGGAAGGGGAATGGATGCCAACAAACCAGTGAAAATGACAAAAGTCCTTGCGGCAGAGGCTGGCAATGCCCTGTCCCTTATCCCCTAGGCCCTTGCTGCTGTACTACACACGAGCTCAGCTTCCAACCGCCATCAGCGATGTCCCCGTGTCCCTTTGCCTGAGGGCTCCTGCTGGTAGCAGCAACCTGGTCTGCCATGTGCGCAGCAGACCAGGAGTGCTGGAGAATTCAAGTACCCTGGAGCAGCTCTCGACCAGTGAATGACAAAAGCTAGTGTCCACCCCAGCACCCCTGCATCCAGATGGGGTCACTCTAAGGTATGGCGGGTTCTGTGCTGGCCCCCGAGTTCCTTAGTGGGGTCACGTTCCTGTCGCCCGCAGTGGTAGCTTCTTTGACAATCTGATTTCCTTTCCCTGTCTCACTTCCCCACTCCCCTACCAGGAGATTTTGGGGTGATCTCACAAATAAACCATTTACACTATAATACATTCTAAAATTATTAAAAATTTTAGAACATGAAAAAGGAGGTGTTTAAGATAAGGCAATGATCTCTCTCCCTGGCCTCAAGCCTACTGCTCTTCCTGTGTCTCCCATCTCGGTAAAAGGCATCTCCATTTACCCAGAACACAACCCAGATCCAAGGAGGTGACTTCCATGACACGCTCTGGGTCCCCTACCCCAAACACCTGGTCCAGGCCACCGTCCTCTCCCACGTGCATGACTGTGGGACCGGCCATGTCCACTCACACCTGCCTTATGCAGCCACACCGGCCCCTTCTGTGCATAAAATTCTTCAGTCGGTTCCTCTGCTCCTAGCGTGAGGACAGCCTCCTTCCAAGGCCTGCAAGGGCCCTGCCCTCCTCTCCAGCTCTGTCTCTGCCATGGTGACACTGTCTCCCCTCTGGCCATCCTGGTCTCTATTCATTCACACGTACTGTCCTTCCCTTGGCAGGCCTCCCTACGTGGGGTGCTTCGCCTCCCTATGGGAGCTCACCTTCAGGTCTCACCTGGAGACCTGACCCCACAGGACTACATCTGTTCCCTCTCTTTTCACTCTCATGTACCATGTACCCTCTTGGCACATGACACAATCACAACTGTAATTTTACATTTACTTATCTGCTATTTAATTATTATCTCTTACACTCATAGCCTCACTGAGCTTCCTAGTTCCACAGGTCTGAATGCAAATCCTGACTGTCCCCCGATTCCCAATGGTGACTCTGGGCAAGTCACTTAGCCTCTTGGTGTCTTGTACGGATTCAGTGACATAGTGGAGGGGGAGCTCAGCCAAGACACGAGTTCAGAGAATGGCAGCCAGCACCCCTGTTTTACAGGTAGGAAAACAGAGGCTCAGAGAGGTTAGGTGGTCAGCCTGAAGTCACACAGCACACAACTGGTCATTGTATTTGCCTGTGAACTAGTTGTGCTCTCTATTCCCCCTGGAGGCCTTCGGAGGAGGCCAAAGGCACCTGGTCAGTGGGGTAGGAAGCTCTGGCCTGGACCCCAGACTTTCAGGGCTGGAGGACAAGATGGATGAGGTGCCTATTCTCATGTCACAGATGGAGAAGCAGGGAGCCAGGATGGTTAAGGCACTAGTGAGCGCAGCTGGTCATAGCAGAACTAGAAGGAACCTAGCTTCCCAGTGTATAGATGGGCAAACTGAGCCCAGGAAGGACTCTGTGAGGATCTCTCATCCCAGAGGTGGGGCTTGGTTTCACCCCTCCGAAGTCTGTCCCTGGCTCTAGGATCATGAAGAGGATGGCCCAGAAGGGGACGGGGCTCACCTGCTTCTGCTCTTCTCCCAAACTGTCCCACATGGAGGCCACAGTCTTGGACACATCCCCGAAGGTGGCGCTGGGGTTCTGTCCCTTGATGGCGGCCTGAGTGTCTCTGAAGAAGAGTGCATAGGCTGACACAGGCTTCTGTGGCTCGTTGGGGTCCTTCTTTTTCTTCTTTTTGGGGTTCTTGGCTTTTTTTCCTGGGTCAGCTGAGGGTCTTTTTTCTCCCGAGATCTGCCCGGGGGAGAGGAAATCAGAAAACCAAAGAAGCCTGAAGGCCACCTGCTGAAGGCGATCCACATAGCCCTTGGCCGAGGCGGACTTTCCTCGGCAGCCCCGCGTGCCTGTCCAGTCCTGCTGACACACAGGCAAGGACAGGCGCTGCCACCACAGGGCTCAAACACTGCCAGGCTGACCCCTCGCTAGGTACGGGAAGCAACAGACAGACAGCCCCTCACCCCCCACTCTGGATACAACGCTTGGGTGTTTCTTTAACTCATGGAAGAAAATCAGCAGGACTGTAAAGTTGATTCAAAGAAATGCAGGAGGAAGAGAAGTCTTTATAGTCACTGAAAGAATGCTGGAATTAGATTATCAAATTACGCGTAAAATTGGTTAATGTCCTATAGAGCCATAAAACTATCACCTTCGGGACTTTTAATCTTTTCTGCTGGGCAGAAATCACTCGCATCTCTACAGGGCAAAATTAATTTGCCTTGTAATCAGACAAAAATCATTTATATCTCTATCACCTTTTTCCTCCCCAAGGTAACATCTACTTTTACAGAACTGTAAACTTCCCTAATCAATAATGAATACTGAGTCAAAGCAAAGGCCCAACCTCCTAGAGAATCAGATAATTCTTGAGTGAGCCTGCTAGACGATGCTTTGCTATGACACCGAAAGCATGTGCCGTCATCTGGGGGGCTGTGTCCGAGTTTGGGATACATAACTCTTTCTTCACTGCTCTTCCTCTGTGATCACAAATAATCCCCAAAGATTATCCTGGATTACAAAAAGTTGGTCTCCTCTACCACATTTCTGTGTTGCAACTTCAGACAGGTGGCTTAGTCCCCTGGATGCCCGTGAGGTGGCTGGAAGGGATGAGGCTAATGTGATGGTCAGTGGGTCAACCCTGGAGCCAGTGGCCGCACCCCAGAAAGACTTTAGGACCACAATCCTGTGAGCACCTGATTTCGGGCTTCCAGGATGGGGAGGGGGTTGGGACGCCCCCTACAGATCTCAGTGGGTCTCTGTTAGGACACGGAGGCTGCACAGGGACAGAGGACTTTGGCCAAAAGCTCCGGATCCTGCAGCGAAAGCTGTGGCTCTGTGTGCCAAGAGGATGAAGGTGACACCATGAACTGATAGGGGAACGGTGGCCAGTGGACACGACTCAGGCCTCCACGTCTGAGGGGCAGGGAGGGGCAGGGTCTGCGGCAACACTGGTTCTGTTCCTGACACTTTCTCTGCAGCCACCCCCCTCTCCAAGCCTCAGTTCTGTCAGCACCATGGTGAGACACGAGCAAGAGAAAGGGACGGAGATGCATCTTGCGCTGATGAGGACTGAACAGACGTGGCAGTGCAGGGCCTTAAGGGCACTTATGACAGCTGTACCTGTAGCTGCCTGGGTTTGAGTTCTGGTTCTGCCACCTACTGGCTGTGTGACGCTGGATAAGTTACTTAACCATTCTGTGCCTCAGTTTCCCCATCTGCCCGGTGGAGATAATAATGGTACCTGCCACGCAGGATTGTTATGAGGATTACATGGGCAAATACGTGTGTGCTTAGAACAGTGTCTGGCCCACAGGGAGTGTTTTAGACGTGTTTGTTGAATAAAAAGTAAAATAAAAGCCATCCCTGCCTGGCCTACGATAAAAGCTGAGTTATCCTGAGGACGAAGCTGAACCAAGATTCGGAGCTAAGCACCCTTTCCCCGGTCCAAGGGGGCAGGGTCTTATGGCACTGGCACCATGGTTACTGCCTCGGCCTCTGCAGGGCCACCACGTGGAAAAGGGTGAGAGGCTCTTGCGAAGAAGAAAGGGCTCCAGGATGACGGAGGCAGGAGTCCCAGGGTCAAGCCTTGATTCTGCCACCAGCTCGCTGGAGATTCTGGCAAACACTCCCATCCCCGGCCTCTCAGGGCCTCTGATTTCCCCATCAGGGAGATGCTCCCCATCAGGGAGGCAGGCTTGGAATCAGTGCAAAGAAAGGACCAGAGCCTGGACAGGTGGTGGCCCCCATCCCTGATGCGTTCTTCAAGAGGCTGGACCACTCTAGACTCCAGGGATGTTGGGGGAGGCAGGTCCCCAATGGGGGGCATTTTTAGCACCCCCAGGTCAGTGTTGAATACCCTGGGCCCAGAGGGGCCCTCTGCTGGGCCACACTTTTTTTGTCACAATATTTTAAAAGGCCAAGATGGCCATGAGACGTGACCCTGATGGCCTTGCTGAAGCCATCCATACTGCAGAAATGACCCGCTGGCCATGCTGGAATAAGACTTGGCCATGTTTTCACGGCATGTTCTCACCCCACCCCCTCAACATTTGTTGGAGTTGCCTCTGCTTTATGCATAAGGCCATGGGGACACAGAGGGGACAGAGCTGGTCAAGGACACTTGACAAATTTAGCAGGCACAGCACGATACCCCAGGCCCCATGGGTGCTGTCCTCACGGGCTGGGTGCTCCACCTGCTGACTTTCCTTTTCCTTGGTTTCTCGCAAAGGGTCCAGCGGCTGCAGCTTCCCCTCGGGTCCCTGACAAGTGAATCTCAAGGTCAAGCTCCATGCAACCTTGACCCCTGCATGATTCGGTGCGCTTAGGGCAACTCCAGCTCCTACAGCTCCTTGACAGTTTGCCATTGTATTGACAGTCACCCTGGACAGAAAGTTAGCGATTTATTAAAAGGATTGTTCTGTAAAATGTGGATTCAGTCAAAAGGCCGCACTCAAGGATCCAGAAGGCCACATGTGGCCCCAAGGCCGCAGGTTCCCCAGCCCTAGTCCAGCCACTTTGCTAGTCTCTACTAGAGGGAGTTGACGCCCGTGTCCCATAGGACCCATCCCTGCCAATGGGAGGGCACCTCATGGCTTGGCGCCTCTGCCCCCCTGCCCCACGTACCTTGAAATGGGCTTCCGACTCCTCCTCCTGAGTCGAACTGGAGGGAGAGGGCGTCGCTGACTTGCTCCCCGGGGGAGACGGGGAGCTGTGGGCGATGCTGCTCCTGATGCCCATCTGCGAGATGAGCTGGGACTGGCTGAGGGCGCTCATGTGGCTGGCCAGCATCGCCGGGCGGCCCAGCAGCGGCCCTGGCCGGCCAGAGTCATAGGCAGCCACCTCCGAGTGGACCATCTCCTGGATCTAAGAGAGGAGGACAGGGCGTGTTGAGTCAGAAAGGATCCGCCCTGCCACGCCATCACATCTGTGTTGCGGGACTCAGGGGAGAGGCAGGCAGACAAGAAGTGGTGGGCGGCGGGGGTGGGGTGGGGGGGAGGCGGGGATGGCTCCACGCTGAGCCGCAGTTCCCCCTCGGGTCCCTGGCAGGTGAATCTCAAGGTCGAGCTCCATGTGACTCTGATCTCTGCGTTGATTCGGTGCACTTAGGGGAGCTTCTGGAGCTCCTTGACAACCTTTGCCATTGTGTTGGTGCTCACCCTGGACAGAAGGTTAGCACTTCGGCCCTTGCCAGAGAGCTCAGTCTGGCTGTGAATGGAGCATTTTATGACAGCGAGTCTGCCCTCATGGAACGTGGCACCTCTCTGCACCGACTCACTAGCCAGCATAGTCACAAACAACACAGATGCCGGAAGCTAAGCACATTTTGAATCCTGGTCCTGCCACTTACCACCTGCGTGACTTTGGCCAAGTTACCGAACCTCTCCGTGCCTCAGTTTCTTCATCTGTACAATGTGGATATAATCAAACCTACCTTCTAGGGTTGTTAAGGATCAAATGTACCCAGCAAATAGTAAGCCTTATACTGTATAAGGGTTTGTTAAATACATTGAATGAATACCTTGATAAAAGTTTAATACTTTTCTTCCTATAGTTCAGTAACTTTCTTATTAACTCTATTCCCTGTCATATTTTCTAACTGGTTATTTTTGGAATATAAGAAAGCCACTGATTTTTACATGTAAGCAGTTCTCATATTAAACATATATTTAGAATAGTGTATACTTTTTGACCTAAATATAATATATATACACACCCCATTCGGCAAAGCATACCAATTTGCATACTCTTATAATTATTTTTATTTCCTCTGCATCTGTGGTTACTTCCCCCTTCTAATTTCTAACATCAAATATCTGCATTTTCCTCTCACTTTTTCTTCATTAGGCAAGCTAATGGGTTTCCAATTCTATGTGGGTTCTTTTCTCCTTAAAAGAATCAAATCTCAAATTTATCACTTCTGCTTCTCTGTTTTCTAATTCTTTAATAGTGCATTTTATATTTAGTAATCCCTTCCTCTGCATTTTAAAGATTTATAATTGTTGCTCTCCCCTTAATTTTGAGTTGTATTTTAATGTTTTAATGGACAAATGACAAATTGTATGAGTTTATGGTATACAACGTGATGTGTTGATGTATGTATACACTCTGGCATGATTAGATCAAGCTAATTAACATATCCGTCATTTCACATTTCACTTTTGGAAGGAGAATATTTAAAATCTACTCTTTCAGCAATTTTCACATGTACTATATGTTATTATTAATTATAGTTACCAGGCTGTACAACAGATCTCCAGAATTTATTCCTCCTGTCTAAGGGAAACTTTGTATCCTTTGACCAACACCTCCCTGTTCTCCACCCTCCCCAAACCCCCCAGACCCTGGTAACCACCATCCTGCCCTCTGCTTCTAGGAGTTTGAATTTATAAGATTCTATACATATAAGTGAGATCATGCAGTATTTGTCTTTCTGTACCTGGCTTATTGAGCTGCAGTTTTAATTCATTGGCTTCTTCATCATGTAAGAGATATCTGTGATTGTTCTTTTTTTTTTTTTTTTAAAGAGACAAGGTTTTGCTGTGTTGCCCAGGCTGAAGTGCAGTGGCCATTCACAGGTGCGATCAATCCCCACTAGAGCCTTGAACTTCTGGGCTCAGGTGATCCTCCCCGCTGAGCCTCAGTGGGACTGCAGGAACATGCTGCTGCAGCTGGCTGCTACTGTTCTTTCTTATGGACTTATTTTTTCATTTCAATCTTAATTTCCTCTTTGATCCAAGAGTTGTCTGAGAAGAGTTCTGAAATTTCTAAGTAGTTAATTTTCTTTGTTTTTTTTTTCCCTTTGGCTACTAATTTCTAGTAACAAAAGTGATCAAAGAATGTAGTCTGTACTATTTGCAATGCTGAGATTTTGTTAAGGTTTTCTTTGGGACCCAAATGTGATTAACTTTGGCTCATATTCCACGGTACTTACAGGCAAAAGTAGGCTGTGTTTGCAGATGAATAGAGCACTATAATATTTACCTATTCGATCAGCGGTGATTCTATCACTTATATTCCTTTCTTACTGTTTGGTCCTTTAATCTGACACAGGCTTGTCTAGGTTGCCCACAACTTTTCTGCTTCCATCAAAATCTCCCTTTAATGCTCAAAGTTTTTATTTTGGAAATGTTATGTTGGTTTTTACTGCAAAAGGAAGACAGACTGTCCATATATCTTCATTATGGATTGAACTTTTTATTATTATAAAATGTTTTTTTAATCTCTTTTTTTGTCTTAAATTCAATGGAGTCTGCTGTTAGTATTGCTGTTGCTGCCTACATATTTGTTTGAGGGTGTCTTCATTTCTGAGAAGCTGTCTTTCTTACATATCTCTTAGTTTTTATTTCTTAGTGTGACCTTCGTCAAATTTTTGGTGTTTTGTTATGGTGTTTAGAAAATGAGGACTTTCTAAAAGAAAATTGCTTTATTCTTCATACCCTGGAACAATATAAATAAAACAGAAATTCTTTCCTTACAAAAATGAAAGAGTTTAGACCTAAAACCACCTGAGGCCCAGTGCTTGCTGTTTTCATAATATTTTCCAAGGCTAATAGTTCTATTTTAGTTTCCATTTTCTCTTGAGTCAGTTTTGGTTAAAAAAAATATATGTATAATATAAATATATTTAAAATTATCCATCTTATCCAGATATTAATACTTAACAGCATATAACTGAAATATATTTTTAATACACTCTATGGTTTTTATAGTTAAATCTCCACTTAACATTGTAATACTGTGAATACATGTTGCCTTTTAAAATGTTCCTTCTCAGGAGTTTATATATTTTGATGGTCTATCCAAAAAAGCAGTTCTTATATTTAAAAAAATTCAATTTGACAACTTTTATTAGCATTAATTAAATTTCTCTTTCTTGTATATTAATGTTGACCTCGGGTATCATATATCGCTTTTTGTCTAGCTTTCAAACTAAATTATTTATTTTCACATTTTCTTTTTTAGTAATAGAATCATCAAGGGTAGGTGTTCAAACAAGAGCCATTTTCCCGCACAGGGGGCATTTGTCTGAAGACGTTTTGGGTTCTGACAACTGGGGGGAGGGGTGCCACTGGCATCTAGTGGGTAGCGGCCAGGGATGGCCCCCCGTCCCCACGACAAAGTATTATGTATCCCAAAATGTCAACAGTGCTGAGGTTGAGAAAGCCTGCTCTCTATCTAACTATGACTTTTCCCTTAAAGAGAATTTTAGCGGCATCATATAAATATTTTAAAAATATTCTGCACTTAAGATTTGACTTTCTTTGTTATCTTAAAGTTATTTGGAAGAATGTGTTCATTTAGTGTGTTCGTTAATTTGTTATTGTGAGCAGACAACATGACTCCTAGAATTTTATCATTTTGGAATGTATTGAGGTTTTCACTACAGCTTAGGATATGATCAGTTTTTGTAAAATTTTTATGTACATCTGAAATAATATTTACTCCGTACCATGCAAATTTCTCTATATGTCTGTTCAAGAAACAGTTTTGACAACTTAAGCTGTGAAATCTCAAGAAAAATGGGTTCGAGCCTGCCATTCCTGTTGTGCTCCCCTTAGTTTGGCTATAAAATTTAAATAGGTTTTCTTCCTTACATTCCTGACATAAAGTTTAATGTCCCAGAATGCTATATCTTCATCGTGGTTTTTCTTGTTCTTAAAAAAAAAAATAAGCATCTTTGCCTTAATTAATGTTTCTGTATTAAATCCTACTTTATCTTCTATCCTTATCACTCCAATTTTTCCACTGTTTTAGTTTTGTCCTGCATCATTTTAAGTGTAAACAGCAGATTTTGGTTTCTAACCCCGTTCTTAATATATTACGATATATATTTTTTATCATTACACTGCTCATAAGGAGATCTAAGAAACAGACTTAAAGTGAACTGTTTTAAAGGACAGAAGATTGTAAAATCTATTCTCTAAACATCCCTCTCTTCTCTCCCCAACACGCGCACACTCGTCCTTCCCTAAGTCTTAAACAAGAATCTGATGCTATTTCCTCAAGGGCAAATTGGCCTTAGAGCTTTGTGATAGGGCTTGTTTTGTTTTATTTTTCTTCCCAGATGCCTGCTTTAGAATTCTTCCATCAGCTATTCCTGACTCAGTAATTCCATGTCTTGCCAACACTTGATCATGATAGATTTTTGAATTTTTGCAAACGTGCTAAGTGTGAAATGCTCACAAAGTTATTTTAATTCACACTGTTCTGATTCCTGGTGGGGTTGGATGCCTTTTCACAAGTCGACTGGGCTGTTTGGGTTTCTGCTTATACTGCTGTTGAGAATATAAACTAGTAAGTGGGACTCTCCAGGAAAAAAATCTGACAATACCCAGTACATTGAAGACGCACACGTCCTACAACCTAGCTAGTCTACTCCACGTGTTTACTGTAAAGAACTTGCCCATGTGCACAAGAAAGCATACACACTGCAGGAAAAATGGTGAAAGACTTCGAAATGGACAGATGAGTGTCCTCTTAATGGACTGCTAGGCATTGTCGAGTGGACCTCCACGGTTATCTGAGTTTATAGGAGCGTGTGCCTTTGTCCTGGGGCTGTTTTACAACTTTGTAAGCTGTAGAAAGACGATATTAAGGCAACTGTTTCTTTTCATCATTCAAAAATTTAAATTGGCCGGGCACAGTGGCTCACGCCAGCTATGCGGAAGGCTGAGGTGGGAGGAATGATTGAGCCAAGGAGTTTGAGGCTGCAGTGAGCTATGGTGATGCCAGTGCACTCCAGCCCAGGCAACAGAGTGAGACTCTATCTCAAAAAAAAAAAAAAAAAAAAAAAATTTAAATTGTGAGAAAGTATACATAACGAAATTTAGCATCTTAACCGTTTTTAAGTGTACATTTCAGTGGCATTAAGTACATTAACATTGTTGTGCTACCAACCACCAACAGAATTCCACAGAATTTTTTTCATCTTGCAAAACTGATACTGTGTACCTATTAAATAATAACTCCCCATTCTTCCTTCCCCCAAGTCCCTGGAAACCAGTACTCTACTTTCTGTCTCTATGAATTTGAGCATTTAGATACCTCATATAAGTGCAATCATACAGTATTTGTTCTTTTGTGATTGGCTTATTTCACTTAGCATAATGTCTTTTAGGTTCATCCATGCTGTAGGATGGATCATAACTTCCTTCCCTTTTCAAAGCTGAACAATATGCCATTGCATGTAAAGTATCACGTTTGTTTATCCATCCGTCTGCTGATTGACAGACACTTAGGTTGCTTCCACCTTTGGGGTATTGTGAATACTGCTGCTATGAACACGGATGTACAAATAACATCTCTTGGAGACCCTGCTTTTAATTCTTTTGAGTATATACCCAGAGTTGGAATCGCTGTGTCATATGGTCATTCTATTTTTAATTTTCGAGAAACCCCCATACTGTTTTCCATAGTGGCTGCGCCATTTTACATTTTCACCAACAGCACATAAGGGTTCTATTAATAGTTCCAGTTTTTCCATATCCTGTCACCACGTGTCTCTCTCTCCCTCTCTCTCAGCCATCCTAATGAGCATGAAGTGGAATGGAACTCACTCTTATCCATAAAAATGCAAAACACATTTCATCTGGTAGGGATATAATTGTAGAAAAGATGATTCCAAACATCATATCCTCTTGCTCTACAGATATTAAGCAGTTTTTGCTTTATTAGGAAATTCATTTCAGCATCCCGATTGCCTACTCTTCAGCTTCTCCTTTGAACCTATTTAGTATCTCACTGGCTTCTTTATTAATAACGAGTTAAGTCTTTGACACGTTTTCATTTTATATTTGTATGAGAATTACGGTGTCACCTTTCGAAAATTACACATTACAACAAAGATGATCCTTACAGCATTTTTTTAATTCCAAGAAAAACTGGAAATAATCTAAATATTCCTCAGTTGGGAAATGGCAAAAATCTGTGGGATGTTTACATAGTGGAATTCCATACAGTGTTAATGGGAACGACCTAGAACCATGCCTACCAACGCGAATGGACTCAAACACAATGAGTGAAAAATTTCAGATGGACACACACGGCATAACACCTTTACGGGCAGGTTTAAAACATAAAACATTACTATCGAGTGTTTAAGGACATAGAAAAATGTATCTGCAATATTTATTTCTTCAAAAGTGGATTCAAAGCAAACAATAATAAGAACAACAACATGGGCTCTTCAAAGTATAGTGTTGAACTTGAAGGTGATGGGTTCTGGGAGGTCTGGGATGAGGGGAAATGGCTGGCACCCACGTGACTTAATTGGCCACGTTAGGTCTGAAATAAGGTAAACCAGATCCCATCATCTCCAACCCGGGCTCCCGATGCCTACGTTCAGTTGCTCAACTGACATCTTCACTTGGATGCCCCACGAGCATGTCAGACTGCACATGTTGCAAATGGAGCTCTTCATTCTCCTTAACTTTGTTCCTTCCCCAGTTTTTTATTTTATTTTATTTTTTTATCAAAGCAGTACACGGCACCATCTTTCTTGCAGTTGCCCAAACCACAACGACCTGGGCACCAGCCTCGACTGCTCCTCTTCCCTCACGACCCCAGGCCTGGTGCAGACACACCACAGCTGGCTCCACCTCCGAGATAAATTCCAAACCTCTTACATTCCTCCCCCGCCCCCATACCACTGACCTCGCTCTAAAATATGTAAATCAGGCCATGCTACTGCCCGGCTTAAAATTCAGATCCTTTTAGAATAAAATCCAATCCAAATAATAATAATAACAATAATAATAATAATGGCTTTTTTGAACCTCTAAATAAAAAAAATTACACTGTGCAATTTTTACATGTGGATGATAGATTTAACTTTGCTGATATGCAGTAGGTTCTTTTAGCTGAACATTTTCTACTTTCCTCAGATAAGAGATAGTTTCTACAATTATTTATTTCGTTATTGCCTTTTTTCTAAAATCCCTATTAAACACATATTGAATCATCAGGATCTTTTATATTTTCAGGCACGATCTTGAGCTTTTTAACATTCTTGGAGTTTGGGGAGAAAATGTCGAGCTGATCATTTTTGCTTATTTGGTTGTCGGCAGCATTGCTCGCCGCTTTCACTGAATTTTTAAATCCAATGATCGTGTATTTTACCTGAAAGCAATCTTTCCCGATTTCAAATTTTTCTCATCACATGAATACACTGTATAATTGAAGTTTTTTTAAGTCTGAGTCTTCCCATTTTTAAGAGTAGGATCCACAGAATGCACCTTCTTCAGAACTACAGACTTTCTACAGCTGTCCAGTGACTTTTCTGTATATTTCTGATACCCAGATTAGGGCCTTCACACAGCAAGACAAAGCCTTGCTGGACATATTGAAAAATTAAAGCCACAACAGCAGAACTGGATGTGATCTGGGAAGGATGTCAAATTCTCCACAGAGGAGCTTTTCTCCCGCTGTAGTTACGCATGTACGCTCAGTAAACTAGTGTCAGGCCTTTCGTGAACGGCTACTTTGTGATGGACGTAATGCCGAGCTCTGGGGACGAGACAGCCCCCTCCCCAACTGCCCTTCAGTCCCACAGTCCATTAGGGAGACAGCCCTGCACAAAGACAACATATGACTGATTAGTAACCAATGCAAACCAACGAAACATGGTACAGCCACTAAGCATCCCAGATTTTCCAGGGCATCTAAAAATCTTTGTCCTAATGGCCCCAACGTGAAAAACACGCCTCTAATTTGAGGTCTGCTATTGGAGGGTGCTCACCGTAGTAGACGCTGTCAGCGTCAGACCCGATGACACCGCCCCACGCCAATGCTCCGCCCTGCAGAAGGCCACCCCCTTGCTCAGTGGGACAGCTGTCCTCTAGCAAAGTCTCCAGCTGAGGCCACATCCTTGCCCAGCCCTTTCCGCTGTGCGCCCCAATTCCTGCAGCCCCTTCTCTGGAGGGCCCTCCCTCAACAAACAACCTTCACAAGAGCCCCCGTCCCAGCCTCTGCTTCCAGGGAGCCTCACCCTCTGTCCTCTGTCGCTTCAGCTCTGGTCTCCCCTCTCTGCCCGCTGCATCTCGTCAGCATCAAATCCTGCTCCCGTCTCTCCCGTCTTTAAATAAAAGCCTCTCTTAGCTCCAGGTCTCCTAAAAACTTCCGTCCCCACTCCTTCCTCCCCGTGCAGCCACCTGCGCAGAGAACCGACTCTCCTTATTGTCACTAGGGCCTCTCCTCCCATCAGGGACTCACCTGGTGTCTGTCCTCATTACTATCTAAACCGCTGGAAGCATCTTCATCGCCCTCACCACCGTCCTCATCAGGGGGAGGAGAAATTTTTATAAAGCACTTAATATGTGCCAGTCATGGGGCTACGCACGTCCACACAGGACTCATTTAATTACCACGACAAGTATAGGGGATGGAATATAATCACCCTGGGTGGCGGAAGCCAGAGTTCGGAGAGGTTCAGAGACTTGCCTGTGATCACACAGCTGCCAAAGGTGGAGCCGAGTTTCTCCAGAGGATCACGCTTTTCCCCTAAGTTACGACGCCTTCCCCAAGACACTCCTCAGTCCTCGACTCCTGGGACTGCGGCTTCCGCTCACGGCCCCCTTCTCTCTGTCCAGGGCCCCGAGCTTGGCTGTCGGGCCACCTCTTGAGCCAGCCCTCTTGGTGTTCAGCCCACTCCTTAAAGGCCGGCATTCCTCTGTCTGCCTCACCCTCCCTCCTCGCTTACACTCCCCTGGGTGAGTCCGTGGCCCCTACACGGATCCCTATAAATGGGGCGTCCCCTGGTGATGACTCCAAATTCCCACATCCCACCTGAGAAAATGCTCTGCTTAAAGCCAATGTCAGCCTTTAGAAGAAAAAAGGTGAGCTCACAGGATGGGGACACAGAAGCGTCCATCCCTCTGGGAATTCTAGAACACTCTATTAGTTCACAAGACCCCTGCCCCACTCAGAATCCACACTCCTCTGCCCCACGACGCGTAGCAAGCCTTGCCTTTTGTCCTCGTCAGCCAAGCAGGTGCTGTGTGGCCTCCCCTTCTGCCCTTGGCCTCCCCTGGGGCTCCCTCCACAGGTTGCTGCGGGAGTGGATGGTTTCCTGGCTCACTGCCCGAGGGTGTCCTCTGGCCCAGGGTGGCCTGGAAGTCCTGAGCGACTGAGGCCCCAGGAGTGACGCTGGACCAGCAAGGCACGGGGGTTTGTGGATAAAACTTCGGCTTCCTCTCCCCTCAGTGGGACCGTCCCGAGTTGTATCCCATACGTCTCAGAGGGTCCCCAGCAGGAACATGTTCCCGTTGTCCAAAGTGGTGACAACCTAAACCCACCTTTATGGACTTTCTTTCCTTCCGCTCTCACGTCCCTTCTTCCCTCGAAGGCTTCTTGGGTTCACCCCCTAAACAAACTTCTTGTACCAAACCTTCGTGTCCCACTCTGCTTTCAGGGGGATCCCAAACTGTGCCACCAGCACCACGCCCCCAGCCTCCAGTGTGGCCTCCTGAGTCCAAGTGCCATGCTGGCCACCAGAGGGACCCTTCTGGGCTATAAATGTCTCCTCCCTGCTGAGCACCTTTCAGCAGCTCCCCTGGGCCACTGAGCAAAACCTTGTAAAACGCTCCGCAAAGTTCCACACAATCTCTCTCCTCCTGACTTCTCCAGCCCCTCCCCAGAGCTCTCTAGGGACATGTGGGCTGCTCTCTAGATTGCCCTCTCTGTCATCTTCCTTCGAGGATTACCTGAAACGTCACCTCCTCTGAGAAGCCCTCCCTGCTGTCACTCTCCCGCTCCATCCTCCGGCCTCCCCCTCTTCCGGAGCCTCTCCTGGGGCTCCCCGCAGAGCGCGCAGCACCTGCCCATTTGCGGAGACACCTGCCTCCCGCTCTGCCCAGAGGGCCTGGCGCGCAGCCAGCTCTCGGGAGGCGTCTGGGAACCACATGGAGCGAGCCTCCTGCTTCCCTCCTGGAAACATATGGCCACGCTCGAGAGCCACATCTGCACCCTCTCCAGGAGGGACGCGACAGAGGAAGCCGTGAGAGGCGGCCTTGTGAACGTAATTAGGTTCGCAGGGCTTAATAGATTCTCAGGGCTGCGGGAACACAAAGGCGTTTTTCACAAATTCCCCATTTGCAATCTCTATGGAGAGCAGCCTTGTGTGCTGAGAACCCCACACAGCCGGGAGGGAATAAAAAAATCCCACCTTCCCCCTCTCCGCCTTCTGCCGAGCTAACACCCCACACCCTGTCCCACTTCCTCGGAGACCAGCACGAGGTGTCATGGAACACAGCCTCATGCCTGCCCAGGGAATTGGAATGTTTTTTTCTTTTTCTTTTTTTCCACAGTGAAAATTTTTAATCTAATTTAATTTTTATTGACAAATTATAGTTGCGTATGTTGATGGGGTCCAATGTGATGTTTTGACGTATGTGTATGATGGGGAACACTTTTTTTCTGGTGGCAACAGAGGAGCTACCCAGTTCTGTTCTTTCATTTAAGCCCCTGCCTCAGTCTGAGAGGGTCCAGAAATTTCTCCTTAATTTCTGCACTCAGACCCCAGAGGAAGATTAACAAGCCACCGACCAGCATTTTACAATCTCTTCTACAGTGTGAGAGTAGCCCTTTCCAACAGATACCAACATCCTTGTTTCCAGAGGATGGTAACAAGAGTAATAATGTTAGTAATGCTTAATATTCTATTTAGGGAGTGCTCACTATGTGCCAGGCACTGGGCCAGGACCTTCACAAACACGTCTTTGATATAAGCACTCTCATCACCCCATTTTATGATAGACACTAAAACTCAGAGAGGTTAAGTGACTTTCCCAAAGTCACACAGCTGGGAGGTGAGGAAAGCCAGAATTCTGCCTGTCTGCTGAGTCTGAGATCTTTTCACTGCCCCCGTACAGATCTTCATGGCTCTAACAGGGGTAAAGGGCTCTAAGAATGGGTAATGACCCTGCCATCACCAGGCAGCTGTGAGAACCAAATGAAAAGATAACTTTGTGCAGAGCCGGGCACACAGTGGATGTGCCGCATGAGAACCTTTCCTTCCCCTCTTCCCCTCATGAACTTGCTCAAGGTGTGAACTGGGCTAAGAAGAGGTTAAAAACAATAGAAGGTTCTGAAATACAAGAGGAGAGGGACACCAGGAGGAAGGCGCCCATGATACCAAAAATAACAGCACAGAGCCTGGCATAGGGTGGCGCTTTACAAGTATGTGTCACATCTGTCAGATCAGGAGTTGGCAAACTTCTGTAAAGGGTCAGATAGTACATATTTCAGGCTTTGCGGGCCAGATGGTCTCTGGAGTAACTACTCAACTCTGCTGTGGTAGCACGAAAGCAGCCACAGACGATAATGCAAATGAATGGCTGTGGCTGTGTTCCAATAAAACTTTATTTACAAAACAAGGCAGAGGGCCTTGGCCCATGGCCATGGACTGCCAACCCTTGTTTGTCCAGTAGTGTTAAGTAGACAGGAATAATGGCAGAAGTCCCACCCTTTATTTGGCAGTTAGCATTTGCCAGGCACTGCCCTGACCACATTTACTTCTTACCCAGTCGTGGGGAAAGGTGTGTTTGCAGTCGGCACTTTACAGATGAGGGAGCTGAGGCTCAGACTGGGAAGTCACGTGCCCAAGGTCATTGGTTGCAGGGATAGAGCTGGGATTCACTTCAAGGTCTGTGTGTTTTCCTGGCCTGTGTCCTTAGCCCTACACCGTCACCCCACCCTCCTGCCCAGCACGGTCTTGGCAGCTCCATGTGCTCTCGCTCGGCTAAGCCCTGCCCTGGCCACCAGTGTGGCTGCACTGAGGCTTCGGAGGTTGGCAGGGATGGACAGCGAGGGGCCTGAGAGCCAGGCTGGGGAGCTTCGCCAGGCCAATGGGGAGCCGTCAAAGGGATTTCAGCAGAGGAGAGATGTGTCCAGGATGGCCCCGTGGAAAGACCATCGGGCTGCACGTGGATGATGCAGCCAGGACTGGAGGCCGCAGTAGCTGCCCAGGAGAGGGGACCGTGGGGGTTCAGTAGCCAAGTCCAGGGTCTGAGAGGCACTGAGGAAGATTGACAGGTGGCAGGCATGTGGGGGACGAGTAGTGGCCCAGGGTTAAGCAAGACTCTTGGGATGAACAGTGGGCATTGCCGTTCTCTGAGGTGGAGACAGGAGGAAGAGCAGGACTGGCGAGGGGAAGGTGATGAGCACAGGCTGCGATGTGCTGAGCTCGGGGACCCATGGAGTGTCTACAGAAGTTAACACATTCACGGGTTCTGGGGACTGGGGTGTGGACGCCCTCGGGGGGCGATTTTTGAGCCTACCACACTTGGATCAGTGATGTGAGAAGTCAACACCGAAGCTCCCGCATGCCAGTCCTGAAGGAAGAAGAAAAGGTCACAGGTCTGGGGGCCAGCCTGGAAGTCTAGACACCATGGAGAAGCCTGGACTAGTGACAGAGGCCTGAAAGTTGGCCACTGCCCTCTGACTGAGCTTCCGTCGCTTCCTTGAGCCTCTTTCTCACGTCCTCTATGGGCCTCTGCCTTGAGCTGCCCTCATCACAACTACTTCTGCAGCCATTTCACTTCTCTCATCCTCCCGAGTCCCCAAGCCTGCTCCTGGTACTCATTCATTCATTCATTCATTCAACAAACATTCCACGAGGGCTGCTATGTCCGAGACCCTGGCTAGATGCAGGAGACAAAGAGCAAACTAGGAACACCCCCATCTGGAGGGCACGGTCTGGTGCAGGAGGCAGGGATGCACCCACGATTTTAACCAGGGCAGCAGCCCAGGTGTGCCTGGGGGCCTGTGGGCTGCCAGAGAAGGAACCCCTCCAATGCCCAGAGAGCCAGAAAGCCTTTCCACAGGAAACAACTCTGAGCTGACTCCTGAAGGGGAAATTTGCAGAAGACACAGAGGGTATGGAGGATGTACCCAGGAGCAAGAACATCATATGCAAAGGCACTGGGGCATCAAGTGGCATGATGAGCTTGGCAAGCTGCCCATAGCCTGGCAAAGCTGGAGTATTGGGAAGAGGGGGAATGAGGATAAAGGGGTATCCAGAGGCTGGGACTTGGAGGAGGGGACCATGCCTGCAGGCGCTAAGGGATGGCCACAGGCCACAGGTCTGTGCACTGACAGCCGACCGGAAGTCCGACAGTCTGCAGCGAATGCAGATTTCCCCAGGGAAAGCTGGCACATCTCCACACTCTGAGAAGGTGGCAGAGACTCTGTGGATTAGTTTCCTATTGCTGTCATAACAAACTAGCATGAACTCAGTGCTTTCAAATACCACAAATTCATTCTCTTACAATTTCGGAGGTCAGAAGTCCAAAATCAGTTTCTCTGGGCTAAGTCAAGGAGTTGGCAGGGCTGGTTTGCCTTGGAGGCTCCCGTGGAGAATCTGTTCCCATAATTTTTTTTTCAGGGTGAATGTTGTCCTCGTTCCTTGGCTTGTGGCCCCACATCCTTCTCTCTGCTTCCATGGTCTCATCAGCTGCTCTGTGTGTTGGACCTTCCTACCTCCCTCTTCTAAGGACTATTAAAATTTCACTGTTGTGATCACCCAAATAATCCAGAATAATCTCTCCATCTTAAGATCTTTAACTTAATCACATCTGCAAAGTCTAAAAGGTGAGACAACCACAGGTCCCAAGGATTAGGACATGGACATCAGGGTGGGGGAGACATTATTCAGCTAACTGCACCCAGAATCAATGACATGGAAAGTCACAACCGAAGCTCCCCTGTGCCAGCCTTCCCGGGGGCACACTGCTCTCAGAGATGTCCTTAGGCTTGAAGAGTCAAATAATTAAAAATTATCTCCTTTTAGGAAACAAATTCCAGCACAAAAAAGAAGAAAAGGAAGCCTTCCCCCGTGCCTGCCCCACCCGCCAAAGCCTCGTCAGTAAGTACTTATAATAAACTTCCATGCTTGGCGGGAGATCCTTCGCACGCTGACAAATTCCTCCTGAAATTTAGATGTCTTGTTCAGAGTAATAGCTGTAGCGCACAGGTGCCCAGCTGCTATTGTAAAATCAGTAAGCATTTAATTGAAACAAACGACTATAATAATAGTGCATTATCCCTGCAGGCCGAGCGCCATCACAGTTTTAATTATTGAGTTAAGAGTCAGACTAATTTATCCTTTAAAGCAACAGCCCCATTCCTGGCGATACTGATCATCCTGTTATGAATATGAAGGTACCGGCAGGGAAGGATATAAATGAAAAGCAATTTGTCCCCTTTGGGGTTGGTTTCGTCTTTGAAGAAAGGTTTGCAAACACAGGTCGCTGAGCCCCTGGGTCTGGGATTGCCCAGCTGGGGGTGCGAGAGTTCTGTTCAGGTTGGGGTGGGGGCCGTAGTCCCTGCGCTTCGTTCTGGGATGCTCGGAGCCTGCGCTAGCTCCCTGCTTCATTCCAGGTAAGAGCCGGCGTCCTTACTAAGCTACGAGTCCCGACAACAACCCGACCACCACCACCTGGGACCTCTCCGGCCCCCTCCCCTCCAGCCGTCCCCCCACCCACGCACCCCCCTCCAGCACACGCACCTCCCTGCTGCTCCTTCAACCCCCCGGCAGGCTCCCGCTCTTCTAGTTCAGTGCATTTTTGCCCCCAGAGGACATCTGACAGTATACGGAGATAAATTTCGGTTGTTACGACTGGGAGGATGCACCTGGCATCTCGTGGGTAGAGGCCAGGGAAGCTGCTAAACATCTTATGATGGCGGACAGCCCCCACAATCAAGAATGATCCAGCCCAAATGTCAACAGAGCTGAGACTGGAAAACCCCAATGCTGCCTCTGCAGGCAATGTTCTTACCCCACCTGGGGGTGGGGATACTCGCCCGGCTTCCTCCCTCACCTCCTGCAAGACTTCGTTCCAATCTCACCTTTCCCAAAAGGCCTTCCCTGACCTCCGACCTAACACTGCAAGCTGCTCCCCCGCCAGCATTCCCAACCCCTTCGTGCCCCTGTTCTTTTTCTTTCTTCCAAAGCACTTAGCACCTGCTAACTTACTGTATGATCTATTTATTAGTTTGTTGTTTGCTATCTTGCTCTCCCTGCTAGACGTAAATTCCACGTGGGCAAAGATCTTTGCTCTGTTCACTGATGTAATTCCAGTACCTAGAACAGCGCCTGATACCAATTGGTGTTCAGTGAATGTTTGTTGAATGAATTATCCGTTCAGCCTCCTCCTCCCTTCACCTCCCAGGTCCACTCGGCCTCCACATCGGGCACAGGCCACCTCCTCGTGATCACCCCAGTCCACCGCTTCTTGCCAAGATTCAGAGCCATTTTGTTTTTCTGGACAATGAGTGTCTCTTAAGGGGCTGCCCGGCCAGTTCCCCAGCAAGTGTTTTGGGTAACTCCCACGTGGGACACGGTACATTTTCTGTTGGTTCCTTGTGGGCAAAACCCTGTGGCCTGTGAATCGTCACAGCCCCAGGGCCCACAGGGTGACAGCCCATGAGCCACATGCCTGGGGACACAAACAGGCAGGCACAGGCCTTGCCATTCAGGAAGGGCCAGTGAGATAGACAGACGAGTGAGCCGACCACGTCAATACGGCACTCACCCTCTCAGCAAATGCCCTGTGTCTTTGTGATGCAAAGTATCCTGTCCCTTCCGGTGGGGAAGGTCGCATGGCATGGAGGCCCTGTTCAGGCACCCGTGCAGTATTAATACTATTTTGTGCTACCGAGGAGCAGCCACTGAACACAGAGGTGCTATCACAGTGGGCTCAGCGGGCCCTGGAGGAGCCGGCACCATCCCCCCGCCCGTTCGCCCACCTCCCTCCTCTCACCCCGTCTGGCCACTTGCTCTGGGGTGAAGGCGCCGCTGACTGCAGGCTTCTCTCCAGTCTCGGTGCATTTTGCCCTTGTCCCCATAATTCAGCGGCAAAAGGTGTCCTTACACCCTCTTCCATCAAGCAGCCTTCCCAGTTCTTACTGAGGTTTTTTTTAGTAAGAATTTAACAAAATTTTTTAACTGTGCAGGTATATGCCCTGGAATCGTCACTGTTTCCTATTAGTGGTCTGGTTACACAGTTGTGCATACACTTTGAGTGGTTTGCCCCAGCTCTATTTTTTTCCTGTAAACTCTTATTTTTAGGATTTTGTAGGTTTTCCAGGAATGCATCTGTCACATTATAGCAGATGTGTCTATATTTATTAAGCATGTGCTATGTGCCAGACACTGTGCCGTGCATGGGAGATTCATGTTGACTAACACAGGTGATCCCTGCTGCGTGGAGCTACTTCCACACCTGAATCAATACAGTCACAGCGGTGGTGAGAGCTGAAAGGAAGCCACAGGCCACGTGAGGCTGTAAGATGAGGGGTCCAGGGCAGACTGGGCATCTGGAAAGGCCCCTGTCTGGCTGGAGAGAAGGACGGTGGGAGTGGTGAGGAGGGCAGGGGAAGGAGGACAGGCCGGGGCCAGGCTGGGGGGCTTGGAATGCCAGGGAAGACATTGGACTTTATCCTGAGGGTCACTGGGAACCCACAAGGGTTTCAGGCAGAGCAGCGACTTGTATTTTAGAAAGGCCAGCTTGGCTGTTAAGAGCAGGTGGCAACTTCCAGGTGAGAAGTGATGTAGCCACCAACCGAGACTCAGACGGAAAGCAAGAGATGGAAGCAGAGATGCAGGATTGGCAACTGGTCTTGGCAGGTGGTCAAGGATGACACCAGATCACCGATGGGATTCATGGGCTGTTCACAAGGGACAAGAGACATGTCCAGCCAGGTGGGGAGAAGTGGTCAGCTGTGGACAGGCTGAGCTTGGAGACAGCATCCAAGTGGGGGGTCTCCAGGTGGAGACAGGTCGATCGCATGGTCTGGTGCTTAGGAGAGAGGATGGAGCACCGCAAGCAGCCTGGACTCCCCCGTGGCACCCAGCCATGAAGATGGAGAAGCAGGCACAGACAGAGAGACACGGGAGGGACCATGAAGTGGTGGCCTGAGCTGTGGAGGACACCAGTTACATGTCCCATGGAAGGAGCAGAGAAGGGAGAGAGTTTCAGACAGAAAGGAGTGGCCGGCTGGTCTAATACAGCCAAAATTGAGTATGATAAAGACAGCAGGTGCCCAGTGGGTTCGACAATGTGGAGACCACCAGTACCGCTAACCAGAGAAGTTCTAGAGCCAGGGGGAGGTAGGGGCCAAGGTGAATGGGGAGGGAGGAAACACAGACAGCCAGAGTCAATGACCCTCTCCTGGAAGCTCTGCTGGGACCACGAGGGAGAGACAGGACAGCAGGCAGGTGTCACAGGATGACTTTTTATTTAAAAGTGCAATTGTGGAGGGCAGATGTTCCCACCACAGTAACGCCCCTTGGGGACCCTAACAGCAGAACTGCTTGGCCGTAACACGGCTTTGCCATCTTTGGTCTCAAGTGATCCTTTAGCCGCCCTGTGAGAAGATGCTGCCGATTCCACTTTACGGACAAGCAAATGGAGTCTCAGAGGGGCGAGGTCAGTGGCTCCCTGTCTGCGGCTCAGACAGAGCAGGGCCAGGATCCGAACCCAGGTCTGTCTGACCCCAAAGTCTGGGCTCTTTCACTGCTGAGGGCAGAGGGACACTGCATGGGCTGGGCTGGCCTCGCCTCATCCTCTTGCCCACAGGCGCAGGGTGCCCGAAAGGGGACGGCTGCCGTCATCACCGCGCAGGGACCCGCCTGGCACTATCTGTCTGTTTTGACTAGTCTTTGCCACTAATCTTTCCGTATCTGTGAGGAACTGGGCAGGAAGCGCTGGGCAAAAGCAACGACAAAGCGCCCCAAAACTGCTACGAGGAAAGCAGGCCTGGAGGGTGAGGCTGGATGCCCCCGGTCAGCTCGCTGGCCACCCGCGTGTCGGGGGCTGCTAGGACCCCGTGGGGCCAAGGAAGGGGTGAAGCTGGCGGAGCCAGGAGGGGCGGGTCACAAGGGATGAGGACTTGGTCCCGCAGGCACTGGGGAGCCAGGGCGGTGTGAGAGCGCAAGGTGGCCCGTAGCCTTCCCTATGCTTGGGGCGCGAGCCTGGAGGTGGGTTCCAGAGGCACCTGGGGCAGAATCGATGGGCAAGAGAGAGCTGAGGAGGTGCAACCAGCCGCCCTCCGTCATGGGGCAGATAACCAAAGATGATCCACCCACGCCGTCCATCCTCCATCTTCCTGACTTTGATCTCCAGTTTCTACTTCGAAGGGGGCCTGACACCCTGCCCACGGCACTGGGGCTGGAAGGATGGAAGGATTCTGGCAGCGTATCCAGCAGGGAGCCTTTACTGCCCCACCTGAGTGACGGGGAGGGAGCATTTCACTTCTTTACCTCTTTGCCTGTCTGTCTAGCCCACTGGCATGGAAGCCCTGTGAACTAGGGACTGTCATCAGCCTTGTTCCCTGCTCAGGGCTTGGAAGAGTGCCTGGCACACAGCAGTGGCTAAAAGTTTGCAGGGTGAATGAGTGAGTGTGTGAGTGAATCCCAAGGAAGGAGGCTGAAAAACCCCCCATGTCTTGCTTGAGGTCTTGCAGCAGGAGCCAGGGTTGGGGACCAGAAAAGGAGGTTATTTCCTTTCCAGCAATGGGCTCGCCATGGACAGATACCCCTTTCCTGGCATCGGCCCAGGCCCACCCTTTTTACCAGCCCAGCCCCCCCCCGGGCTGCTGTCGGGGGCTCTGCTAGACCCTCGGCACCTCCCTCTGGGAATGGGACAGCTGACACCTGCTGGCCTAGCTCTTTCCTCCTGCGCCCCACTTTTCCCTCCCCCCAGTACACTTTTCAGGACTCAGCTCACCCCTGCCTCCAGGCGGCCCTCCTGGCTCTCCCACCTAAATCAGAGTCCCCGGTGATTCCCTCGCATGGACACCTGTTCTGTTTTTCCATTGAACTTGCCACAGCTGTAATTATATCTTCACCTGAGTGGGTACATGATCCTGGTTGTGTGCTCCAATCATGAAGGCGGGACTGTGGCTGGTGCTTTCCTCTGGGCCACTTCCCCAGTGTCTAGCCTCAGGCCTGGCACCCGCCAGGCACTCAGTATATGCTGAGCAATGAGTGAGCCAGGGTGGGCCTGGGAGCTCTAGGCCACAGAGCGGCAGCCTCCTCGAGCCCCTATGTGGGACTTCCCTCCCACATTCTCCCCCTCCACGCCTTCGAGGCACGCCATGGCCAGGCCCCTGCTTCCTCCACGCCTCTCTGTGTCCTGCCCTGCACTGGCAGCCCCCAAACTGGACATTCCTGCCTCCTTGCTGTTGCTTGTGCTGGCCCCTCTGCCAGCGACACCTTGCCCAGCGCCAGGCCCCTAGGGTCTGGCTGAAGTCAGTTAGTCCTTGAGACCTGCAGGAACTTGGCCAGCCACTTTATCTCTCTGGGATCCCTCAATTAGGGGTGTCTAAATGGAGCAGAGATGGAGCCAGATCTGCATTCAGAAAGCTCCCCCCGGCTGTCCCTGGGGGGACGACCTGGAGTGGGAGAGACAGCAGCACAGAGCCCACCCAGTCCAGAGGCTTCTGCACCTGCCCAGGCCACGCTGGAGGATGCCTGAGCTGGGATGGGCCGTGGAGGAGGGAGGGTTCAGGAGGCTGGCAGAGGGATTCTGGGCAGGTGGTGGGGCCCCCCGCATGGCAGGGAGACATAAGGAGAGGGGAGGGTGATACACCCCCTCCTCCCTCATGCGGAACATTCCGCATTCTGAATTGGCACGTGTGCTAATTAAAACCATCTTTCCAAAGAATTTATTATAGGCTATTCCAAGCTAATTATAAATTCTCTGTAGCTGATCCTGAGCAGTTTGCTAATGCAGTGTTGAAATCTCTTTGGCCACCCTCGTTTAAATTATTCATCAGGCCCTGCAACAGTTGTGAACTGTAATTTAAACCGTCAGCTCATGAATATTCAATTAACACAACAAACACTGGCATGTTTTACTGCTTTGCCGCTCAATATTTTGTATCCTCACCCGTGTTTACATGTTTTTATGAACTCTCCAGAAAAGCGCTGCCTGTTGAAGTGCCTGGTTAGGCTGAGATTGAAACGCCAGGGGGAGGGAGAGGCAGTGGGCAAAGCTCCCGATGTCCTTTCCGGGGAGAGTTGTGGGTGGTCGGGCTGGCGGGGGTTGGGGGGGGCACAGGGCCGGCTTGGTGGCCTCACCCTGAAGAAGAGGGAGGGAGCCCAGAGAGGGTCGGAACTGGCCCTGAGGTCACACAGTGGATCCAAAGCACAGACAGGACTTGGAGTTCTGGGGTGGTTCCCACCATCTAATTTGCCACAAAGTCACTGGCAAAGGGGGTCTGGGGAGATGCGGCATCTGAGACAACGTCAGGAAGGCAAAGGAAGCCAGGCAGCTGCTGTTCCCCAGCCTCTTACGGGCAATGGCCAAATACTGCCGGTTAGGTGCAGCTGTTTGAGGCAACAGATGTCTTAGAATGTCGGCTGGCTTAAAAATCAGAGTTCCCACCCCTCTGCGGCCAGGAATATGGGTCCCCTCTCCCACTGCGAGCTTTAGGGCCTCCCAGCCTGTAGACAGTTTCGCAGGCTCCACAAATGGCTTCTCATTTATCCTCACCTCCCTCCTGTGAAGCAGGCATTGTGGTGATTCCCATTGTACAGATGAGGAAACTGAGGTTGAGTGGGTGAAGAAGCTTGCCCAGGGTAGAGCTGGGGCTTGAGCTGGGGTCTTCTGACCCCAGGGTCCCTCCCGTCCTCACTGCATCATCAGATTACTCCTCCCCTGAGGACACGGGTTCCATCTTGGGGTGGGGTGGGGCGGGGCTGTTACTTTTTCCTCCCAAGGAAGTTAAAAATTATTTTTTAAATCTACAAAATTCAGTGCTGACACGAGTGGGAGAACCCTGGTGTCTCTGGCATCGTGAGTGGGGGTGTAACTGATGTGCCCCTTTACCGGGCAGTGTGCGGGGAATAAGAGCAGCGACACTGGGCAGACGCACCTGGTCTGAACATGTCTGCAAAGCTGACTGCACAGCTCCCCGCCCTTAGCTGCTTTATCCATGCAATGGGGTGATAATAGGGCCGACCTCATGGAGAATTTAATGAGAATAATAATCAGAATTAAATAATGCACAAGGAAGCACCCAGCACAGTGCCTGACAAAAGCCCTCCGTACACTACGGCTGTCACAGTCATCACCAGCAATCATCCTCATCAAAACCACTTGACAACATGTTTCCAAATGCGCATGTCTCCCAGCCCACTACTCATTCAAATTTTATTTTAGAAAAATGATGGAGTTCCTACTATATATCAGGCACTGATTTCGGTGCTGGGGATACAGCAATGGCAGATCAAGTCCCCGCTCTCGGGGCACCTGCTTTCCAATGAGGGAGACGGAAGCTACACTGGACACATAAATAATTGTATGGTATTTTAGATGGCGATAAGTGCCCTGGAGAAAAATAAAGCAGGGAAGATGAGTAGGAAGTGTTGGGGGGGGATGGGGTGCAATTGCAGAAAGGGTGGCCAGAAAAGGCTTCATGGAGAAAGTGACACTTGAGTCACCTTCTAAGACACAACGGAGGTGTAGGAACATGCTCCGCCGGTATCTGGAGGAACAGCATTTGAGGCAGAGGGAACAGAAGAGCAAAGAGACTGATCATCAGGTCAGGTGTGTGCCCGGCACATGTAAGGACCAGCGTGGAGGCCGGCGGGGCTGGAGCCGAGGAAGCAGTGGCGAGGGCGTGTGTGGGGCGGGTGCGGATTGTTGTCCAGGGTCTCACGGACATGACGAGGACGCGGGCTTTTGCTCTGAGGAAGATGTGAAGCCACTGGAAGGTTCTGAACCAGGTCCTCACCTAGGGCTCTCTCACTGAGAGAAACAGGAGTGTGGGATGACCCCAAGTTTTGTGGCCTGGGAAGCTGGATGGGAGGGGCTGCAGGGAGCAGCAGGGCAGGGGAAGCGTCAGGATCTTGGGTCTGGAGAGGGTAAGTTTGAGATGCCTGCTAGACACCCATGGAGATATCTGCGGCTGGAGATAACAATTCGGAAGTTCTCAGCACTCCCAGGGTGTTGAAAACCACAAAGCCACATGGATCATGGAGTGCCTGGGTGTGGATAAGACAGAGGAGAAGTCCAAGGACAGAGCCTTGGGGGCCCTTCAGTGCCTGGAGGTGAACCCAGGAGACCGAGGCAGGAGGGAGCAGAGGAAACCAGGAGGGTGCGTGTCCCGGAAGCCAAGCGCAGACAGTGCTGAGCAAGGATGAGAAAGTCATCGATGGCGTCAAAGGCTGATGACCGACCGGGCAAGGAAGATGAGGGCTGAGAACTGACCACAGAATTTAGCAATGTGGAGGTCGTTAGAAATTGTGACGAGGGCAGTTTTGGGGAGGGCTTAGAAGGAAACCGGAGAGAGGCTGGGAGGACAGAATTTGGGGAAAGTGAAGACAGATGACTGTTTCAAAGAGTTCTGAAGTCCCAAAGGAGATAAATATACAGATATGAAAAGATAAATCCACAAGAATGTTTATTTTAAGATTGGTTTTGTAGTGCAGGGTTTCTTAGCCTCGGCATTAACAATATTTGGGGCCCGATTATTTTGGCTGGGGAGGCCGTGCGGGGCATGGTAGGATGTTTAGCAGCATCCCTGGCCGCTAGTAAACTAGCTCCAGTTTTGACAATCAAAAATGTCTCCAGATATTGCCAAATATCTCCTGGGGGTGGGGGTGCAGGGCAACTGCCCCAGTTAAGAACCACCGATCAGGCAGAAGCTCTTGGGGCCCTGCCCAGGTCCCCTTCACTGGGGTGGCGCCCATCTCTCAGCTGCTGGGTGTTGGTTGGTAAAGGTGCCCACCTGCCTCCCTTTCCAGAGAACACCCCTTGGCCAATAGGCACCACAGTCCCAAGGAGGTCACTCAATCCCCCAGTCTATGGCTAATGACAAATGGACATGGGGTACAAAAGGCCACCTCTTTGCTCTAAGAGGGGACCAACCGTGGGGTACAATCCATGCTCCAGAGCTCCCCACGGCGCAGGCTGAGGTTCGACTCCAGCTCAGGGAAACGTCCTCATCTCCCCTCCCACTATTCTCTCACTCCCCCTCCTGAGACCCCACCCTCAAAAAGTCATTTTCACAACTCCTAAGGAAGCCACGCCAAGAGAGTTGGTAATAGAGAAAAATCAGAAATAGCCTAAATGTCCATCAATAGAAGGCTGTGTAAGTTCATGGTGAACACCCATGCAGTGGAATGGTATGTAGCCACTAGTCAGAAAAACAAGACCTGTAATTACGGACAGGGAAATAGACCCATCCACACTGCTGCAGAAAATCAGCAGGCCATAGAACAGCTCCAGTAGAACACACTAGAAAGTGCAGGAAAATGTACTACATTATGGCCCCGTATATGTAAATTGTATGCATATGCTGCACAAAGATATGACTGAAAGGTTAATAACAGTTATTTGTGGGTGGTGCAGTTTTAATGATTTTTATTTCTCCTTTGTGTTCGCATGTGTTTATTATTATTATTTTTTACAATGAATATGTGCCATTTTTATAAAATCCAGAACACTCATTTCAAAATGTATAGGACCCAGCCAAAGCCATGCTCAGAAAAAAAATGTACAGCCATGAACTTTTCATTATTAAATAATAAATAATAAATGTAAATTAACTAAAGAAATCAAAATAAAAAATTTAAACATCTGCAGGAAGAAAGAGGAAGGGAATAATAAACATAAAAGAGGAAATGATTAAATTAAGGAGAAGAATTGAAGCAATTCTGATGGTTAGTTCTCTGAATAAAATGAATAAAACAAAGTAGAGAAACCAGTAACATGGATGAAGCTCTGGTCAAGATGAGCATGGAAAAAGAGAGAGAAATCGCCAATATACAAATTTAGGAATATGAAAAGGGGTTAAAATATAGGTAACAAAGGCCGTAAAAAGATAAGATAATACTATACGCAATTCAATGGTAATAACTGTATAGATCTCAGTGTAATGAACTGTTCCTCTTATGAAGATGGTAAAACTTCAGTACAGAAGTATGTGAAAGCTATTTTGTAAAAAGAAATCTACAGACCCATTTCACTACAAAAAAGTATTAGAAAAATCCTAAGAAAAACTAAATTAAATCCAGCCTTATATTAAAAAATAAATGTACGTGTGTACATATGTTTACATATGTACGTATACACACATACCATAACCAAGTAAACTATGTCAGTACTGGGGAATCTATTAATAAAATTTATTACCTCAACACACCAAGGAAGAAAAATTATATGATCATCTCAATACATACTCAACCGGCATTTGAAAAACTCAACAAAAACTGAAAGCTGAAAAATTAAGGATTTTTAAAAAAATGTGCTAAATAAATTGACTTCATGCCAAGGGCGAATCCCATTTCCATTAAATTGGGGAGAAGATGAGGATCACAGGTCACGACCTCACCATGTGTAACTACGTGAAAGTTCAACCCAATGCAATGAAACAAAAATAAATGAGTTGTAACCACTGGAAAGTGTCTTCTTTGTAGATGTGAGTGCATTTCTAGGAACCCCCAAAATGGTAAATCCTAAAAAATTAGAATTTGAGACAGCCAGATAAAAATAAATACCAGAGAGACCATGCGAAGATTCGGGGCTCCCCAGTGGTCCAGGCTTCAGTGCAAGCAGACCTGCCACGTGGGCCCTCTGATACGGCAGAGCTTACGGTGTTGGACGTGTCAGTGGTGGAGAAATGTCATTCGGAGCTTACAACAGAGTCACATGCAGGTCCCTGGGATTCTGAGTAGAGCCATGCCATGCACAGCATGTAATTAGATGCCGTTTGAGAAATAGCTCGTGAAGTGTTGCTCGGCTGGGGAAAAGAGGCAATGACTGACCATGGGCCATGCATCTGGAACTGCCTGCTAGAGCTGGGTTCTGTTGGATGAACCAAGACATAGCATCAGATGGGCCCCGCAGCAGTCCACCGTAAGATGGAAATGGTATGTCCAAGACTGAGCCCAAGCAGGGCCACAGGGCATGAGTACGTTGAATGGGAAGGCAGCCCAGACCCTCACGTCACATGCCATAGTGGCACCAATGCCCACCCCCATGGCCGTACTGGGGAGGGGAGCTCGTGTATGCTTTCATCCTCAGCTGTCAGACCTGCACTGTGGTCTGAAATTTCCCCACCTCCAGCCTTCTCTTTCTCCCTCCCTAACAGATCTCCCACGTGTCTCATCCCACCTGGTGCCTGCTTCTTGGTAGGTTTGAACTAATGTATGAACAGACTCTCTTTTTGGGAGAAAACTGTATTTGTCTGATAGAAATACACTGATGACCCACTTGGGGTGGAGGCTGGACCCCAAGGATGCTCCATTTGAACCAAAGGGTCACTAAACTCACTTTAAGGAAGGCGGGTCCTGTCAATGGAGAAGGCTTTGTTTAGTGAGCACACAGGTGAGTCTGAGGGGAGGTGCCAGGGCTGAGGGAACCACAGGGCAGGACAGAGAGGAGCCCCAGACACAACGTGTCATCGGGTAGGGGTAGGAGAGGGATTATCGCAGTGACAGTGTGGCCTGGAAGGGAACACAGACACATGCAAATTGCTTGTGGTGGGTACCCCTGTACGACCACCAGTGTTCACCAGTACTTGGGCAGGGGGACTTCTTGGGGGAACCGGAAAGGGTATAGAGTTCTCCACGTGGGTTGGCAGGAAAGGCAAACAGAGACAGCTCACAGGTAAAGCGCTTAGAGACAAATAATAGCATTGTTATGGCTACCATGCTGAGTATTTTATAAGCATTATAGCATTTAATTTTCAAAACAACGCCATAAGGTAAGGATTATTAACATATCCATTTTACGTATAAGAAAACTAAAGTTCAGGGGGGCGGGGTAACTTGCTCAACACAGCCTGTAGCTGGAGGAGCTCATTTAAATCCAGGCTCTCCAAGTCCAAAGCCAGTGATATTAGTTCCAGCAATGAGGAGACCCCCTTTCAGCAGGACTGTGGGTGCAGAGACACAGTGCGTGGGCCCAGGCTGGCCTCCAACTCCTGGCCTCAAGTGATCCTCCCATCTCGGCCTCTCACGGTGTTGGGATTACAGGCGCGAGCCACGGTACCTGGCCACAATTTGCTTCTGACTCTTCTTAGGCCCTTGGGCAATTGTGCAACAAGGGCCTCCCCGAGATGAGGCATTCTACAATTGAAGAAAACCTGGAATCTTTCTGATCACAGGCTGGGGACTGTCCTCATGTCAGAGTGTCTATTTCAAGGCCTGAGCCAACGGGAGGCGTGAGGGGGTGGGAAGGACCAGGAACCACAGGCAGACGTGTGGGTCCTCTGGTTTCTCTGGGGGGAAAACTGTGCAACCGTCACAGGTGTGATGAAATCCTCAAGGCAAACAGAAACACAAGCAACAGTTCTGTGTGTCCTCAAACAACAGAAAACTCAGGACTCCGCTGAGCATGACCGAAGACCAGCGGTTCTGAGCAGGCATCAGGATCCCCTGGAGGGCTGGCTACACATGGTTACCGGACCCCAGCTCAAAGTCTCCGAGTCACTGGGAGGGGCCCGAGAATCTGCATCTCTGACAAGTTCCCAGGGAACTCGGATCCTGCTGGCCTTAGGACCACATTTTAAGACCCAGCACAGCAGTCAAAGCTATTGGAGCCTCACCCAGATCCACTGCCAGGAGTGTTGGCTGCCAAAGGCTCACGGCTGAGAAATGCTCTTGGCCAAGGTGGGGGCATCTTGCCTAGGAAGTTATGCACAAGCTCCACCCCCTCCCACCCTATGACCAATGACACTCATACCTCACCTCACTTGGGGGACAAATACCAGCAACTCTGTGGTCTA
This sequence comes from Indri indri, assembly GCA_004363605.1. Lineage (NCBI taxonomy): Eukaryota > Metazoa > Chordata > Mammalia > Primates > Indriidae > Indri > Indri indri. The sequence goes on from RJWJ010000106.1 coordinate 137,708, forward strand.
ACTCATGCTCCAGAGCTCCCTGTGCTACCGGACAGACCTCCCTCTGGCACGGCTCTGGATACTGTCTAGAATGTTTCATCTACTCCTCGCAACAACCCCACGAGGAAACTATGGCACAGAGAGGTTAAGCAGTCGGCTGAGGTCACACAGCCCTCCCTCCTAATCCACCAGCTCTGAATGCTTTAGATTCTCTCCCTTGATCCTTTCCACAACTCCCTGAGGTAATCTGGGTTTCACCCACTGAACATGGAAAAAGCAAGGCAGGGAGGAAAGTGACTTGCCTCCCACAATCCGGTAGTGGCGGCAGAGACGGGAAGTGACCCCAGGTTTCCTGACTCCTGGTCCTGTTATCAGATTCTGGGGTGACACAAAGAACCGACCGTGCCTTACTGCGAGACAGATTTCTCAGGGCCCCGGCATCCCAGGCCCACAGCTCTATCCAACACACACAGCCAGTGACAGCCACTGACAGGCACCCCAATATTCTTTTCCTTTCTCCTTGCTACCAGGAGTTTGGAGAGAGAGTCACTGGGCCAAGGTTTTTGCCCTTCCTAACCCTGTCTCAGCTGAGAGCGTTGACCAACCCCACAAAGGAAGAGGAGATGGGGCGAGAGTCCCGCCCCCAGCTCAGAGAGCCAGAGCTGAGGACTGGGACAACAGATGCACAAAACACTTGGGGTCAAGGGAATAAGGGTCCCATCTTGCCTCTGCCACTTCCTAGCTGTGTGTCTTTGGACAAGCCACTTGTCCTTCTGTGTCGCAGGGACACATCTGTAACAAGAGGATAATTTTGTCTCCCTCAAAAGTCTCCGGGACGGTGAGATGAGATAAGGTGGGCTGCACTATAAGACAGAATAGGCCGGAGGGTCCCCACTGACTTACTCTCCAATCATGATGGACGCAGCACTCTGGTTTGTGAGGTGCCTACCCAGGCATTTATTTTTCATTCATTCCTTTTACAGTCAGTTAGTCAGTCAACGAACTCTTTTCAGGCACTTGCTGCATCCCACACACAAAGCCAAGCATCAGGAATACTCATCAGCACGTTTGATTCTCACAGTCGCCCCAGTGGAGCAGACAGCGTGAGCTCCATCTTCACTGAGGTTCAGAGAGAGAAACAAACTTGCCCAAGATCACCCGCCAGGGCAGAACAGGGACTCCAGGACTCCAGACTCTGTTAAGTGCTATCGTCTGAGCACCAGGCTGCCACCACCACAGCCGGGCCCCAGCCCAACCCAGCTGCTATGCTTAAACCTCCGAGAGGACTCTCTCCTCCTGGAAATGCTTCCAGCCTCGAGTCTTGCCTAGCGCATCGGTGACGCTCTCTCGTGGAGCTTTAGTATTTAGATGAGTTTTATTTGTCTTGCTGCCCGTTATAAAGACTCCCAGTTCTAAATGGACAAAGCCACACGACGAGAGAAAGAGAGCGCACGAGACTGACTTTTTATTATCCAGCCAGAGCAGGAGGAAAATGACTCCAATAAATCTCAAGTTTTATGTGCTCCAGACATTCTGCGGAGCCAGAGACGGCTTCTCAGCGATGCCGACGGTACGTTAAAAGCTCATTTTCCCAAACATGGTACTGAATATGCACTCGGAGGAAAGAGCCATTATACCGAGTGATATCGAGGCTGCAGCTGACGAATGTCGCTGCGATTTTTCCTGGATTCTCCCGCGTGACTCGGGAGCCGGTCTCAGAGCTCCTACTCTGTTACGTCTGGCAGCCTGCCCGGAATGGAAGTTAAACACCTGGCCTTTGCGCTCCTCCAGGTTGGGGGTCGTGACTCCGATTAGGACCCTGGCACGGGGTGGAGAAGGTGGTACCAGAGGGCGGTAAGTGATCATAAAACATCACAAACTGTTTTAAGAATTGTAGCAGAAGGGGTGGTGATCGGGTCTGAACCGGGAGGTCCGTGCAGCTATGACGTTTTAGCCTCTCAGGCTCTTGCCACTGTCCTCTGGCCCCCAAGGCTGCCACCTCCAGGAAGCCTTCCTGCCACAGCCCTCCTCTGAGCCCAGAATTTCTCCTGCTCTGGGTTCCGAGCTCCGAGCACCTCACACGTCATCGTGTTGCAGTGACGTATGAATGTGAATGGCTCATCTCAGAGCTGGGGAAAGTGGGCCTCAATCCCGGCTTGCCCCCTCCCCTCCTCATTCATTTATTCACTCACTCACACTGGAAAGCTCTATAGGGCAGACACTGAGAGCCCAGGCTGGGGGGCCGGCCTGCCTGGGTTCCAATCCTGGCACGACCATGTCGACAACTGTGCAGCCACGTCATTTACCTCTCTGGGCCTCTGTTTTCTCATCTGTAAAATGGCAACAATAATAGCACCTCCTCAGAGTCAAGGATTAAATGAGATAAAGGGTTTAAGTGGGTGGCAGGCACATAGTAAGTGCTAAATAAATGTTAGCAGACTATAGTTATAGCTCATTCATTTAGGAAAAGTTCACTGAGAGGACACAGGGTCAAAGTATGGTCCTTGTCCTCCAAAGGCCAAGGTGAGGCCTCTGACCACATGAGTGTGAACGGTGCTCCCAAGGGCTGGCCATCGGGGCTCTATTCTGTGCGTCCCTGAGCTGCCTGTACCAGCTCTTGCCTGGCACGGAGGTTGTGGGGCTAAAGTGAGACAGCCGCGGGGAAAGCCAGGTTGACACCAACCTGAAACGCTGGCTGCTGTTCTCTGCCTCCTCCCCCAGATGGTGACCACCCCAGGGAGTCCTTAAATCTTCCAAGGCTTAGGTACCACTCTGTAGACTCACTCTGTACTCAGCCTGAAGGGTGCGGAGAGCACTGGACTTTCGAGGCCTGGGTTCAAGTTCTGACTTTACACGTTTTCCTGGCTATGTGACCTTGGACAAGTAATCCTCTTCTCCCATTCGTTCCGTGGTAAACAACATCAAGGGCTCCCTGCTGGCCAGGCCCTTTGCTAGATGCTGGGGCCAGAGGAAGGCACAAAACACAGGCCCAGCCTTCAATCCAGGCAGTGCAGACGACTGTATAAAGGACGACCACGTATTTCTGTGAATTCACTGATCCCACCTTTATTCAAAATTTTGATATGTTGTTCATCACGGTTTTTTGTGTTAATTTTCATTTTTAAAGATATCGAGTTAAAAGATGATTTATCGTGAGTTCTTTGGCATTCTCTTAAATTTTATGACTGAGCCGAGTGTTTCACATGCTGCGCCCTAGTCCCGGCCACAAGGACCCAGAGAGCCTCCGAGAGAAGAAGCCTTCTGAACTGGGTCCCAACACAGGGATAGGCGTTCGCCAGGTCACCAAGGGGGAAGACCCTTCTAAGCAGAGGGAGCAGCATGCAGGGGTTCTCACCAGGGGCGATTCTGTCCCCCAGGGGACATTTGGCGATGTCTAGAGACACTTTTTGTTTTGATTTTGACTAGGGGCGTGCTACTAGAAGCCAAGAATAGTGAGCAGAGGCTAGGAATACTGCTAGACATCCTATAATGAACAGGACAGCCCCCCAATAACAGAGAATTATCCTGCTCGACAGGTCCGCAGTGCCCAGGTAGGGAAACCCCGTGCTAGAGGACAAAGGTGGCAAACAGCACGGCATACGATGCCATCTCAGTCTGGGCTCCTGACCTCCCCAAGCCTCAGTTTCTACGTCTGAAAAATAGGACTAATAATGGTACCTACTTTAAAGAGCTACCGGGAGGAAGCAATGGGGCTAAATCTGTATACAGCAGGTGCTCAATAAATGTCTGTGCCCCATCCATTCCCACTTTGAACACACCCCAAACTTTAAAGCAAACAGTTCTCAAAAGAGACAGCGTCCCTGCATTCCAAAGAAAACTGGGACGTGGAAAAGAACGTGTTTTGTCCCCTTCCGACATTTCTTGGAGAGAAAACCATAAATCTTATCTCCTCAACAAACGTGATCCCGTTCGCAGAGAACTGGCCTGAGTTTTAACAGGGAGTGAATTTTTATGACCGAGTTGTAAACCTTTGCAGAAACCATTTTGAAACTAAAGGACGCTGACAGATTCTTAACTACTATAGCTGCTAAATTAAGCATGAGGGACAGGGTGGGGTGGGAAGTACGAAAGAAAACAAAAGTGCCCTAAAAGAGTTAGCGGGGGTAAAATAATGTTCATTAAAAATAGAAAAACAAACACATACGCAAAAAAATCTTTTGTGTTCAACTTCACACTCGTACATCATAATGTTCCAGTAAAAGGCCATTTCCCCCTGAGATAATAAAAGAATTGAATTTTTCCTTATCGGTCATCTATTTTTCTAGCCGAAGCTATTACTCCCGCTCTGGGGTTGCTAGGCAACAAGAAATATTAATAGCAGCTTTTATTAGCTTAGCTTTTGCAGCCGAGTACCAGAATGAGAAAATGGGAAACATAAATGTGTTACATAAATCTTTCAACCTTTCAGAGCCGGTGTTAGTCTCTGTTTTCATAATGATTTATTGAAGTGATGGTTCATTTATGAGAAAAGGGAGAATAGGATAAGAAAATGGACCAGTCCCCTGCAGGAGTGTTTGAAAATAAATAATTATAGCAGGGGAGCAAAACCTGTTTAAAGCCATTTTTCTGAGTTTTATAAAATGTAAGAAGACATATTTCTTTCGCTTACTGCCTCTGAGAAACAGGGGAAAGGAGTCTCACCTAGACCCTGATGCATACAAAGAAAGCTCTGGGCCTCTAGTTCCCCGCATTTAGGACCCTCAGAGGCCCATTTGGGAGATCAGTCCCCCCGCTGCCCAGAGGAAAATTAGACAAAACATGGCACTCAGGGAACGTCCACGCGGCAGGCACCTCTTCAACCCCCTGCTCTGACTAAGATGGATCCTTCCCCTGCTCACACAGCCAGGAAGAGCTGCATCCTGGGCCTTCACTTTCTTGGCAAGCAGTGGAGCTGTCACTTTGCTGTTGCTTTTAAGCTCTGAGCCCTGACCTAGGTCCTTATGTAATTAATATGCCATCCCCTGCCCGCCCCCCGGCGGGGGGCCCGCAGCTGATGGCCTGGTTTCCCGACACGGGTCTCTTAGACCCCGCCTCTGTAAGCCAGGCTGGCCACCTCCCGCCAAGCCCACATCCTGCAGGGCAGCCTGGACAAATTTAGAGAGGACACTGCCGCTACCCAAATCCTGTCGATAAAGTGAATACAGAAATAGACAGAGTAGCTTAACATTTGCTGAATACCTACTGTGTGCTGCTTCACCTACATCTGATCACTGAATCTTCGTAAGTTCCTACAGGGCAAGTAACATTACCTCCATTGTACAGATGAAGAAACTGAGGCTCAGGCAGGATTCACCCCTTGCTCTTGGTCGCAGGGGTGGGAGTAACAAGTGAGGAAGTTGGGGTTTGAACTTAGGTCGCTCTGACCAGAGAGTCTATGCTCCTGACCACTAGACATACTCCATGCCAAGAAAACAAAAACACACAGAAAAACAAAACATCATCACGGTAGATTACAAAAACGGCCACACATTCCTGCCTCCCCGCACCCCTGCCCTTCTGCAATGCAACCCTGCCATCTCTCCCTTCAGGAGGTTGGGTCTCTTTCTCCACCCCTTGAGCTAGGCTTGGCCACGTGACTGGCTCTGGCCAATGGCACAGCCACAAATGTGAAGCCGGCAGGGGTTTGAAAAGCAAGAGACTCGTGGCCACGTCACCCCCATAGGTCCCAGCTGAGGGCCAAAGCCATCCTGGACTATGCAGCCCCAGGCAAGCTGCAAGTGGAGCCCAGAAATCACCCAAGCTAGTCCAGATCAAAAGAATCTCACCGACACACAGAATCATGAGAAATAATAAAAATTCATTGTTTTAAGTCGCTAAGTGTTGGGCGGTTTGTTACACAGCAAAAGCTAACAGATACAATTGTAAAACCAAACCAAACCCAAAACTTGCATTAAGAATAATAAAATGAAGAGGTTGGGCTTGGGGGGGGGGTCTCTGCTGCCCCCCATGCCTCAGAAGGGTTGGAGGTCTTTGGTCCCTTCTCCTCAGAAGAGATCTCCTGGGTCTCAACTTGCAAGACTCCAAGAGGGACAGACACAGCCTCCTGGGGGAGGAAGGAGATGGCAGGGAAGGGAGGAGGAGAGGGAAGGGAGACCAGAGGGAAATAGCACAGGACTGGAAGGGAGGTGTTAGGAGGTAGATGAAGGACCTCCCAGAGGCAATACCCAGCCCCTGCCCCCAACTAAGCTCAAGGCCCTGTCCCCAGGATCCACTCCCCACCCCAGGTTCTAAGCCCCACCCTGGGCTCCAGGCACAGGAACCCTCTCTACAGCAAGGAGCAACTTAGGTACAGCTCAGCTCCCTCCCCATCAGCCTGCCCCACGATTCCAGCCTAGAAAGGCCCTTCGCTTGGGGTGGGAGGTCCCTGGGCCATGGCCCCTACCCCTCTGTGCGGCAGAAGGACCAGCCCTGGCAAGATACTCTGGGAAAGAGACCTAGAGAACAAAAGATTGAAAAGTTAGCACTCAAGACTCTGGTCCAAGGTGACAGGATTCGAGCCTCCCCAGCCAGGGGTACATGTGGTGGCGGTGGGAGGTCTGCCACACCTCAAACCCACATTCTTGTCCAGTATGTCACGGCTGACAAAGCAGTTGTGCCCATTTTCCTATTTGTGAGGTTGCCAGAGCTGGAATCCTGATCCCCATTTCACAGATGGAAAACTGAGGCTGGGGGAGAAGTAACTTGTCCAAAGTCCCAGAGAAAGCAAATACAAGTCAGAGCTGGGAGAAGAATGCATGAATGACATCTGTCTACCACTCCCTGCTGCGTGAGTCTCCCAGCTGGACCACCCAGCTCTAGGGACCCTCAGGGCTCAGCTCAGGAGAACCCCCTAACTCCCAAATCACTAGACTCCTTGGCTGGTGTCGAGGGGGCTTCGCCAGAACTCATTTCCCGCTGGGCCCGGCCTCCATCTGCCTGAGGCGCTCCAGGAGTTTCTCTGGGCTCAGAAAGGGTGCTGGTTCCCCAGGAACTTGTCTAGAAATGTCAAGGTCTGTCCCCTCCTGGGGTAGATAATTCTTCTCCCGGGCAAGCCAGAAGCAGAAGTTCGAACATTTCCCAAGGACGACTCCAAAATAAATGAGTTCAGACTTAACAGAAGCTGCTTAACAAATTCCACTCTTCGAGTTTCTTTGGGTATTTTAGAAACTGATTTATACATACAATATCTCTCTCAAAATGAGACAATCAACACAGGATAAAATTATTGAGTTATGAAAATAGGGGTCAGATGGAGGTGCAGCACTTTAAATTAAACCGGCAAAATATATCTTTCACACTAAATTGACTCTTTTTTGTCTTGGAAATGAACGTTTAATCAGTTAAGACGATGAAGTCGAGGGAGAAGCCTTAAGCATATTTAATTTGCTAAAAGGGGCCCGATTCCCGCACCGTTCGCGATCCTGCCAGCGTGCACACCTTTTAAGTAAGGGCTGGCTCCCACTCACGCCCGCAAGGCTGAGCTGGCCGGGGCAGGGGACCAGAAGGAACTGGTGGCCTCTGGGATCAGAGCCAAGGGGGCTTGGCATTTATGGGACGGCTGTCGAATACCTCGGCCTCACCCACCTCCCCAGGGTCGACATCCGCAGTGCGTCTCCGTCTGCGCAGACAGCGCTGAAGCACCTGGACCACCAGGGCATCCTCTGTGCCACTTCCGTGGCCCTGCAGCCCGGCTGCACCATCTCTCAGCCGCCTGGCAAAGCTAAGAGGTGGATGGCAGGGGACGGAGTTGGGTTTGAATTCTGGTTTTGCTACTTAAGTGCTGTATGACATTAATTAATTCACAAAGTACTTGTAGACTCTACCCTGTGTCAGGGTAGAGTAGGAAGTGAGAACCCCACATCTCAGTCGGGGCCTCTTCCAGGCGCACGCATTTACTACGTTTTTAGAAACGGGCTCTTCACCTTCTCCATCGCACCAGGAGTCCGCAAGGGCATTGTGTAGATTCCAAGCCCAGAACAATGCCTGGTACCTCGTAGGTGCTCAATAAAGGCTGTTGCACTGCTGCAGATCACTGCAGAAATTGAAAAATGCCCCCAAAGACATCAGGTCTTAATTCTTGTAGCTTGTAGAGGGTGCCGTATTTGGAAAAAGTCTTGCAGATGTGGTTAAGGATCTTGAGATGGGGAGATTACCCTGGAATATCCCCAGATGCCCTAAATGCTGTCACAAGTGTCCTCACAAGAGGGGCAGAGGGAGCTTTCACTGGCAGAAGAGAAGCCAATGTGAAGACAGAGGCAGAGGTCAGAGCCAAGGACGACCAGAAACCCCAGAAGCTAGAAGAAGCGAGGTCCTCTTGGCACCCTGATTTTGGCCCGAGGATACAGATTTTGGACTTCTAGAGCTGTGAGAGAATAAATATCTGGGTTTTTTTTTTAATTTCAAAGTATTACAGGGGTATAAATGTTTTCGGTTGCCTGGATCACTTTTGTAATACTTGAGTCGGGGTTACAAGTGTGCCCATCATCGAGATAGTATTCGCTACACCCATCAGGTAGGTTTTCACCCATCCCCCCTCCCCCTCCCCCCTGCTTGGTTTCCCTCTGTGCACATGTGTGCTCATCAGTTAGTTCCAAAAATGTCTGTTGTTTTAAGCCACAAAGTTTGAGGTATTTGTTACAGCAGCCACAGGAAACTGATACGCTCACCTACCTCCCCGGAGTCTCTGTCCCCTCATGGCGGTAATACCTCCCTCCCTTGGTCAGGTTCTTAGGATCAACACGTGAGCAAACGTTTGCAAAGCCCTCTGCACGGTGCTGGACACCAGGCAGATACGAACACAAATTGCTGCATCGCCCGCATCTGCGAGTGCAGGCCACGCACATGCAGACCCACACCCTTCACCCTGCACTACAGACAAATTTAGAAACTTTGTCTTTCAGGTCCCCTTGTCTCCCTGCTCCAGAGAGTCCCAGTGTATGTACACGTCCTTATCTGGTTTTCCCAGTTGGTCTGGGCGCTCTCCCCTGGGTAATGGGGTTTGGCTTATCTATCGCGACATAAAGAGGGAATATAAAATTCAGCGAACCCTTGCAAAGTCTGACTAATGGAAGAATTAAGGCTATCTGAATTTCTGAAGCATCTTAAACATGAGCTAGTTTTAAAGAAATCTGGAAATGACTGCAAAGTGCCTATTTGGATGGAGCCCAACCAAAGCATTTCCTAGGCAGGGTGACTGGGGGGTCATTGTTGATAAACAGATAGCACGCTTCGTAGTTATTAATGTCAGAGCCATTGTAACCAGGCAGCCCTGCAAGTGAACCTGCGGGTATCTGCGGTCTGCTCCTTTAGGTAAATGAGACTTAAGGGAAAACGCGCCATTTGGTGACAGTGGGAATTCATTTTTATTACTAATAACAATAGCAAATATTCCCTGATTGTTTACTCTCTGCCAGACATTTGCTAAGACTTTACATACATTATCTCAGATACACTTCACCACAGTCTTGAGGTGCGTCCTATTATCATTCCAAGACAAGGAAACCAAAGCCCTAGACGTGGAGCCAGGATCTAATTTGGGTTGGTGGAACTCCAGAGTCGCGCACTAACCACTACCCTACACTGTCTCCATCAACCCCGGCACCAAAGGCCAGTGACGCTGTGGCCCAGAACTGTGGCCATACTCACCCTGCATCACGGCTCTTGTAGCACATGACGAAGGTGCCCACCCAAACTGGGACAGTCCGGAGTAGCGAGGTTTTTGTCAGGAAGTTATCTGGGAAGCTAAGCCATGAGCATTCTAACAAAGTGACATTGAAGCCACATGGCTGTGGAGTCTGAATCACTAGTTCCCTTTGAGAGACGAGGAAGCTGAGGACCTGCACTGTTGATGGGCCCAAAAGGAAAAGATCCAGGAGCAACAGAGCATCGGTTTCCATTGAGTGAGAACCAAACACTATAAAAGCTTGTTTCCTCCTCCCTCCCTTCTTTCTCTCCTTTTATTTCTCACCTAGCTTCAAGAACAAACAGAAAACGGACGTGCCTTACAAAAATGCACAGAGTGCACCAGATTTTTTAAGCAAGGAAATTTGGTGGTAATACAGGAAGGGTGAACAATAAATAAAATACAGTTGAGGTTGTCTGAATACAAAATGCATGCCCTAAGGTCCCAGGCATCTGTTAGAACTGGGCCACAAATGTGACTGTGGCTTCTGACCACAGAAGTCATTGCAGAGGTGAACACAATCCACCCAACACCATGTGACTCTGATAGGAAAATCAATTAAGTGACCCCTCCCTCCCTGCTACAGGTGTGTTTGTGACTCAAGCTGACAAAATACAAGACTGCTTCCTCCTGGACACAGGGGTTGGTTCTGTGATGCTCAGTCGTGGTCCTCCCTGGAAGACCCAAACAGCTTCCCGCCAGAGATGTCAGGGAAGATGTTGGCTGCCAGCAGTCATCAGGTCTGCTGTGGAAATGGGATGGGATGGGGTTGTGACACCGCTGGAGTTCCTGGATCAAACCATGCCTGAAACCCCATGTCCACTCCCTAGATATTTTAGTCTTTTCTGCTTGAGTTAGTTTGGTTCCTGTCACTTACAAATGAATGTAAGAGATGTGACTAGTGTATAATATCGATATTAACTGTGAAGGAAACAAAAAAGCAAAAATAAATACAAATCACACTTGTTCAGGAGAAGCACTAGAATTCTTTTAAGGAGATTTTTTTATTGCCTAATATAAAAATTGGTCTACTGATTTTCTATAGGTCTTGATGGTTCAAATCAACCATTCATGCTTAAAAAAATATATCTCCTTAGCATGGGATTCCCAACCCTTATGACGCAGGCTCTGCTGACCTCTTTCACCTCCTCTCGGTCCCCTTGGCTCCGGGTTCTTCCTCTCCAGCCCAACAAAAAGAAAAAAACTGATGCCAATCCCAAGCCTGGCATGAGCACCCTGCCTCCTCCTTTGTACATTCTATTCCCCCAGCCTGGAAGGTCCTTTCTTGCCTTGGTCTGCCTGCTAAATTTTTACCTACAAACTTTAACTCAGTAATTACCCCTTTCCCTGGCAGCTTAAGCAAGGTACAATTTTTTTTTAAAATGATATGACTCCATTTATATGAAACATCCATAAGAGGCAAATATATAAAGACAGAAAGTAGATTAGTGGTTGTCTAGGGCTGGGGACTTCAGGGGGCAGGTTGGGAGTGATGGCAAGGGTACAGTGTTTCTTTTTCGGGTGATAAAATATTCTAAAATTGATTGTGTTGATTACATAACTGTGAATATACTAAAAGCCATTCAATGGTATACTTTAAATGGGTGAATTGTATGGCATGGTGAATTCTATCTCACTGAAGCTATTAAAAAATAAAAATGAGAGTATATTATTAACGAATAATACAAACCAATACCAAGATATTATGAACAGAGCTCCCTAAGTGAGCAGCGAGCTGGCATTAGATTTCCCTCCGTGCCCACCCCCGTATTCTGCAGACTCCCACGCAAGCAACCGAGTGAAGCCAGGCCCTGCACGTGAGCAGAGGGTCCTCATCAAGGCATCGTCATTCAGCTTCCCTCTCAACCCCCTTCCCTGCCATAACCGGCAGGAACCATGGCAGGTGACAGGGACTCACCGTGGGCAGCTGGCCCGACAGCAGGTGGCTGTCCTGTGCCAGCATGTTGGACACCATGATGGCAGGGAGGTCCATGGCCTGGTAGGAGTAGGCAGGGAGCAGCCCGTTGGGGGTGAGGCCGTGGCACAGCGAGTGGTAGCTGGCTTCGTGGTCCCCCAGGTGCAGGAGGGACGGCTCGGGGAGGTTGGGAGGTGTTATCGGGGGAATCTCATAGTCCTCGTTGCTCTCGCTCTGGCCGTTATAGGTCTAAAACATCAAAAGGGCATGTTGTTGGGGGTCAGTGTCTCACAACTGCAGAACATACTCATCACCAATAACAGCAACGACAGTAATGATAACAACCCCTTGGCGAAGGAGAAAGGGGTGAGCCCTCTGCAAGACAGAGGGTCAAGACTCCTGCCCTATCCCCCAACAGATGCTCTGTCCCACTGGAGGCTCTTGGCACCAAGCCTGCCTGCCTGGAGAGCGGGGGCCAGCTCCTGTCCACCCGTCCCTCTCTGTTGTCCCACCAGATCTGGTCCCCACAGCCCACCTTGGATCCATCTTTCCACATCCGCCCATTTTACAGATGGGGACTTGGGTCGAAGGAGGAAAGCGGTCCCTCCAAGGTCAGTAGACGAGTTGGGAATGGACCAGAATTACCCCGACTCCCTGCCTGGTGGTCTTTCCAGGGCGGCTGGATGATTTTCTCTCCTGTTCCCAGGACTCAGCCCAACTGGGGCTTCTCTTAGCCTTCCTTATCTCGGTCAATGGTGCAAACATTCCCGAGGAGCACAAGCTAGAAACTAGGAGTCACCCCGGACACCTGCCTTTCCAATCCATCCCTGTTTACTTCTTCCCACCTCGCTGAACTGTTCAGGAACCTCCAGGACAATGCTGAGCAGAAATGGTGAGAGTGGACACCCTTGTCTTTCTCCTTATCTTTAAATCTAGTATGTTACCACAATGTACGATGCTCGCTGCAGGTGCTTTCAGTTGTCCTTTAGCAGATTGAGGGAATTCCTCTCTTGTCAAGGTGGGTGTTTTTTTAAAATTGTGCCTGGCTTTTTAATTTTATCAAATTCTTTCTTCCTGCATCTACCGAAAAGCTCAAACGACTTTTCTCCTTTAATTCAGTTAATACAGTAAGTAACTCATGTGGTTTTCTAATGTTAGAATAAACTTGCACTCCTGGAATAAACCCTGCTTGCTCATGATGGTCATGATACATTATTCTTTTTAAGGATTGTTGGGGTTTGTGTGCTGATCCTTTGTTTAGGATTTTTGCATCAGGTTCCCACATGGGATTGGCCTACAATTTTCCTGTCTTGCGCTGCCCTTGTTGGGTTTTAGTATCAACGCTACATTAGTGGGCGGGGTCATTTTTCCTCGTCTAAACTCCGGAAGAGAGCAGAGCTGCAGAAGAGAGATGTGTGGCCTGGAAGATGGATCTGAAGAATTATCCAGAATTCAGCAGAGAGACTCAAAGAGAAGGTTACGAGTAGTAAGGGTGTCTAATGGACGTCTGTCCAATCAGCATTCTGGAGGGAGAAGGGTGGGAGAATGGGTCAGAGGGATAACTGGAGAGATTATCGTTGAGAATATTCCAGAACTGATGAAGGATACCACAGGTTTTGATGACTATCAGGTTAAATTTTAAATCGATCAAAATATTTATGTAGAAAGGGAGGGAAAACCTAAACCACAATAGCATATAAGAAAAGAGTATCTTCTAACATCTTTGCATTGTTTGATAAGTCAAGGATGTATGCTGAAACAGCCACAGTCACTGAGCCCAGCACAGTGCCTGGTTCCTGGTGGGCCAGCTCTGACAGACTGCTTGCTGGATGGTGGCAGTGGGGACGGGCACGTGTGCCTAGAGCCACAGTGACAGCAGGGAGCACAAGGTCCCTAAACGCCTGATCGGTGCCAAGGGCTTTCTCCTTGGTCACCGTGTGTGAACCTCACGATTCCATGGGGAAGAGTCCTAGACTGCCCTGCATAGCCAAGAAACAGACCCTGAGAGGGTGAGCGACTGCCCCCTGCCCCCAGGGCCCAGCCCTTGGACCCAGAGCCCACGTCACCTCTCGCTCACTGGCTCCCTCTGCAGGGCTGTTGTGGGATCATCTCACAGATGAGCAAGCAGCCATCAGGGAGGAGGTGACGACTGTGCCCACCTTCCTGCTTCACCTTCTCTCTCTCCGTCCTCACGTGGAAACTCAGCCTCAGTCCTGAGGTCCCCTCTCTTCCTGCCTGATGCCCTCTCCCCAGGGGGACCTCACCAGTCTTGGTTTCAGTTCCCACCAAGGTGCCACATTTACGCCTCCAGCCTTGCTCCCTCCTGAGCTCCAGAGCTGAGCATCTCAGCGCGCACTCAGCATACCCACCGGATGGTCACGGTGCCCCTTCCCCTACCGTGTCCTGTGTCCACCTCATCTAATCACATGACGCTGTCCTCCACCCACTGAATAAAACCACACACCTGGGACTCATCTTCTGTCACCTCTTGAATCCAATGAAACTCCCCCAAAATATCTTTGAAATCTGCCTGTTTGTCTCCATGCCCACTACCACTGTCCCAGTCCAGGCCGCCACCGTCTCTTACCTGGACAACGACACAGGCCTTCACTGGCCTCCCCCAGCCCTCTCTTAGACGCTCTATCGCCTTCCTGTAGCCAGAATGGTCTTTGTAAAGATGCTCATCTCACCATGTCACTCCTGCGTAAAGTGACGAGCTCCCCACTGTCTTTAGGAAAAAGTCAACAGTCCCAAATCTGGCCCTGGGAGTCCTTGCATGACCTCTCTGGCCACAGTGACCTCTCCTGCCTCCTGGCCTTCGCCTATGCTGTTCCCTCTGCTGGAATGCTCTGCCCGCCCGATGCTCTCCCTTCACCCAGCTCGTTCTTGCCCATCCTTCAGCGACAGGTTTGGTTTACACGTCTTCCCAGGTGCCCTCGAGAGTAGGTCAGACCCCTTCTGCACCCAGGAGAGCCCAGCATTTCTCCTTGGAGGTGCTCAATGAACTTGCAGTTAGCTCCCTTCTCACATGACCCTTCGCTTCATGTTTAATGTGAATTTGCTCATTGTTTCCCCAACACTTAGATCAGAACCGGCACAGAATCGGGGTGCCAAGGAAGAGCTCAAAAACAATGAGCTGAAGGGACATTGTAAACTTGTGTCTCGCCCTCGTGACTGCCCCGGGGGTGGAAAGGATTGTCCCTGTGACGCAGAAGAGAGCGCGGTGCAGCGGGCAAGAGCCAGACGTCTGGGGTTCGAATCCTGACGCTGCCACTTCCTACCTGTGTGCTACTCTGGGCACTACTTACCCTCTCTGTGCCTCAGTTTCCTTATCTGTGAGAGAGGGTGATGACAGGATGTATCCACAGGGCTGTTGTAAAATTGCTCAGGACGGTAGCAGGCACATAGTCAGCACTCTCAGTGTTACCCGTAATTGCTGTTCTTGTCCTGCCTGGAGTGTCAGGTGCTCAGGGACTTCCCCAGGGACAGAGAGTGCATAAACAGCAGCTCACTGGCTCAGCTCCCTCACTCGAGAATGTTCCTAACTCGCACATCACAGTCTGTGCACCATGGGGTGATGTCCGACTTCAGCCTGACCACCGAGATGGGCTGGGGGTTGATTGCCTTTACGTGGGAATCAGCTGCAAATATATTGCCCTGGAAAGCAGCGTCCGCCTGCCAGCTTTCCTGCTCAGAGTCACCTCCTCCAGGAAGCCTGCCCAACCCTCTGCCCATTCTATGGCAAGACTCTGCCCTGCAACACCCCCTTCCCAGCCCCGTGTGTGTGTCCCCATGGTGGTCATCACCGCCCGAAATTATTTTTGACTTTTTACTTACCTTTTCCTCATGTCCCCCTTCACCCAGAGCCCAGGCTCCGTGAGGGCAGGGGTCAAGTTGTCTTGTCACCAGTGCCCAGCACAGTGCCTGGCACACGGTAAGTACTCAATCGCTTACCGTGCAACAAATGAGCACCCAAGACCGGGGAATGCCCCAGGCTTTAGGTTCACACCTCACCTAGGTGCTTCCACATCTGTCCCTCCCAACACACTGTAAGTCTCTCAGCCACCCACTGGTCATGTCTGTCCACTGCCACCTCCCTTCCTGTCCCCCAGCAGCCAGAACGGGTGCAGGCGCCTAGCAGGTGTCCAGTGAATGCTCAGTGAGTGCACAAGTCCATTGCTTTCCGTCGAAAACCCAAACCCCAATCCCTTGGAACCAGCCCAATCGACCAGAAGCCTTTTGAAAAAATAAGCATATGTTGTATCAAAATATTGGGATAACACAATTATGACAATAAAGAGGCAATTAGCGCACTTAAAAATAACTATGCATGCAAACATGTACATGCCTCTTCCGAAAGTAATCAAATCCTAAATTCATGACACCCGAACACAAACCAACCCGTCCTGAGTACCTACTGTGTGCCAGCCATCAGACCCGGCATTTTCACACACATTCTTCAGTGTACATTCTGCAAAGAAGTGACTATGATCTTCATTTTGCAAATGAGGAGGACAGGGCTTGGAGAGTGGAAGTGTCACATAGCCAGTAGGTCTTGGGTAGGATTCGCACCCAAGTCTTGTGAGTCTGAACCCAGCTTTTGCCCACAGTAGGTCACATTCATACTGTAGACTTCCCCTAAGTGAGAGTTTGGCCACTCAGTGGGGCCTAATTTGCTCTCTACCACTGGTGTCCTCCTGAAAACATAGAGAGAGATGCCAAGTTGTAAGAGCTTTGGAAGTTAAAAATATTAGTAAAATTTTGCAGAAGGTCTGCAAAAGGTTTCCTCTTCCTTTCCACCCATTCTTTCTCAGATCCACGCCAATTGCATTTTCATCCCACCTTCCACCAAAACTGTTCTGGAAGGTCACCAATGACCTCCATGTTGCTAAATCCAGTGGCCATTCTCAGTCCTCCTCTGGCCATCTAACTTGACCCTATCAGTGGAATTTGACATAATTGGTATGTCCCTCTCCCTGGGAACAAATTTCTTCACTTGGCTTCTGGGACACCAGAGGTGCTGGTCCTCTAACATCTCCATGTCCTTTACTGGTTCCCATTCTTCTCCTCAGCCTAGTAATGCTGGCATGTCCCAGGGCTCGGATCTTAGACTCCTCTAAGTACATTCACTGCCTGCTTCTCTCACCCAGACTCATGGTTTTAAACACTAACTCTCTGCTGCTCACTCCCTGGTTCTCCCAGGCTGGACCTTCCCCTGAACTGCAGACTCATATAGCCTACTGTCATCTGTCACCTCTGTTTGGATTTTGGTTGATATCTCCAACAACTTAACATGTTGAAAAGAGAGCCTGTCCCTGCCATGGTCTTCCCGCCTCAGCTGGTGGCAACTCCATTCTTCTCGTCATCTGGCCAAAAACCAAGGCATTAGCCTTGATTCCTCTCTTTCTCTCATATCCGACACCAAATTTGTCAGGAAATACCACTGGCTCCACCTTGAGAATAAACCCAAGGTGTGACCACTGTGGTCCAAGGCATCATCCTCTTTGCCCTGGAAGACTCAGCCAGCAGTCTCCTGCCTGGTTTTACATCTCTGACATCATTGCTTCCAATTCTCCTTGGTCAGACCACTCCACACATGCTTCTTCCCCAAGGCCTTTGCACTGGCTATTCCCTCTCTTTAGGATACTCTTCTCTCAAATATCCACACAGTCTGTTCCTTCACCCCTTTGGGTCTTTGCCCAAACACCTGCTTCTCAAGGAGGTTACCCTCATTGCTCAACTTAACATCACAAACCATTGGCCATGCTCTCTCTTTTTTAAATCACTTACCACTGTCTAACATCCCATATATTTTCCTAATTGATTATGTTTATGAGTTAGCACCTGTCACCGCCGCACTAGGACATCAGCTCCAAGCTCCACACACACAGGAGATTTTCATCTGTTTTGCTCACTGCGGGATCCCCAGTTCCTAGGACAGTGCCTGATATGGAGTGAATTCTCAACAAGTATTTGCTAATTGAATGAATGAATAAAGGCATGAACGAATGAACTACTGACTAAATGCCAGAAGAAATAGTAGTAAGAAAATAAACGGATTGGCAGATCGGGAAGAGCCTCCCATCCCAGGAATTCCAGGCGAAGACTCACCCTTGGCTCTGACCCAAGGGAAAGACACAGGTGGTTGGAACCAGTCCCTGAACTGGCACATGAAAACCCCAAACTGACTGTCCTTTGGGGGTGTGAGTTGGGGTTGAGGGAGAGACATTGAGGCAAACAACAGGGCCAGGAGTTTGGGATTTACCAACAAGCACAGAGGTGGAGCTCCCCCACCACGCAGAGATGTGTCAGGAGGCTGCTAGAATCGCCTGGTTTCTCAGTCCCCGCATTTGCACTTCTCTGTCCAAATCAACTAAGGAATGGTACTCGGAGCAAAGGGATACGGCCGGGGTGGAAAGAGCAGCCAGCAGTTCAGACTGTCTGTTATGTCTTTCATCCCCCATTCCAGGAAGAGAAGGATGCTTGACAGATTCAAACGATGTGTGGCTTGCCCTCTCCTGGAATTCCTGGGAGGAGGGCTCTTAAAGCACTGAAGGCAGTGACTTCTCGAGACAGGGGAGAAAGCAGTCGAGGGGGAGGCCGCTGGCCCGGAGGACGCGGTGGGGAGGAAGGACCGGGAGGCACTCCCAACGTGCGCCGCAGCCTATTACGGTGATAAGCTCGTGTTGTATCGAATCATCACAATGAACTCATTCGCTCACCACAATAAAACGACGAATTCATCAAAAATTCAACCATAGAAAGGAAAAATAAAAATTCGTTTAACTAATCCTTTCTGGAAAAATACCTAAAGCTAAGACCTAGAGAATGAAGAGTACACAGGAGAGGGATTCTAGAAAGAGCAGTGAGCTGACAGTTTATATTAATTCAAAATAGTTGCTGATAAAGTGAAATTTAAAATGTGTCTGCTGACTAAGGATTCCTAAAATAGAAGAGGTATAGGACTATAAAATTAATAGTGATCCCAAACCGAAAATCTAGAAGATTTCAGCTGGAAGCTGTGTCTTCCTTCATGGAGGAGATTACACACAACTGATGTGTTATTTACATTGCAAGAAAACTGTAAGTTTAAATATATTTGTTATCATGTTTAAAAATTTACTGAGGTGAATTCACATAACATAAAATTAACCATTTTAAAGTGAACAATCCAGTGGCATTTAGTACATTCACAACGTTGCACAAGCACCACCTATATCTAGTTCCAGAACATTTTCATCACCCCAAAAGCAAACACCGTACCCGTTAAGCAATTTATCCCTGTTCCGCTTGTCCCCTCAACCCCTGGTAATGACCAATCTTTGCTCTGCCTCTGTGAACGTACGTATTCTGAATATTTTCATATAAATGGAATCGTATAATGTATGACCTTTTGTGTCTGGCTTCTTTCACTTAGCGTAACGTTTCAGGGGTTCAGAGCACATATCAATACTTCATTCCTTTTTATGGTTAAATAATATTCCATTGTATGTATATTCGACAATTCGCTTATTCACCTGTGAATGGACATGTGGGCTGTTTCCATCCTTTGACTATTGTGAATAGTGATGCTCAGAAGGAGCGTGCGCAGAGATGTTTGCGTCCCTCTTTTCAATTCTTTCGGGGATATACCTGGGTGTGGAGTGCTGGGTCCTCTGGTATTTGTGTGTTTAACGTTTTGAGGAATCACCAAGCTGCACATTGTATTACACATTCCCAACAGCAATGCATGAGGATTCCAATTCCTCCACATCCTTGCCACCAACATCTATTTTCCATTTTTCAAATTATAGCCATCCTAGTGGGTGTGAAGTGGTATCTTATCGTGTAGTTTCAATTTGTATTTTCCTAAAGATTAATGATGTTGAACATCTTTCCATGTGCTTCTTGGCCATTTGCATATCTTCTTTGGACAAATGTCTATTGAAGTCTTTTTCCCATTTTAAAAACTGGGCTGTCTATTTGTTGTTGTGTTGTAAGAGTTCTTTATATTATGCATTCTAGACACTAGGTCCTTAAGATATATGATTTGCTAATGTTTTCTCCCATTCTGTAGGTTGTCTTTTCACTTTCTTTATGATGTCCTTTGGTGCATAAAAGTTTTTAATTTTAATGAAGTCCAATTTATCTATTTTTTTCTTTTGTTGCTCATGCTTTTCCTGTCATAGCTAAGAATTCATTGCCACATCCAAGGTCATGAAGAGTTACCCCCATGTTTTCTTCTTAGAGTTTTATGGGTTTTGCTCTGATATACAGAACATGAATCAATTTTTTTTGGTAATGCTATTAATTTTTTTGCTTTTATTATTTGTAATTGACACATAATAAGTGTACATTTTTATGGAGTACAGTGTAATATTACATGTATAAATGTACAATGATCAAATCAGGATAATTGGCATATCCATCACCTCAATCATTTATCAGATGGGTCCACTTTGAATTAACTTTTGTAAATGATACGAGGTAGAGTCCAACTTCACTATTTTGCACGTGGCTATTCAGTTATGCCAGCACCACTTGGGGAAAAGATTGTTCTTTCCGCATTGATTGGTCTTGGCACCCTTGTCACAAATCAACTAGCCATAGATGTACGGGTTTATTTCTGGACTCTCAATTCTATTCCATTAGTCTATACGCTTATCCTTATGCTGGTACCATATTGTTTCGATTACTGCAGCTTTGTAGAAATAGTTATTTTTCAAGATTATTCACACTATTCAGGGCCCCTTGCAATCCCACATGAATTTGAAGATAAGCTTTCCATTTCTGCAAAATAGACCAGTGGAAATTTGATAGGGATTGCATTGAATCTGTAGATCTTTGGGGTGGTGTTGGCATCTTAACAATATTAAGTCTTCTAATCCACAAACACGGATGTCTTCCCACTTATTTAGATCTTCTTTAATTTCTTTTGGCAATGTTTTGTAGTTTTCAGTTTATAAGTCTTGGCTAAATTTATTCCTACATATTTTATTCTCTTAGATGTTATTGTATAGTTTCCTTTTTAGAATGTTCATTGTTGGTTTATGGAAACACAACTGATTTGGCTATGTTGATCTTACACCCTGAAACTTTACTGAATGCATTTATTAACTATTTGTTATAATTTTAAGTAAAAGCAGAAATTCTACACCATCAAAGGAAGAAAAAAAAGTGAAAGAAAATAGAACTTGACCAAGCTAAGAAAAATCTGAAAAGAAAATAGAAATGAACTGTGAAACATGGTAATAAAGAGTGTCATAAAATGGCAGTATTAAGACTCAATATTTAGTAATCAAAATAAATTATGAATGATTTCAATTGATTTATTAAAATAAAAAATTAATATTTTGATTAAGATAAATGAATCCAGCATATGACATTTATAATAGACATGCCTAAAATAAAATGACACGGAAGGTTAAAAATAAACAGATATATCAGGAACATAAAAAGCAGAGTGGCAAAATTAATGACAAATTAAGTACAGTTCAGGGCAAAAAGCACTAAAGAGGCCAAGAGGAATATTTAAGTTGATAAATGATACAATTCACTAAGAAGAAATGAACAGACATAAACTTTTATGTAGATTGATAAACCATAGACAGATAAAATGTAAAAAAACTGTTAGAAGTACAAAACCATAAACAATGTGAGCCACTTTAACACATCTTTTCAAAAATGGACAAATCAATCAGATAGAAATGAGTAAGAACAGAAGACTTGAATAACCTAATTTACCCTCTTGATTTGTCCTGATACTTAAAAAATACATTCCTCACAAATATCCATGGAATGCTTATAAAACATAACCATGTACTAGACACAAAGATAATCTCAAACTTTTTCCAAAAGGTAGAAATTATATAGACCACATTGTAAGATCTAAATGCACGAACCTAGTTGTTAACAAAACAAACAAGGGAAAGAAAGAGGGAGCAGAAAAATTGGAGGGAAGGAGATATTCCTAAATACTTAGACACTTCAAGAGCAATCTTCTAAATAACTTTTGGGTTAAAGAGGAAATCACAACTGAAATTACAAGAACACCATAGGGAAAAAACCTATGAGAGATGAACAATGAAAAAGTTATACTTTTTTACCTAAATGAATTAATTGGAAGACAAGAGAGACTAAATAAATGAACTCAGCACTCAACTCAAGAAGGTAAAAATAGAGTAAAAAAATAACCCAAAAGTCAGTAAGAGAAAAAGTAATAAAATAGGAAACAAATTTTAGATAAGAAATAAAAGGAAGAGCTGGCTTTTCGAAAAGGCTAACAAAATAGGTAACCACTGCTAAGAAAAAAGAAGAGGATACCCAAAAAGAAATGAAAAATATACTGATTCTTTAAAAGCCATTGAGAATTCCTTTGTAACATAGTATCAGGCTAATTTTGGTCAAAGTTTATCATTTCCAGCTTGCTAATTCTGTTGTTTACATCTTCTAAACAATGATTATTTTTCTTTTTCTGCTTGATCCTTCGGTTTCAGAGAGTAGTATGCTAAAAATTATCCACCATGATTGTGATTTTACCAAATCCTCGTATTTCTGTCCATTTTTGCTTTATATATTTCAAAGCTATGTTGTTAAATATTTACTTATTAAGTATTACGGTATCTTCTTGGTGAAATGTTCCTTTCATTATTTGATGGCTTTCTACTTTATCCCAGTTAAAGCTCACTACAAGGTTCCCACACTGACATGCTGACTCTCCGTCTCCACTGCCCACCCAGTGGAGACAGGTACAGATTTACCGAGGGCGGAGGGCGATCTGACCTTTCTCCAAACAGGTTGCTGAGACTTGAAGTATACCACAAAAGGGGACGTGGCACCTCACTCCCCGGTGAAGCCTGGTGAGACAGGCTTCTTAGGAGAACCCAACTTGTGTCTCCAGAGAAGCTTAGGACACCAATCAGTATTCGGTTGTCACAGGAAGATTTTGGAAGACGAGAGTGCAGCTGGAGCTGCCTGAAATGGCAGGGCAAGGTCAGGGAGGGGGCGGGGAGGGAGAGAGATTGTGAGCAATCTGCACCTACACAGTTTAGTAAGTTAAGGACATGTGACTTCCTGGGGCAAGTGAATGCTAAGGCAGGTGGATGGCCGAAGGCATCTCAAGGGGTCCCACCCAAGACAGTAGCCCGACAGAGCAAGGAGCCCTCAGCAGCAGGAGATATGTCAACAGGTGTACCAGCTGCAGGGCAGGTCACAAGAGATGAGCCGCAGGTGAATCCCTAGCTCAATGTACCTCCCGGGAAAGAGCCACGACAGCACACACTGACAGTAAGACACCAACAGCACTCGTCAGCAAGATGTAGTGACCCTACTCCTTCAATCCCATCTCACCCTGTCCTGTCCTAGAGTCTCCAGCAGCAGAGGAGCTGGCATGGGGGGCCGAGTGCTGGATCACCCCCATCCCCACCGCAGGTTCCCGAGGCCATGAGCCGGGAAGGAAGATCACAGGCCATGAAACCGCGGTTTTGATTCTCATAGTTCCAAATGCCCCAAAGCTGCAGGATCTGCCAGAGTTGTCTTCTAAGCAGGCAAGGGAGAGATCCAGCAGAGCAAGTCCAGGGCCAGTGCAGGGAGGGAAAGGACCCCACGTTTTCCTGTACCCAGCGGAGTGCAGCCTGCTGAACAAACCAGGGTCACAGTCACAGCAACGGCACCTTGTGTTGACACAGGGCTCTGGGGCTCCAAGTGTTTTCACATATTTCAAATATTCCTCCAACAAAGCTTGGAGATTCTTGGAATATGTAATCGGTGAGCACTATTGTTTGATCTGCACAAAGAGCTCTGGCTTTGGAGTTAAAATGACCTGGGGAGCCCAGTGCTGCCGCTCACTTGCTGAGGGACTTTTGACAACTTATCCACACTGCCTACTCCTCGGCTTCCTTGTCTTCAAAAGCCCACCTAACAGCTCAGAGAATTACGCAAGGAGACAGACGTGAAAACATTAACAGAACGTCAACACCCCTACACGCTCAAGGAAAAAAAAGAAAAGATCTTAGACGGTAAAAAAGGACAAGTTTAAATAGCATTTCCATTTTACAGACAAGGAAACTGAGGCTCAAAGGGGCAAAATGACTTCTCCAAAGACACAAGGGTAGCAGTTACGGAATCGAGGAGTTTCCTGAAGCCAAAGCTTTCTCTACCAATGTTCAC
Organism: Indri indri; assembly: GCA_004363605.1. Lineage (NCBI taxonomy): Eukaryota > Metazoa > Chordata > Mammalia > Primates > Indriidae > Indri > Indri indri. The sequence continues at coordinate 161,431 of RJWJ010000106.1, forward strand.
ACCTCTCCCAACACACACATTAACCCAGGTTAGCCCAGGAAAGTTCTGCTTCATGCCTCTTGTCCCGGGGTAGTGGTTAAAAGCACTCTCTTTCTAAAAAATATCCCAGTTTGGACAGTAGATTACACAGCCATCCTACCATTTAAACAAGTAAAACCTACACCTGTAAGAATGTCTCAGCCAAAAGACTATAGAGCAATCCAGTGTTTCCCAACTGTGTTCTCAACAGGAAAATGGTATCTTATCCAATCCCCCGACCCCATCCACTGGAGCAGGGATCCCAGCGCTGTAACTTCTTATCATGTGTGCAGCGATTTGATGAATTCTGTGGGGAATGAAATGCAATTTTGTTGGGCTTGTCTGTGTCCATAATGACTGAGTCAAATTAATCATCTTGGAGAATACCCCTGTGTCACCCATCCCAGAGATGTTTAATAGAATCTTTCTCATTCAGGTCTGGCCGTACATCAGATCTGGAGTATTGCAGCACTTCTGAAAATCAGTACAATTACGCCTTCTGCTCGGCCTGTCATTTTTCCTGGACTAAAAATGCTTTTTAGAAAATAAATAAATAAAAGCCCCATACCATAATAAGCCAAACAGGATTGGAAAGGCCATACCATTAAAATTAAACGTGGGTTCTGGAGGAGGTGGGGGAGGGGGAATGTAATATCTTTTCAAGCCTTTATTTATGGGGAGAAACTCCCAGCCGAGCCGTGGCTATCACGGAGGAGTGTGCTTGACGCTGTCCTGCTGGTGGCCTGCCACGCTGTCAGCCACAATGGCTTCATGGCTGTTCCTGACCCCAAAGTGCTTGGATAGGAGCAGACAGAGGCATCATAATGGGACGATGATGGGCGGGCACCTTAGACATGAGTTTGTTTATTAAAACCCTGTTTAGGAACAAACATGATCATCCCTACGTGTTCTCGCCCAGGGAGCTATCTGACTCACCTAAGGCCGCGGCAGCTTTCTGGGTGATTCATCTGTGGGCAAGGAGGAGATTCTGGAAGGATGGAGGATTGGTGGTTGGGATTTGGGGTTTCCTTCTTTAGGAAGAAACAGTCCCAGCAGAACTTAGGTAGCAAAGCCAGGGATAACCTGGGGGCCACGGCATTTGAGTGAGAAGAAGCTGCCCGGGGCATCACCCCCGCTTTACAGATAAGGAAGCTCACTTTTCCAACACGTGGCAGCACTGTTTGTTTTTTTAAATGACATCTTTAGAATCACATATCCAGCTGTCTTTTTGACACTTTCCCTTGGATGTCCTAGAGGAGGGCTCGGCAAACCTTTCTGCAAAGGTCCAGATAGTAAGTAGTTTTGGTTTTCTGGGTCATACGGTCTTTGCGACAACTATTCGGCTCTTCCGCTGTAGCATGAAAGTAGCCACAGGCAGTATCTAAACTAAAGTTTTGTAACCTTCATTGACAAAACACAAGTGGAGGGCCAGACTTGGCCTGTGGGCCCTGGTTTGCTGCCCCCTGTCCTAACCGAGTTAGGCAAGTTAACACGTCCAGCACTGAGCTTGTGGTTCTGCGCACAGCTGCCAAGCCCGTTCCCCTGTGTCCCCCACCTGTGGCTCAAGCTGGAAACCCAGTGTGATGCTCAATTCCTCCCTCTCTCTCGCCCCTGCCTCCAACCATCACCGCGGGCCCCGTCTCCCAATGCATCTCAAATCTGCAAGGCAGCCACCTTTGTCCAGATGGTCACATCTCCCCCCGGGACAGCTTCAGTGGCCTTCTCAAAGGTCTCCCAGCTCCCACTCTCTCTCCCTGCAGTCCATTCTCTCCATAGCAGCCGGGGCGACAGTTTCACACACATCTGACCACGAGGCTCCCATCAGCCAACGTCCCCTTTGCACTCAGGATACAGAGCAAAACCCTCTCTGTAGCTGCAAGGCCCTGCGTGATCCGGCCCTGCCGCCCTCTGGCCTCACCTGCTGTGACACCCCCTTACCGCTACGGGCCAGCCCCAGGAGCCTTCCCGTTGCACGACTCAAATCTTACCAAGGTTTGGGAATGTAGCTCAACTGAGAAAAGAAAATCTTGCTTAAATTTTCATTTCTTTAATTGTTTGTTAGGTTGCGTACCTTCTCGTATTTTTATGGGCAATTTGTATTTTGTGTTCTGGAACCAGCATTAGCTTTGCCATGTTTCTATTGTCTTAGCCTAAGTATTTGAGAGAGTGCTTTGCATGTGATATGCTACTTGTCATTGATCTTAATTCTTTTTTCCAAACCAAGGGTTTTATATTTAAGTTAATAAAATTGAATGTATTAATGTTGTACGATGTCTGGCTTTCATATCATGCTTAGAAAACAGCTTCCCTGGGACTAGTACTACTAAGATATTCAACCATGACTTTTTCCAGATATGGGATTTGAACCCAGGACTGGTTGGACATAAAGGCCATGATCCTTCCCTACGTCACTCCTACAGCGACCTGAAAAGGGGATCTCTTCTTGCTCCAAGACATTCTGAGATGCTGAGGCTTCCCTTTAAGTCACTGCAAGGGATGTCAGGCCATCCAGGCCAGGAGCCCCCCACCTGCCCACATGTCAATGCTGGGGGCCTCACAAAGGAAATGGGTATGTCCTGGCTCTTGCACGATCACTCCTGACCCAGCCTTGGGTCACTCACTGCTCTTGGCCATCCCAGCCATTGTTCAGATACGTCTCCCAGCCGCTCCTACAAACTCTCTCCCTCACTCCACCGCAGCCACCTTCCTCACATGTGCCAGGCACACTCCCACCACAGGGCCTTTGCACTGGCTGTCCCCTCCATTGGAATACTTTCTTCCAGATCCCACTCACTCACCCTTTCAAGTCTCTGCTCAAATGTCCCCTTCTCAGTAGGGCCTTCCCTGACCACCTTGTTTGCAAGTGCAGCCCCTTCTGAAACACCCTCACCTGCTCTGTCGGCTCCCCACAGAACCCTTACCTGGCAACATGCAATATACTTGACTCTTTAAAAATAATTATTTCCTGTCCCTTCACTATCCCAAGAGCCAAGGACAGTATCTTGCACATAGTAGACCCTCAATAAACATTTGATGAATGACATACATTAATGAATAAGGACAGAAGTTTCCAACTGCTTTGTTTGTGGTTCTGTCTCAGCAGGAGGTGCTTAGTAACGATGTTTTTGAATGAATGAATGTGTGAATGAATGTACTAATGGCCTGGCGTGGTACTGGGCACAGCTCTGTAGCACCTTCTCTGCAAGCTCTAAGAAGTCAGAAAAGGTCTGAAGTCACCTTCCCTTCAGAGATGCTGCTCAGTGTCAAATAACCCAAACTTGGCCCATGTCCTTATCTTGGAAAGCATCTTCCCATGAAGGCTTGAGTCCCAGCCTTGCCCAACAGGCTGTGTGACCTTGCCAAGTCACTGCCTCTTCCTGGGCCTCAGTGACACCACCTGTAAAAAGGTGCTGGACCAAGGGATTTTTAAATCCAAATTTAATTCCTGCCTGGGCCACTGGTTTGCAGGTACACAGGCATGCATGAGGCACTGCTGATTTTAAAAGCATTTTAAAATGATGAGCAGGCTCTCTGGTTGTTTCTGTGTTAAAATAGTTTCTGGAAAAGTATGTCTATCTGCAGCTTTTTTTCTTTTCCATTTCTACCTTTTGAAAATGACAGAAGTAGCATTGCCTAAAAATGTGCCAAGCTAGCTGCCTGTGGATGAAGACACTCGAGATCTCTGAGAATGGCCTTTGTGAGTGCCCTGAGATCCCGTGACACCAGGCTGAGCAGGGAAGTCCCCTAGCACATGTTGCTCCATGGACACTGCCCTGCTTAGACCCCCCCAAGGGTGGCTGCCCTCAGAGTGGGGTCAAAGCCTCCGTCTGGCATCTGAGGCATCCTGGACCAGATCTTGCAACCTCACCTGATGCCAGCCACAGTAGGCCCACTGCTGTCCCCAGACACCACATGCTCTGGTATCACCATGGCCCTGGATGTGCTGGCTCCTCTGCTCAGGCCACTGTCCTCCCAGGTGATACTGACAGGACTTCTGCAACACGCTACTGCCTTCCCAGGTGGTAGCACCAAGGATGGGGCCCAGCACCGTAGGCCTGCCCTGAGCAGAATGGAGCAAGGCCTTCTCCTCCTGTAGCCTGGACCCCATATTCCTATTAATAGGCCCCAAACATGCCATCAGGGCACCGCCACCCAAAGCTCATCCACTCTCTTAAGGTCTATTGAGCACCCACTCTGAGCCAGGCTTGTGCTGCAATCTAAAGAGTTACTTAGTGAAAAAGTAGGTCAGCCCCTATCCTCACATTGGTCTGAACTGCTTTTCTACAGCTTTGTTCAAAAAATAATAATAGCAGAAACCATTTATAGAGCATGTACTATGTGTATGTATATCCCTGTTTTATGCACTTTTCGTACATGAATTTATTAGTTTTCACAACAACTGTTTGAGGCAGTTGCTATTATTATACCTACATCACAGAGGAAGAAACGGAGGCACTAAGACATGAAGCTTGCACAAAGTCAAACAACTAGGAAGGAAGAGACGCAGCCAGGATTCCAACTGAACAGTCTAGCTCAGGGGGACCAAATCCTGCCAACAACCACCAGAGGGAGCTTGGAAGCGAACCCGCCTTTAGTCGAGCCATCGGATGAGACCACAGCCCTGACCATCACATTGAGTGCAGCCTCCTGAGAGCTCTTAAGCCTGAGGCACCCAGCTGAGCCACACCTGATTCCTGACCTGCAGGAACTATGAGATGATTAACATGTGTTGTTTTTAAAATTAAAAAGTCCAGCTCATGAATTGGTACTCTTGGCCGCCTGACTCTGCTTCCTCATAAACAGGAGGGCTGGGCTTCCTCGTGAGTGCAGCTCAGATTCCACGTTGAGTCTGTCTTCACAGGCAGCTCCCAGCTACCTTCCCACCCATTCTCCGACTGCTGCTCAGGGTGGGCATGCTCCTGTGCCCACCGGCTTGTGAACCCTCTAGCGCAGTCTCTCTAATTCCTCCTAATGCTCGGGGAAGGCAGCGCACACTAGGCCAGAGCTTCTCCATCTGTCATGTGCACACACGTCAACTAGGGAATCCATCAAAATGCAGATTCCGACTTAGGAGGTCTGGGTGGGGCCTGAGATGCCACAGACCTGACAAGCTCCGGGGGTGCTGCTGGTCCACCAGCACACTTGCAGAGAGCAAGGCTGTGGATGTTAAAAGCACAGACTTTGACCCAGACTGACCGTGGTTCAAATTCCAGTTCTGTTACATCCCAGCTGGGAGTCTTTGACCTCTAAGAGGAGGGACTTACCTAAGGTCACATAATAAATTAGAATTTCCTGGAGCCACAAAACTCCAAGTGCAGAGTCCCCAGACTGCAGCTACACCCACCCTCCTGAGTTCTCAGTCTGGACATGGCTTTTTGGGTGTGTGCGTGTGTATCCCTGTATGTGCCGCCAGCCGTGAATGAACGTGTCTGCGGACGTGTACAAATGCCCACACAGATGCTCTTGTGAATGTGTCTAAACACCAGCACGTGCGCCAGTGGGTCTGTGAGAACTGTTGATTCATTCACTCCCTCCCTCTCCAGATATTAACTCAGCTGCTACTATAGGCCAGGTCCCTGCTCCCCCGAAGCCCACCGTCTAGGAGCAAGGCAGCCATTAAACAAATAAACAGAAAACTCTCATCCATGTGGTGCATGTGCACACATGTGAGTATTGCCTCCAGCAGCCCCAAAAGCCAAGTGTTTTATCATCTCCCTTTCACTGAGGAAACCAAGGCACCAAGAGGTTAAGTAACTTGCCTAGAGCCGCACAACAATTCTCAATGTGTCGAGAGGTGTATATAAATGCGTATGCCTGCATATTGTACTTGCATGTGTGTGCTTGTGCCCAGAGACACTTTTCCATAGACACCTTCAACTGTTCCGTTAACAAGATTTCCCGGCACCACAGCACAGCGTCACAAAACCACACATATACAACATGCACGTGCTTTGAGATGTTTGTTTCACACGTTTCCTAAAACCCTGTCCAGAGTGAAACGTGAGTGAAGGCCGAGCCCGCAGAGCTGAGCAGGTCTGGGGAAGCCTGTGCCACCTGCTTCCCTGGGGCAAGCCACTGCTGGAGCAATTTCACAGCTCATCGTCCATTATGAGGCTAAAATAATTCTTCCCCTCCCAGGAAGTTAAATACATTGTTCAGACTGTAAAAGGCTAGTCCATCCACACTCCCAGTGGGAACGTGCCACCCTAGGGACCCTGTTAATACAAGATACAAATGACCAAACCTGGCTAGGTTTCCTTCCCACACTCCCCTGGCTTTAAAAATGGAGACGCCTATACAAATACAACATGCTGATCATTTTTTTTCTCTTTATTGAAGCATAGAATACCAACAGAAAGGCGCACAACTCATAAATGTACCGCCAGTGAATTTTCACAAGGAGAACGGACTCTGTCAACAGCACCCAAAGACAGGAAACCTTACCAGTACCTCCAAAGTCCTCGCGGCCCCTGTAGTCACTACCCAGCCCTACCAGTGTGATCGCAGTTTGCGTTTCTATCGTCATTGATAAGTTTTGCCTGTTCACGTGCTTTGTGTGAAAGGCATGACATAGAATGTTCTGTTTTGTTGTCTGGCTTCTTTCACGGAGCATAATGTTTGTGAGATTCATCCACTGATCACATGTGGCTATAAATCGTTCGTTCTTGTGGCTGCATAGTATTCCACTGTGTCGGAATGTTCTGGGATCATTTATCCAGACTGCCTCGGATAGACATTCGGATTGTTTCTGGTTTTGTGCTTGGATGAAAAGTGCTGCTATGAACATTCTTATACATGTCTTTTCATAAACGTACAGCGGCATTTATGGAGTTGAATTGCTGGGTCACAAAGACATATGTGCGGCTTCAGATACCGCAAATGGTTTTTTAAAGTGGTTGTACCAATTTACACAGCGATGTGTGAGGGCACCGGTTCCTCCTGATCCTTGTCAGCTGGTATTTTCTGTCTTATTTATCTTCTCCATTTCGGGGGGAATAATTCATAAATTTTAAAATGCTTCCTCATTCCTTCCCCTGCTATGCTTTCCCCATTGCTGTCTCCAGCTGTGGTTTATGAGAGCCAGCGGCAAGAATAAAGCTACAACCGCTCGGTGTTTCTACATCACCCAGGTATAACCACTAGCCACAACCCGCCCACCCCGAGGGCCATCCCAGCGCAGAAAACAGCCAAAAGTCACACGGAGCCAACTTTAAAACTCTTGGAGCAGTTACACACAACTTCACTTAAGGTTTTCTTGAGGGACTTTTAAGATCCCACCTCCCAACGCATAGCAAAACTTTCTGGAAGCCCCCTTCGTTGCCCTTCTCCCTCTCCAAAGCCGCAGCCCCCCACACGGCCCGCCTGCTCATCCTCTCCCAGCCTGGCCCACGCTCCTCTCAAGGCCACGCACCCCAGTTCTCCCATCTCCTATGAGCCGCCCTCCCAACACGGAGCTCGGTGCCCTTGGGTGGCTGTCCGGGACAGACTCCGACACCTGGCAAGCAGATGCGTCCTCTGGGGCCTGCGTCGCTGGTCTCACCTGAGGGTTCCAGGGCCTGTACTCAGGGCTGGATTTCTGTTTACCTGAAACACAAACCTCCTCTCACTGATTCCACCCCAGTCCTGGTAAAAAAAATATTCACAGACAACTGGAGCAAACGTTGTCTTAGGTCCTTCACCATTTGGCTTCTCTTCCCTAAATTGCAAATTTTAACAAAATAACATTATCAGTCTCCTATCACAACCAGACAGGCCAAGCTGGTTACCTTACACCTACTTCTGGGCCCTTTAACTAACCTTCCAGGTAGGTATTAACACTCCTGTTTTACAGAGGTGGAAATTGAGGCCAGGAGAGGTTGGGTGATTTGATCAAGGTCCTACAGCAAGAACAAGGCAGAAGTAGGGGCACCCAGACTCCCACTGAGTAACTCAGGCTGCGCACTGTGCCAGGAGCTTGGCAGGAGGACGGATGCCAGGCGGGCAGGGGTACCACCCTGTGCCATCAGAGCCTCGGGCTTCGAGTTTGGGAGAAGTGGAGAAACTGGCGGTCTGGACCACACAAAGTCCTTTTAGTCTTAATGAAATGCGAGTCAAGGAGGCTTAGCAACCCCAGCTGTGCCCTGGATCATGGAGCCAGAGGGCCGCCAAGTGGCTGGGGTCGGGGGTGGGGCGAGGTCGCGCATCTTCAATAGGCTAGAAATTTCTGGAGGCATCTTTTACTAATTTTTTTTTTTTTTATTTTACGGGGGCATTTCTTGGCATATTTTTTAAGCAGGGTAGTTCCAATAGCATCTTTTCCATTTCAACCCTTAAGATAACCTGACATTCATTAGATAAAATAGCTCACTGGCCTCCCTTTGCTCGCATTTCTGATGCTGCATCTAACTCCTGAGCCTGCCACGTCCTGGGTGGGTGACCTTGGGCAAGTCATTTTGCCTTCCTGAAAATCAGTTTTTTCACTTATAAAGTGAGTACTTTCGTGGCACCTCTTGCTAACTACCATGGCCTTGGAGTAAACATTAGCTAGAGCAATCACTTCCAGTACAGATGCATCTCATCCACTTCTCTCTATACCACTTCAGGAACTTCTAAAGACAAAATCGAAGGTTGGAAAAGTTAGTTAACTTGTCCAAGCTCCCCCAGGCATGAAGTGTCAAGATGATCATTCGAGCCCACGTCTGCCTGCCTTCCCATGTCTTTGCCTTTGTAAGCCATCTGGCCAACAGCATGTCCTATTGTCCTGCCCGATGGACTGACCCTGGCCCAGAGCCACCGGCATCATCTCAGGGACCTGTCAGCATTGGCGTGACTCAGCCAGGTGGGGAAGGTCAGTCTGGGGCCTTTCGGACAGACTGCCGTCCCTCCTAGGCACTCAGGCAGGGGGTGGAGGAGGTGGGTCCCTCGGCCGTAAGACACAACCTGGAAGGTTCCTCAGAGATACACATCCAGTTCCCATCCATCCATAGATGCAAAAACCAGGGCCCAGAGAGGACAAATGGCCCATCCAAGGGCACACGGTGACAGAGACTGAAGAGGGGCCAGATGCAGGCTCCTGACCCTCCAGAAGCTACGACCTAGTGCCATTCTGGACAAGTCCCCACGTCTGGCCCATTTCTTCTTGGTCACAGGTGAGCTCACGTGTATCGATGAACAAACATGTAAGACCTTTGTTCTCCGACCCTCCCCAGCAAAGACCCAGGCCCTACAGGGGATGCTATGTTCAAGGCAGCTGGGAGTGGGGGAGGGGTGCTGTTTTTAAGAAAATCCTTGAAATTGCGTTTCCACTCCACTGCTCTCCCCTCCCCCCAAGCCCTTCCTACATCATCATCATTGTTTCCATCCCATTTAGAGAGAGTGAACGTTTCCTGGGATTCAATTTCTCTCATAATAGTTGGAAGGAAACCAAACTATAGGCTGTAAACATTCCCTGCATTGTATGAAAAATATCTTCATTAACGAGGCAGGCACAAATAAACGCAGACCAAGGTCTTCCCCCAAATCCATCCCCTAATGCCTCCATGTCTGTGCCTGCAAATACTTAAACATCTCAAGGCAGGAATCCAGAGCTTTAAAATAAGATTTGTAGCCACTGGGATGCAAAATTAAGATTGGTGAGGTCTAAGTACTGACTCCTTCGCGGCAGCTTTCTCTCAATGAAAACGAGGGAGGCTAATCCATTTTTCCTGAGCGTGTGTTTAGGGCTCTGACGGAGAGCTCATTAGTACAGTCTGACATATACTCAATTCTCTCCATATACATAGGATGGGTTATTTTTTTCTTCCTTGCATTTTATTCTCCAGCTGTGAAATAATATTAAATTTCATCAGATTCGAACAAAATCTATGGTCTTGAAATAGTTTCCTTGAAGGGCCCCCCTGTATTTATTCAGAATTCATGAATCATGTTCTGATAACACAGCCATAATTATTTTTAAAGTGTGATGTTTGTGGCTTTAATAGGAAATGCTCGCAAAAGGCCTTTTCTCTTTGATTGTTTGTAATCTTAGCAGTAATCACGCTGTTACCTTCTCCTTACCGCAGCGGGCGAAACACAATTTCATTTTAATATGAATCGCGAGCTCTTCACCCAGGTTTTAATTAAAGCAATAAAAGCCTTGTCATCTTTGCCCTTTACAAGGTACACACACTTAGAGGCCTGAGTTACTAAGCCTAGAATCTTAGATCTCGACAAGAGCAGGAGGGTCTCGCTTGCCTCCCAAATACGTTTACTGGGGAGTGTTTTTGTTGGTTGGTTTCAAAAAGCCTCAACCACTTCTGTCTCTCTGTGATGCAGTTTTCTCGTCTGTGCAATGGGGACAGCAACAGCACATACCTGGTAGAATTAACGTGGGGATGAGATGAGACCAGCCATGGAAAACATTTAGCCCCAGTGCCTGAGCCCGAGCAAGTGCATGGTAATGTTAATCATGACCAGTATCATCATTATTTAGGGTTGGGAAAAACTAACCTTATTCACATGAGGAAACTGAGGCTCAGAGAGACACCAGTATAGGTGAAGGGGTGAGAGCAGGGCAGAACCTCGAACTCAGAGCGCTGGGCTCTTTTTCCCACTCTGGGCATTCTGCACTGCCCCCTGCTGGAAGGAGGCTGTGACTTCAAGGCCACAGGCCGTCTGTGCTCAGAACTGCAGGTGCCAGCTCTGCTTCCCGGGCTGCCCAAGTGCCTGTCTTCCAGCCTCCTGGGTGTGCCCTCTCCCCACCCCAGGTCTACCCTTGATCCAAGTGGTAGGAAAAACAGACGAGGCACCCTTGGGGATCTACGAAGGAAGGCTGCTCCACAAACACAACAGTGTCTGCTGAACCAAGAGCAAGAGTCACTGACTTCAAAGTTCTCATGTGTCTGTGGCGTGCCAGGTGTGGACTGAGGCACCGGGAGGCCTCATTTTGTAGCATGGGGATGTTGGCTTTTTTCATATGATAGCTGCACTCCAGCCACACGTCCTGCTGGAACATCGGGGGGAGATGCTAAGTGGTGTGGGGGCAGGGGCCACAGGTGCTGCTCATGCTCCACGAGGAGCACGTCTGGGGGTATGCACCACACTCCAGGGGCCCCAGGGCTCCCCAGTGAGCACCTCGAGTGTAAGCCCCCAGAACCTTCATGCCCTACTGTGCAGTGTCTCTGCCCTCGCAAACAGCTCCTGGGTCGCTGGGGCTCTCACTCTGAGAACAACGAAGGTCCCTATTTCCCAGCCTCATCTTAGAACACCGTCCACTCGCCCGCTGCCTCAGCCAGAATCTGCCTTCTCCACAAATTCTGCGGATGAGCCGTCCATGCCCTCACGCCCCCTCCTCCCCCAGCTCAGGTGGGAAGGTGGGATTGGCGTCCTCCTCCCTCTCCACTGCCCCATCCATCCAGACCCTCATGCTGCCCCTGTGCTCCCAGCCTGCAGCTCTGGCTCTGCTTCCCACCCAGCCCACCCCACCCCAGCATCCTGCTGGGTCCCTCAGCTCTCAGCCCCTCACCCCCTGGGAGCTTCTCCTCCAGGCACCCTCAGCTCCCCACTCCCCACACACACCAGGACCCTGCCGATGCCGCAGCCACTTACCTTTGAAATCCCCGGCCCCCTGCCCACTCTGACCCGGGTGTCCTCTCTGCCCAGTGCTCCCCAGTGGCACTCCTGCCTCCCTGGACTCTCGTCCCCGGGCCCCCGTCTTCTCTCCACACCCAGCTTAGAGTCCCTGATTCTTCGCATCAGTCTGTCTGTTGAGAAGGAAGCTTTGAGTGTCCTTCCTGCCTACCTGCCGGTAAACCTCTTGCCCCGGACTACGCACCTGTCTGCCCCACCGCACCTGCACCAGGAGCTCACTCTCCGATGCTCCACGACGAATATCCCAAACCTTCCCCCGACTCCTGAGAACACCCGTGCCTTGACTCAGCCCACTGACTGTGAGAAGACAGATGCCTGCCGGGGCAGACACGCTCTGCTCCCAGCCAAGCCATCTACGGCCACACTCCTTTCTCCTCTGTCCCCACTCACTGCCAGCAAAGGCCAGAGCCACCACCTCTAAGCAGAACCCAACCCTTCCCACCTGCTCTGAAAACTTAAACCATCAGTTAACCTGTCCCTTTCCTGAACCCTGAACTTCACCCTGGCTCCTGGACACCTTCCGTCATCGACACTTAAGCATTCTAAAGGCTGTCGTCTTGTTTAAAAAGTCCCTTCTGTGGAGTCCTCATCTCATTGAGCTGTGGCCCTTGCCCTTGTCCTGCACGGCTAGACTGGACTTCTCACAATGTCGTCTATATGTACCGTTTACATGTCCTCCTTGGTCCTCCAACGGGACCTGCATGCAACCCCGCACATCAGATACACAGGTGCTTTACTGAGGTCCAGAGTAACCTATTGTCACACGTTTCAGCTCTCATCTCATCAGAAGCATCTCACCTAATTGACCCTCTCCCTCTTGTTTAAATTTTATTTAACTTTTGGAAGTTATAATAAATCCCCATGGTTGAAAACCCCCAAAGTATAAAAAGATACAGTGAAAAGTCTCTCTTCTACTCCTGGCCACCACCTGCCCAGTTCTGATAACGCACCAGGCACACGCACCCCCACTGCACAAAGCCACTGTCAGCAGTTTCCATGCACCTTCCAGAGTTATTTTAATCAAATACAAGCACATAGAAATGTATATTCTTATTTCCTTTTTTGCATAAATGGTAACATACTATACTGTTTACTGATCTACATCTTGCTTGCTTTCTTTAGTAAGTAATGTATCTAAAGAACTTCTATATCATTTCGGTTTCCTCTTTTTTTTTTTTTTTTTTTGAGATAGACTTTTGCTCTGCTGCCTGGGCTGGAGTGTACCCTGCAGCCTCAAACTCCTGGGCTCAGGAGATCCTCCCACCTCAAGTAGCTGGGACTAGAGGCAAATGCCACCATACCTGGTTAATTTTTTAAAATTTTTTGTAAAGATGGAGTGTTACTATGTTGCCCAGGCTGGTCTCGACTCATTCTTTAGAGCCACACGGTATTCCATTTGATAGATGCACGTATTTTATTTAACTTGCCCCATATTGTTGGACATTTGGGTCGTTCCAGTCTTTTGCCATTATAAACAATACCGAAATGAATAATCTTGACTATGTCATTTCTCATGTGTGCCAATATATCTGTAAGAGATACTTCCAAAAGCAGATTTGCTGGGTTAAAGGTAAATGCATTATAATTTTGATCGATGTTGACAATTTGCCCTCCAAAGGGGTTACACCCATTTATTCTCCCTACAGCAACGCAATAACAGTGCCTCTTTCCCCACAAGAACTCCACAGAGTATGTCATCAAACCTTCAAATTTTTATCAATCTGATAAGTGAAAAATGGTAGTTTTAATTTGTTCCTCTTATGAACTATTCTTAGCATCTTTTCATGTACTTAAGATCCATTTGCGCTTCCTTTTCTGTAAACTCTTGGTTCGTATCTCCTTCCCTATTTTTCCACCAGGATTTTGAATTGATTTCTAGTAACTCTTTATATATTAAGGCAACTAGTCCTTCAACTATGGCATGAGTTGAAACTATTTTTGCCCAATTTCTCATTTGTCTTTGGACCTGACTCATGCTGGTTTGGCCATACAAAAATTGTATGTTTGTTTTATGTTAATTTTTATATTTGTGTTCATTTAGTTTTATGTTAATTTATGGCCCAATTTTTAGGTCTTTTCTCTTAAGATTTTGAATCATAGAAATGCTTTCCTTGCTCCAAAGTTGTAAAGTATACCTTAAGGACTGTTTTGTTGATGTCTTTATGGTTTTCTTGAGTACATTTAAATCTTTGATTTACTTAAAATCTATTCTTTGATAAATTTGAAGGAGCTGTGGATCCAACATCATTTTCGCCCAGGCCCCCTCCCTTCCTTCTTGAAACACTCTGCCCTTGGCTTCTAAGGCTCCACGTTCTCCTACATCTCCAACCACTCCTGCTCTACTTTGCCTTCGAAGGCTGGAGCTCAGCATTTCAGAGTCACTTGTCCTCTGCTCTCCTCACTCTTCCCTCTCTCTGCATAAATCTCCTTCACTCTCAGGGCTTTACTCTCGCATGGGTTGAGGATTTCCAAGTTTATTTCTTCCCATGAGTTCCGGACTTGTGCAACCATCTACCCACTTGGACATCGCCCCTCGGATGAACGTCTCAAATGCAACATGTCCAAGTCAGACCTCATCATGCCTGCGCCTCCCTCGGGCTTCCTCAACTCAGACAATGGTATCACTCTATTGGAAAATGGGCTCATGCTCGAAGCCTGGGAGTCACCCTCTACTCATCTCTCTCTCTCTCTGTCTATGTCCCTCATTGTCAAGACCCACTGACTTTATTTCCAGAACACATCTCAGACCCATCTACCTCTTTCCATGTCTTCTGCCTCTACCACAATCCAGGACAACATGGTCCTGCACCTGGCCTATTGCCACACCCGCCCCCTTGGTCTCCCTGTATCCACCCTTGCCCTTGGAAGCTTTTAAAGCTGCAAATCTGATCATGTCATTCGATCTTAATCTCCCCCCACTGTGTCTGTCTGTCTGTCTGTCTGTCTCTCTCTCTCTCTCTCTCTCTCACACACACACACACACACACACACACACACGCACACACACAAAGTTCTTTCAACAGTTCTTAGGAAAAATTCTGAGATCTTTAGCAGAAGTGGTATTTAGCACGATGAGAGTGGAAAACGCTACCCGCAGCCAGGCAGGCTGTAACGAGGAGGTGACATTTGCAATGCCCCTGGAAGAACAAACAGGCGTTTGTTGGGTGAAAATGACTGGGGGATTCCCACCGAGGGAACAGTGCCCACAGCACGGCTCGTAAATGAGCACCAGGGGTGATGGGAGACTCATCTTGTGTGACCAAAGCATTATTTACGGTAATAAAAACAATAAAAATAAGTCACAGCTAGTTTTCCCGAACACTGGTACTTTACATACTCTTAGTTCCGATTTTCCCCGCAGTGGAGCCTGACACGGGGAGGCCCGTGAGAGTGACAGGGGTGGCCCTGGGGTGGGGTGGGGGGACAGGGCAGGGGCAGGGTGTGGCCTCAGCTGGAGTCTGGCCGGAGTCAGCTGGGACCCATGTGGGGCTGCAGAGTTGGAGAGAAGGGGACGGGCTTCCAGACCACCCCCCATATCCCTTTCTGGGTTCACAGTTCCCATTTGGCAGAGGCCAACTTTCCAGAGAAGGGGCAGCTGTGAGGAGTTAAAAAGCCAACACTGGCAGCAGCTAGACAGTGGGTGACACTCTGGCGAGACATCAGCAGAGTCCACAACGCACACCTCATTTACTTATCCCCACACTCCAGGAGGCGAGACATGAGTCCCCCATGTGATGGGAAGCTGGACCCCGCTGAGGCTAGAATTCGAACCCAGGTCTGCGAAGTCCCAAGCCCACTTCCTTTCCTCCTCACCTCATCCCAGGAATAAGAAGACTTTTGCTGGGTCACATAACCAGGAAATATCAATTCCTGTAACTCCTGGACAGGGTCTGCTCGCAACAGGGGGAAGAGCCAAACTGCACCAAGCCCTCTACCCCCCGAAGCTGCCAATGGGGCTGCGGTCCTGTCTGAGACCGTATCTCATTCTCGGGCCACGTAGGCACGCCTGGTACAAAAGAAACACAGGCCCGGGCAGGGAGAGGGAGTGATAATGTGTAGAAGCGAAGGCAGCTTTGCAGGAATTCTGTGGAGACTTGCAAAAAAACAATGCAGCATGCGTTTACAAAAGAAACTTCAAGACTCAGAAGAGCTGGTCTGAATGTTTTTAAAAAGGGACACAGTCGGCACACCTGGTTGGAGCCTGTCTCAGCTGAGATTTCTAAGTAAAGAAGATGGTGTCTTAGAAGAAGCGTTATATCAAAGAGCAGGTCTGTAACGTGGTAAACTAGACGTTCTAGAAGCAAATGTTTCCAGAAATGGCTTCCCATGCATATCCAGAGCCTTGCACATAAGAGGTGCGTGAACATTTGCTGAAGGAGTGAACTTGGTATTTAACTGTGTTTATAAAATGTATTTTATGCCACTTGGAGTGTTTATCCTCTGACTCCTCAGTGGCTATGAGATCTTTGTTTTGCTTACAGTAATTGGGACAACAGATCAGGCCACACACCATGAGAGGGTGTTCGTGTGTGTGTGTGTGTGTGCGGGGAGTATGTGAGTTCAAGCAAGCGGTCCATGGAAAAGACTGGAAGGAAATACACAGAACCTTCGCCATGAAAGACTGGAGGCCAGAAGAGTCCCAACAAGCCACAGGGGGCTGTAGGTCCCAGAAGAGTCTAAGTTATTCTTCAGCAAAATCAGCATGAACTACATCCCGTATGTTTCCTATGTGTGGTACTTTGTAAAAAGATCACAATACTTTGCAGCATCTCCCATCAAGAGATGGTATTTATTTCCCCATTCCTTGAATCTGGAGTGGCCCCGTGACTGGCTTTGGCCAAGAGAATGTGCTGGAAGTAGTCATGTGCCTGTTTCAAACCTAAGCCTCAAGAAGTCCTGCAACTTCTGCTCTTGATGCTCTGGGAACCTTTCTCCCACCATGTGAACAATCTCAGGCTAGCCTGCTGGAGGACAAGAGACCACGGGGAACAGAAGCGAGCCCCCCACCCACATCAACCAGCCCACAGCTGAGCTGGCAACTTATTGCTGCCACTAAGATTATCTTGGCAAGACCAGAAGAGCCAACAGCTGAGCCCAGCCAAAGTGCCAATCCATGGAATCAAGAAATAGATAAATATTTGTTGCTGTAAGCCATTGAGTTTTAAGGTGTTTGCTATGCAGCAAAAATCAACTGATACATTATAATAAGTCTAGATTGCAACTGCAAAATTTGCTCATGTTAAGATTGGCTCATGCCAGCAAGTAGACTTAGCTAATTAATCTCCGAAAATACTGATGTCTTCATAAAGTCCTGAGTTAGGAAGCCCCTCTGGGTGAGACCACAAAAGATTTAGAAGGATCGTTGGGAAGTCCAACCACCTTGTTCCACTGTCAGGGAAACTAGAGTTCAAAGAAGAGAAGAAGCCACATTCACTCATTACACAAATATTTCCTGAGTGCTTTCTGTGTGCCACACACTGTGCCCCATGGCGGTACAGAGCAGTGAATAAGAGAGACCAGATCCTCTCCGCATGGAGGTCACAGGCTACGGTGGAAATAAGATGTTAACTAAGTCATCACACAGGCAAGTAGACCACAAGTAGACACGCACCATGAATTAAAATGAGCTGGTGCCATGACAGAGAATTGTGGAGAGGGGATCTCATTTGGATTTGTAGGTCACAAAGAGCTCTCTGTAGAAGTGACATTTAGGCTGGAGAAAGTTGGTGGCAGCCTTCGGGCGGAAACGGGGCTCTCCACAGACAGGGCAAGGTAAGCGTGTGGAGCTTTAGGTCCCTGTTGTGCAGGTTCAAATGCCAGCTGTACCACTCCCAGGCTGAGTCACCTGAGCTGAACCAGTGAACATCCTTGAGCCTCAGTTGCCTCATCTATAAAATGGGCTTAACAAGATATCCACTCATCTCAACACTGTTTTGAAGATCAGCTGAAATAACCACTGAGGAAAGGGCTTTGCCAACTGCAAGATGTTGGATGAACAGTTGAGGTTGTTACTGTTAATGATTTGAGAAAGGTGACATTTGTTTGCCCTGAGTCTCCTCTCCAAGGAACTGTGCTCCCCTCTGCCCAAGCCTAGAGCAGACACAGAGCCCCACTGAGTAACCCCCCTCTGAGTATCACCTTCCCTCCCCGGTGGAAGGACGGTGCCAACTCTTTCCATCAGGGTTTGAGCCAGAACCGACATCACCATAGTATGGTTCTAAAACCAGGGTTCAATAGGTTAACAAACTGCAATTTAAACACTGTGAAAGGCTCAGACAAGATGATTAAGGTGAAGCTCTGGTCTGCTGCAACGACCACATTTCAAGTGGATTATGTACAATTAATTCACATCAGCGGAGTCTTCCAAAATGACCACTTCCAGGAGCTGGAGTCTAGTCCCCCAGTCCTCCAGGTTGGCACATGCCATGCAATATAAAGGCAGCTGTGCAGCGGCAGCACGGTGCGCACATGGGGACGGGCCAGAGAAGGGGCACGGCACGGTGGCCCAGCACAGGCAGTCCTGCGGTGGCAGGGGAGGGGGCGCAGCACCCCACAGTGAGCTTCCACGTCCCCCTGGAACTGCAGGATCTTCCTCATTGGTAGTGTCCCCTAGAGCCACAGGCCCCTGTTTTACTCATCTACAGCCCCCATGGGACCTGTCACAGAATAGGGCACATACACGTTTGTGAGTTAATAGGCTTCTGTTGCCCCAGCAGGAAAATATGGCCCAGCCTGATGGCCTAGGGTCCCAGTCTGCAGTGAGGACCCTCTGCAGGGTCCCAGCCTGCTGTGAGCACCCTCCCCGCCATCACATTCTGCAGGGTAGACCCTTCCTGGACCCCCAGCCTGCAGTGAGGGCCCTCTGTGGCTGTGATCAGTCTATAGCGAGGATGCTCCCAGCTTAGAGAAATGTTAATTTTCAGAGACGAGACTCTCAGTGGAAAATCTGATTCCCTCTGGCTTTTGTGCCCTCCAGAGGGCAGGGCTGGGGTTGGGACAGCCTTGCCCAAGGATGACTCAGTCCCCTTCCCCACCACCAAGGCCCCCACAGGGAGCCTCTGCTCCTCCCCCTTTGTGCCGCATCCACAACACCCCCCCCCAGGGGCCTTAGACAGCGCTGGGCGGGCGAGAGAACTCACCCACACCAAACACGCCCCCACGGGTGCTGTGTGGGAGCAAGAGGCGGGCAGTGCCAGGGGCACAGGACACCCGACTCACTGCCGCGAGAACTCCCTCCAAGCATGGGAAACGTGGGCAGCACATTTCGCATTCCATCCAGTTCTCAGTGACATCCACGTTAGGCCAACAGCAGCCAGGGAGTTGACGGACAGAAAACACTACAGTCCCACCTCGATTCTTCCTTTTAAGGGGACTCGACTGATATCTTTGTCATTCTGAGAGAGGATAGTGGTGGGCTGGGCTCCCCCACTCTGCGCCCTCCCACCTCCACCCAGGAGCAGCCGGCTCCGCCAGCCCCAGGCTGAGACCCCCCTCAGGGAGGACAGGATGGTGCACCCACCTGGCTGGCTGACAGGAGCTCTGGGTTTCCGTCACTCATCCCCACGTAGGCACTGTCACCATCAAACTGGAACAGAGAGAGAAGGAGAAGCAGCTCTGATTAAAATGTTCTCAAGAAGGCTCCAGGAGAAGCAGCCAGAGGTGGCCGTGGGACCAACTGTGCGGGCCTGCGGGGCCTGTAGAAGCCAAGCCCAGGACGCCAGAGGCCCCATTTCAGCAGGGTTCTCTCTCAGGTGGAAGGAGCAGTCCCTGATCTGTGGGCCATGAGGGCTCAGGTCTGCACCATTAATCACTCTTAGAATGAAGACAGGAAAACCTTTCTGCCCTCTAGACCTTGTCCAAAGACACTCAGACTGCCTAGTCAAGTACTGAGCTTCCCATCCCTGGAAGTATGCAAACACCTCCCTTGGCCAAAATGACATCAAATGATCAGCTCATGCTACAATCCCATGTGCCAGGAGAGGCCCAGATCTCCAGAGCCTCAGGGTCATGACAGCCTGCCCCAGACATACCCTCTGGGCTTTGTGGATTTGCCCCTTCACCTACCCCATCCTAGCCCCTAAGGCCACCCCTGGCCGCAGGCAGTGAGGGCTGCAGGAGAAAGCACGTGTGTACAGAACTACAGTCCTGTGTTTAGAGGATCTGCCAAGTCTGGATTCAGGACGATTTCCCTACAATAGAGCAGGTGCAGTGGGCGAGATGTCGGCCCTGGGGCCCCTGGCTCCCTCTTTCCCTGTGTGTGATCTTGAGCTGGTGCTCGAACTCCTGAGGCCCCTCCTCTGTCACATGGGGGTGATGCCTGGGCTCCCCGTTCACAGGATGCTGCATCGTTGAGACTCCATTCCAGCTAGTTCCCTTCCCTTGAGCTAGGTGGCTTAGATTGGGTTCCCTAGAAGCAAAGCCTGAGGCAAGGGTTCAAATGCACGTGATTTTTGAGGGACTGCTCTTTAAGCATAACCAGTACTTGTGGGAGGGACGGGGGACAGGGCAATGGATGCAGCTGGGATGTCGTCTGAGCTAGAAACTCCATCGGTCTGATCCCGTGGGGAGCTCTGGGGCATGAATTGCGCTGCAGAGTTAGTTCCGAAATGAAGCAAGGGGTGGCCTTTGTAGCCCATGTAAGTCAGTCATTGGCTGTGAGCTGCCCTTAGGGGACATGGGGAGGCATAACCTCTGAGCAAGATGGTCCCCATTTGGCCAAGGATAATTCTCCAGGGAACTGTACCAGCTGCCAGCCATGAGCCGCCGGTGCTCAGAGCAGATGGGAGATGTCTGCACTGGTGATAACAGGTTCGGGTGGGGCACCAACAGCCACTTGCCATTTTATTTTAATTGAACGATTTATGTATTAAGATTTATTCTCATGGTTCAAAATTCCAAAAGTACAAAAAGCAGCACCACCCCACCTCCCAGCCATCCATTGTCCCTCCCCAGAGGCAACTGTTCGAGCGGCTTCTTTATACCCTTTCAAAGACTATCTACATATATACATTTTACAGCCATTTCTTCCACACAAATGACAACATACTAGACATACTATTTTGCACCTTATTTTTCTCTTAGCAACACATCTTGGAAAATGTTTTATATCAGGACGTAATTCTTTCTTCTGCACCCGTATTGCACAGTATGGATGTAACGTGGGCAGCTGCATCGTGTCTGGTCTTTTGCTTTTCCAACGCTGCCCCCATAAATATTTGTGTACATCTACAGTTTACCATGAGTAACAGTTTATCTGTAGGATTAATTTGTGTAATTGCTGAGCCCAACTGTATGTGCGTTTGTAACTCGGACAGACATCACCAAGGGGCCCTCGTGGAGGCTGTAAAGATTCCCACTCACTGCCACGACCGTGCGCGAGGTGTGAGTTCCCCAGCCTTCACTTTGTTTAACAACTGGCTCAGACGCCAGCTCCCCACCCCTGGGGGCTGAGAGCACACCACCACCCCGACCACCCTTCCCTGTTTACCCTGTTCTTTGCTTCATAGCCCCTCTGCCCCTTTTACCTTCTAGCATTCTCTATAATTTACTTATTTACCACGTTCATCGCTGATGGCAAAATGGAGGCTCCCAGGGTTTGGGGATCTTAGTCTATCTGTACACTGATGCCTCTGAAGCTCCTAGAGCCATGCCTGGCACAGAGTAGATACTCAATACATGTTTGTTGAATGAATGAATGAATGAAGCAGCCACTACAACATTCAGATTGTCTCCCACCAGGCCAGTCTTCCCATGCAGGCAGTGGGATTGGTGGTTACACCCTAGGGCCTCCCAGCACAGGGATGGGCCGAGTTCCTCAGCGACCGTGGGCTTATCAAAAGAAAAGGCTGGGCCATGCCTTGAATTTGGGCACTGATCCCCAATACAGAGCCCTGTCCACGACACTGCAACCAGAGCTCGTGCTTCAAGGCCCTGCACAGAGGCCACCTCCTCCTGGAGGTCTGCCATGCTCTCATCTCCTCTGGCTGTCCCTCTTACAACACAGACTGTCTCCACATTTGTCATCTGTCCCAGAGTGGGACCAACATGGAGGCTGGAACTGTGTCCCGGTTGCCTCCGAATCCCCCAGCACCTGGCACAGGCTGGCAGCGAACTGGGCAGGGTAGGGGAGCTTTCAACAAAAGCTCCTGGATACTACATGGTGTGTTCCCACAGTCATTGATTACTTTGATAAAAAAGAAATCTTTTTAAAAATCATCCATAATATATAAGTATATTCTATTAATAATAGAAACAATACTTGGAAATAGAGGGGCATTAAGTTGAATGATGTGTTTGAAACACTTTATAAAGCAATACTAATCAAACAGTATGGTATAAGTTAAAAATGTAGAAATATACATCAAAGAGACAGAGGAAAAGGTGTTCAGAAAGCCTTTATAACAGCCAGCATGTATTAAACGCTGGCTAGAACAGAGCCACCACAAAGGCAGGGCCACCGTCTGCTTCGTGCATAGCAGGCAATCAATAAATATTTGGAGAATGAATATATCTGGCACTGAGCAAAATGCTTTACATAAAAGATCTCATTTAATCCTCACAATGAACCAATGACGAAAGCATTCTTTTCCCTGTTTAAAATCAGGGAAACAGAGAGACATTAAGTAGTTGCCCAAGATCACACAGCTGGGGAGAAACCGGACTTTAAGAGTCATTTGTTTGATTTTTCCCAGTTTGGCCCTCCCACTAGGGACAAATTCCTTGACAGCAGGGACCAAGGATTTTCTAGATCCTGCTCCATCAATAATGAGCCCCGGGCCTGGCACATAACAGGTGCGTGGTAAGTGTGCGTTGGAGGTTCGGGAGAGGGAGGCGTCATCCGCATGAGCAGAGGGGCGGGACACTGGAGAAGGAGGGCAGAGACGCCTGGATCTTGACTTGTGTGTCGGGGTAGGCAGGGGAGGGGCGGGGCAGTGGATTCCCACGAGGTCACCGGAGTCTGTCTTATTCATTCACTTGTTTGTTCAACCAACATCTAAGAAAGAACTGCCACATCCCGGAGCAAAACTTGCTTCCGGCTTTCGAGGAGGGCCTGAGAAGTCGGCGGAGGTTCTCAAGGCAGGGCCCGAGTCACCTCAGTTCAGTTACCCCTGGACGCCTTGCAGCGTGCCCGGGAATGTGCTGGTCTGAGGACCAGCAGCTAAGACAGCAGAGGCCCCGAGGCAGAGGGGAGGCCTGTCCTCTGCCCCTCCTCCCAGGGCTCCACCATGTCAGGGCCCTTGGAAGGGGAAAAAGAGGAGGGAAGGGGACCCTGAGGGCTCCCAGGCTTCCCCTGGCCTGGCCTCCAGGGCAGCAAGGCCTGGGCTTACCCCTCAACCCCTCCTCGTTTGGGATCCTTTCTGGGGGAATGAACCTGAAAGCCAAGGGGAAAGGTCGTCACCCCTGCCCTCAGACACAGCAGGGCTACCTCCTCCTCCACGTGTGCACAGACGAGATCAAAAACACCCACATCCTCACCCACCGCACTGCATACGCTGAGGGTGAACACAAAGGTATGTGACATACGCTGGGTGCACAAGCGTGAGAGCACACACATACCACACGCCCATGTTTGTGTGGACTCATGTCACGCACAGCATGACATTCGAGATAGCACTTAGCCACACATGTACCCCACCCATGGGTAACACAAACCAATGCGCACACAGCACAAGCTTGACTGTGCACATAGCTAGACCTTTCACGTGACTGACACGATACCCACAGCACGCACGCATAGGAAAGGAGGGTGTACCCGGGTGTGCCCAGGTGTGCACAGATATCCCACGTATCTGCAACTGTGCAAATGCAACTCACATAAATGTGAACACAAACACATACCGCATGCACTTGTAGAGACACACAAAGCAAAATGCACATGAACTTAAATTCTGTGCATCTTTCACAATTTATCCGTCCCCAGATCAAAAATCTTTTTTTGTACCACACAACCTTCTGCATGCTTTAAAATGTGGGGGGAAAATGGAGGGAGAAACAACAGCCTAAGAATTTCCATGAAATGCCAGGAGAACATCCTCTTACCAGTGACTGGAATAGATTAATTTTCCCCATTTCATATTCTAATTATAATTCCTTTTCCCATTGCCATCTTCAGTCCCCACTACAGCTGGAAGATTGTTCTGCAAAAGCCAGGCCTTCATCTTCTCTTCCCAAGAGTTTTGTCATGGAAATGAGTTTTGGAATCTGAAAGAACCCACATTTTTGCAAATATCGAATGTGTAGGGATAACCCTTTCATGACGGCCACCAGGGACACGGCTCACAGAAGCTTCTAAAGGGTCTGTGCGGTCCCCTCTGGGAGAGGGGCTCCCGGGTTCCTCTTCCAACAGCCACCCCTCAACCTTAGCACACCATGTTCCCACAAAGGCTTTTTTTTTTTTTTTTTTTAATTTCAAGGAAACGTAGCAAATAGGCAGCCAAAGGGAAAGGTAAAAAGTCCTGATCTTAGGAGAGTCAGATCCCAGCTCCATCGGGGCCACCCCGGGCAAGTTCTGTAATTGCTCTAAGCCTCGGTTTTCTCATTCTCATGACCCACAGTGACTGACTCATGATAGGTCTAAATTAAATATCTGGGGGACAGACAGATGTGAAAAGTGGGTGGAGGAACAGATAGAAGGGAGGGAGGGAGGAAAGGATGGGGTGGGTGAATGGACGGGTGATGGATGAACGGAGGAGGGATTGTATAAATTAGCACTGCCCCGCAGAAATATAATGCAGGCTGCAAATGTGAGCCACATATGTAGTTTTAAATTTTCTAGTAGCCACAGTTCAAAAAGTGAATATAAACAGATGAGATTAATGTTAATGATGTATTTTATTTGACCCAATATATACATAATCGATATAAAATGATTAGTTATTAATGAGAGCATTTGTTAATGGGATGAAGGGATGTACGGATAGATGAGGAGGTGGGTGGCTGGGGCCTGGACTGGGTGGTTGGAAGAGGCAGGGTGGCTGGGTGAGTGTGTGGTGTATGGGAAGAGGATCGGGGTGGTGGATGAGATAAACAGATGGACGGACAGATGCCTGGATGGGTGGGTGCCTGGGTGGACAGGATGGGTTGAACGGGTGGGTGGGTAGTCGAGTGGGTCTGGTGTTTTCTTCTCACTCTCTTTACACTTTCCCTGGACAATGGCATGGCTTCTTGGGGCAGCAACACGTCACTCACGCTCAAATCCTCATCTATAGCCCAGTTACCTCCGGATTCCAGTGTACAATTTCTCCCAGACATCTCCCCCATTTGGCCCATGAGCACCTCAAATTCAACACACCCAGCGCCAAACTCATGGCACGTGCATGGACTTGCTCTTTCTCCAGCACTTCCTCCTCCTCATGGAAGCTGTCACCTCCCACACCTCCCACAGCCAGTACCCCTGGGATGACTGGACTCCTTCCCTCCTACATCGTAGAGCTTCCACAGAGCTGATCCAATCACCTGCAAGCTTTCTGCTCAGCTTCCCACCAACCCATCTTCCATGCCACCTATCGCTAGTGACCTTTGGGCAACCACTTGCCTCCTCGGATCAAAATCTGCAGCGACTCCACATCACTTAGCCTGTATCCAGGGCCCGCCATGGCAACGGGCCCCAAGCCTCAGCTCCCACGGGGTCCTCGGGGTGACGGGAAACTCCAGCGCCCTTGCCTGTGCACACTGTCCCCTCCCCCATCAGCCTGGAACACTCCCCTTTCTCAACCCAATGAAATCCAACCCTTCCTAGGTTGTTTTGTTTTCCGGCTATGAACTCCAACCTTAGCAGTCTTGCTTTTATAAACCCAGATTCCTTGGACTTAATTCAACTTCTAGGTGCGGTAAAATATACTGGGTAACAGCACCGATTCCTGAATCCAAGTACTGGTTCCACCACTTACTAGCTGAGTGACCTCGGATTTAACTTCACTTTGCCTTAGTTTCCTCACCTATAGAACAATAATCAGGGCAGATACGCTCCTACCTCATAAGGTTGTTGGTATCTGTTACAAGCTATCAGATAAGAGTTAATGTCTGTGACATAATGCTTAACAATGTTAACTATTTTCGATAGGCACTTAATAAATGTTATCTACTATTATTGTTATTATACGCTAAACTCATATCCCCTTATCAGCCCCAATCTCCCTCAGTCTAGCAGACGACCTTGTTTCTTGTGTCACTGAAAAATTGAGGCCATCAGACATGCCCCTCAACTCTCCCAACCGTCCCCACGTTACCCATATCGCACCCATCCCGACTTCCCCTCCCTTAGCCTGAAAAGGTGAAGTGTCTCCCTCCTGTTCAAGGTCAGCCCCTTCGCCTCGACCCCATCCCTCCCATGTCTTCCTCCCACTAGCTCCCACTCTTGGTCCCGGCTATAAGGTCGACTCTAAACGTGCTGAAGTCAAACGGGACCAGGCAATGCCTTGTCGTATCAGGTGCCACGCACCTACAAGGTGCGGAGGAACATGCTGCTTCCGCCCATTGGAGATCTGTAATAACTGAATGTTGTCGCTGCCCCTTGGGAAATCACAGACATGCAAATAGATCATCATGAGCGCTGGCAAGAGGTAAAACAAAGGGCTTTGGAGGTTACAGAGGAGGCAACAGTCACTGTTCACTGAACGGCATCTAGTGAGTGCTTACTGCGTGCCAGACACTGTGCTAGATGCCAGGCGTACCCTGATGGTTATGACACAGCCCCTGCCCTCAGGGAGCCCCCAGTCCTTCGGAGAAGCCGACAGCTACAGTGGGACAGTAAAACCTTCCTATTCACGAATCTCTAAAGGAAAAGACAGGTCATTCTTTGGCCGTAGTCCCAAGCCGCAAATAATCGCAAAACCAGTTTAAAGCCCGTCATGATGTGTCAGTGGCCGCTTTGCAATCCCCACTTCTGCAAGTCGAGCAATCAGCGGTCTCACTCCAACAGCCCCATACCCACGGCTGCAGCCAGACTCAGAACCTCCTGCACCAAGAGTCCTCCTCCTCCAGGGCTCCATGCTCCCCAACACCCTGCAAAGCTAACTCCGGCTTGATTTGGGGAGACTAGTCTTGCAAAGTACAGCAACAGATTCGCCTTGTTGTTTCAGATGTTGAATGATGCCCTCGTCTGTGACACAAGTGACAAAGGCCCAGATGAGATTAGTGCAGGGGAGTAGAAGCAAGGCAGGGGGTCTTCCCAGAGAGGCATTCCAAAAAAAGTGACTTGGGAGCTCTGTGATGTAGGACACACAGGAGGTGACTGGGCAAAGGGCAGGGAACATGACATCCAAGACTGCTGTGAGCACGGGCCAGTGAGCACCTACTGTATACCAGCTCTCGTCCCAGAGTTGTGCCTAGTCATTTCACTGGAACCCCCTGGACACCCCCAGGCTGCTAGGTCCAGCCCTGCTGTGGCCATGAGCAAGGAGAAGCTCAGAGAGGTGGCGGGTTCGTCCAAAGCCATCCAGCCATTCTAAATTTGGCCTTGATCCAAAGTAGCAAAGCAACCATTGTTCCGTAGAAGCGGCTGCTCCTCCCCTCTGCACAGAGACACAGATCAAAGACCACGGATGCACAGCCCTCACCCCAGCGAGTCACAGACATCGAGAGACGCGGCTCAAAGAGATCTAAAGAGGAAACAATCAAAGTAGCATACGCTGCTCCCGCCTGCCCCCACCTTGGGCCTGAGAACACCGTTCTGCACTGATAAAACACAGCTCAGAAGACAGCGGCAGGGAACGTGGCAGCTGCCAGCTAGGCCCTGCTGAGAGTGTGGTTTTATGTGGCAGTCTCACGGGGCGATAGACATCAGGAACAGGGACGTGCCCAGGGCGGGGCGGGGGCCGAGAGGCCTGCACAGATGGAAGCCTCTGCTCAAACTGACCCAGGCCTTCAATGGCCACCTCCATCCCATCACGACTTGGAGGAACATCTACACTAAGTTACTGTATCTCAGTTTCCTCATCTAAAAAGCAGTACGATGACTCATTTTGGGTTAAATAAATCAACGTATGGAAAGAGATTACATCTCCTGGTACAGAGAAAGCACTCCATAATTATTAGCTACTTCTCATTTTATTATTCAGTCCTCACCCAGCCCTGTCCGGTTGCTATTGCTGCCTCTCTTCTGCAGGTGACGAAGCTGAGCGGGGCTTTGTGGAAATCTCTGAAGTCTTAAGCATTGGAAAGGCCCCTGCTGCCTCTGCCACTATAGGTAATTTAAAATACAATTTGTAAATTAAAGGCTTCGTAGGAAAGTCCAACTGAGGGTGGATTTTTTTTTCCCCATGATTGTGACTTTCGTGCTTTGTTCCTGAAATATCAAACATCAATTTCTCTTCAAAAATGTTTTTCTTCTGATTGGTGCTCCTGCTTTGCCAGGCATAATGCACTTTCTTACCCTGCCCGCTGAGAAATCCAGCACCACAAGTGAGGCCCAGAGAGGTTAGGGGATCTGCCTAAGGCCACACAGCCAGGATGTGCCCAAGCTAAGTCTGATGGTCAGGAGGCTGGCCCCCCAAAAGCTTCCCACCCCCACTGTGTCCAAGCTATGTGAACCAGAGAAGGTGACCTCATGACTCTGGGTCTGGGGACTTCTCTACCCGTAAGAAGGGACAAAGCCTTGGGTGTAGCCTCTGAGAGGAGCTGGGAACATGCCTTCTGAGCAAGCCCGGTGCTGTGGGCCACTGCAGAACCCTCATCCCCACTGCTAACAAGAGTTGGCTTGGATGGTGCTACATTTTTAATCAATAAAAACATACAGCTTGAGGCCAGGAGTTAGAGACCAGCCTAGGCAACATAGGGAGAGCCCGTCTCTACAAAAATTTTTTAAAATTAGCTGGGTACAGTGGTGTGCACCTGTAGTCCTAGCTACCCAGGAGGCTGAGGTGGGAGGATCACTTGAGCCCAGGAGTTCAAGGCTGCAGTGAGCTATGATCACACCACTGCACTCCAGCCTGGGTGACAGAGTGAGACCCTGTCTCAAATGAAAATAAAAAACAAAACTTCAAGAGGTGGCGTGAAAATAGCACAGGTCACTACAGCTACCACGTGAGTGCTACCAGGCACCTGGCTCCTCGGGAAAGTGGGAATCACTGTCCCCATTTCACAGATGAGAAAGCAGAGCCCGCCCACCTGTCTCTGACTGTGCTCCTTCTAGATCTGTGCTGTCCAGAATGGGAGCCACTGGCCACACGTGGCTATTGAGCACTTGAAACACGGCTTGTCCAAATCGAGATGTGTTTAAGTATAAAATACACACCGGACCTCAAAGACTTAGAGCAAAAACAAAAAAAGAATGTAAAATATCTCATCAATGTTTTTATATTGATTACATGTTGAAATGATACTATTTTGGATATACTAGGTTAACCAAAATATATTTTTAAAATTAATTTCACCTGTTTCTTTTTACTTTTTTTGAATGTGGCCATGAGAAAATTTAAAATCACATGTGCAGTTTGCATTGTATTTCTACTGGACAGTGTGGTGTAGACGCTGCCCTAGCCATGTCTGCTCGTGACCCAGAGCCCTGGACAGAGAACAGCTGACATCAGCAATAGCTGAATCCAATTCTCCATGATATTAGGGGAAACTGAGGCCCACAGAGTCTGGTAATGAGGCATTCACTTACTCAAGAAATGTTAATTGAAGCCCTACTATGTGCTGTGGGTGCTGGGATCCAGCAGGGGACAAAATATAGGGCCGCATCCCAGTCCAGGGCTCTGCCCTGATGCCAGCTTGCAGGCTGGGGTGAGCAGGGTGATGAGGCAGGACCCCTTGCTCAGCCAAGTCATCCTGGGGACCAGGGCAGCTGGACTCCACACCAGCCCTCGTCTCCCCGCAGCTGGCTGGACCACAGATCAGACCACAGACGGGAGCTCCAGCTCCAACCCAGCGTCCATCTACCACCAAGACCACTGGTGAGTCCCATCACAGCACATTAGCCGGCTGCAACTGCCAAGAGGGCCTGATGGGCAGGGCAGCCCAGTGGGCATAGCACAGGGGCCCGGCAGGCCTGTGTTTCTTCCCCGGTGCAGCCACTGGTAGCTCGTACACTGTCTGCATTACTGCAGATTTATGGCAAAAATTATCCTCTCTCTCAGCTCCATTTAAAGCCATTTGGAGCTCGCTCCCATCCCCGATTATAAATCTAATTGCACATTCCAAACAGACAAGCGCTCATTAAGCTTTAATTATGCACATGTTGTTTTCAACAAACATTTTCATTTGGCCGCTATGAGAGGGAATATTCCAAGGGGGCTGCAGACGGGGCCTGGGGCTGGAGGGAGCTGGGGCCGGCAAGTGGGTCAGGGCGTGGTCAGATGAGGCCGTCCAAGGGGCAGGGCTGGCCGGGACCCCATCGGATTGCGCTCATGACTTTGTGGCCCTCCACCGGGCTTCTGCTGCGGGAGATGCCGACGTACGTGTCTCAGTGGTCTCACCTGCACTCACAGAGTCCCCGTTGTCACGTCTAAGCTGGCGCCAGAGCACCTCTCCAGGGATGGGGAGGAGGGAACATAGGGACCCGCTGCCCCAGCTCTAAAGGATGAGCCCCCCAACCGAGAGCCGGTTTTGTCAGCGCTCCCGGCTCACCCCTGCTCCCGCCCCAGTGCAGTGCAGGCGCCTTCTCCCTGCCGTTCTCCCTTCCCTCATTGGTTCGCTCTTAATTCCACAGTTATCTCCTGAGCATCGACTGGGTCAGGCAGTGTGGGGCCAGTGGGGACCACGACAGACAAGGCCCCTGTGTGTGTGGCTCTGCCCGGGTCACTCTCCATCCATTTCCATCCCCGCGCACTGGGGAAAAGTCCAAATTCTTGACCACAGCCTTCACCTGAGCATCTGCCCCCTGCCAGCCCGCCCGTCCGGCCCGGCTCACATCCCTCGAGGACGCTCATCCCCCATCTTGCCTTTCCAAGAGGTCTCGAGCTCTCCACGCAGACCACGCTCCCACGCACCCCGTCCAGGCTTCTGCGGTGCCTGTGCCCCCCCCCCCACCTGAAATGCCCGTCCTTTTCTTTTCCATGCAAGTAATGCCCACTCAGCTCCCGTGTTGCCCGCTCCAGGCAGCCATTGCTGATACCCACTCCCGGGCTAGACGGCTGCCCCTCTGCTACGGGCACCTATTAAAGTGTTTACTGGACCAAAGCGCCGTGACCTAACTGACGCCACACGTCTGACACCTAAGACCAGCCTGCTCACCACATCCCGAGGTGTCACATCCCTGTTCACCCTCCAAGGGTTGAAAAGAGGGGCACCTGCCCCCTCTGTGGCCTTGAGCGAGGCCTTCCCCTCTCTGGGCCTCAGTTTCCTCACTTGTACCTGGAGGGGTAGAGTGCATGAGACTTTCTGGGCCCCTCCAGCTGTTCCACCAGTTTGTTTGTTTTGTTTTTTTTTTTGTTTTTTTTTTTTTGAGACAGAGTCTCACTCTGTTGCCCGGGCTAGAGTGCCGTGGCATCAGCCTAGCTCACAGCAACCTCAAACTCCTGGGCTCAAGCAATCCTACTGCCTCAGCCTCCTGAGTAGCTGGGACTACAGGCATGCACCACCATGCCTGGCTAATTTTTTTCTATATATATATTTTTAGCTGTCCAGATCATTTCTTTCTATTTTTAGTTGAGATGGGGTCTCGCTCTTGCTCGGGCTGGTCTCGAACTCCTGACCTTGAGCGATCCACCCACCTCAGCCTCCCACAGTGCTAGGATTACAGGCGTGAGCCACCGCGCCCGGCCTGTTCCATCAGTTTTAAGTTTGTGGTTTGCCCAGGAGCCAGGCCTTCTTTTCACCTGAAGAGTGGGAGGACCCTGCTGGGGCTGATGACACTGGCCAAGGCGTGTCAATGGTGCACACACGGAGACGGGGGGGACAGGATGGCGGGAAACCCCGAGGCCACTCCTCAAAGAGCTGGAAATACAAGTAAGTGAAACAACATGTGCTTTAAAATGGAAATCAGGATCCTTCCAGCAACTGGATGGTTACCTGTCATTTCAGGCAGGTTGCCTGTGAAATCCACAGGTAGGAAACTTACTGGGGAGCGCTCTAGGGGAGTGAGGGTGCAGGAGAAGCCAGAGAGACAAGCCTAACTGTGATGCCGTCACAACAGAGGCTTCCACCTGTCCCAAGGGGAGCTCTGGAGCTGGGACCTCGCTGCAGAGATGCTCCAAATCAAGGCAGGGAGACAAGCACTGTGTTCCCAAGTGGGCCAGCCATGGGCTCCATGACCTTGGCCAGGGCTTCCTCCTTCCACCAAAGGCAATGCCCAGAGAGAGGCTCCACTGAGCAGCGGCAGCAGCCAACATGCTGAGCAGGTGGCAGAACGAGTGCCTCAGTCCTGAGCAGGGGCCTGGGTGGCGCACAACAGGAACCACTACAGCTACGATCATTTATTCATTCTAAGTAATTGTGCAACATTTACGTAGTGCTGACTACACGCCAGGCACTCTTTTAATTGATTTACAAATATTAACTCATGTTATCTTCACAACCACCTTGTGAAGTAAGTTACTATGGCTAAGGCTCCCATTTTACAGATGAGGAAACTGAGGTCGAGCAAGGTTAAGTAGCTTGCCCAAGGCCACACTGCTAGCAAGGGGTGGGGAGAGGATTCAAATCCGGGAAGTCCGACACCAGAGCCCGTGGAGCCACAGCTAATGACCAGGCTGTGCTACCTCTGGGCCTTGCACTGCTACCTCCCAAAGCTGGAGCTGTCCCACTCCCGGCCTCTTCCCTGGAGGCTGGGCTGTGGTCCGCGGTCTAGGGCCTCGGGCTGCCCAGCGCTGCCAATATTTGTGCTTGACAATTATCTATCATCTGAGCGGTTGGGAACAAGTCCCAAAACTGATTCTTGCCAAAGACAATTAACTAAAAGCCGTGTATGTCGGGTGGCACTGTGGCGTGGTGGGGGGGCTCCTGAGACAATGAGCAGCAGATGATTTGGAAGATATTTTTCCCCAGCGCTACAAAACAAGGCTTCAATCATGCCACAAAGGGCTCGTATTGTTTAAGAGAAATATGTCAACGACAGCGTTCGATCATGAGGCGGTTTAAGAAAAAAGAAGAAGAAAAGAAAAAAAATGTTTTGAAATTGTAACTTGACCTAGAAAGGCTTTTCTAGGTCACCTGAACTTGGCACTTATGCATCTAACCCCAAAACCCAACACAGACAAAGTGCCAGGTTCACTTCCTTCTGTCAGTACCAGATAACACAGGAAATGATATTTGTAAACATGGCTGATAGACTTTAAAGTGCCATATTTAAATCAGCTTTTGGACTGGGAGCTGCGAAAATGCTGGTGCAGTACAGCTCTGGAAGCAGACAGCCCTGGGTTCAAGTCCAGGCTCTGCACTTAGCTGCTGGGATCTTGCCTCTCTCATCCTCCCATTCCTCCCCTGTAAGATGGGAGTGAAGCTGGCAGGACCATGCACGCTGCCCGGCAGCGTGGGGGCACACTGCGGGGCTCTAGAAAGGCTGGCTGCCCCCTTCCAGCCCGGCCGCCTTCTCAGGCTAAGGGCCAGCCCTCTGATCTTGACTAGTGAGCCCCTGTGCCCCAGATCTGGAGCGTAGGAGACCCAGGAAGGCAGCGGGGGGCTCTGTCCTCGCAGGCCTGTTCTCTGGCAAACAGTACAAACTGCACAGCACGTGCCAATGAGTTAACCCAATTCATCTTCATTATAGAGCCACCAGTTTAAGATAAATCCCAGGGCCTCAGGGCTGGTAGGACTTCAAATACCTTCTCAGTATCCCACTGGGGAAACTGAGGCCAGGGCTGGTAGGTGGCCCACAGTTAATGGCAATCACAACATTGTTGGGTCCCCTGAGCCTGCACCTCCAGGAGAAGCCAGATTTGGCCCAGTTACTGTCAAAGCCCAAAGGCGTGGTGAGCATCCCCCGCTTCCCCAAGTCCTGACCTGGGCACCTAACATGTGCCCAGCCTCATGCAGGCTCAGGAGGCACCTGGGACCCAGAACTGATCCCCAGGGAGGCTCCGGTGCAGAGCGGGTACAGGCACCAGCGTGACGACACCCGGGGGTGATAAGGCACTAAGGTGGAGACAGGCCAGGTGAGAGCAGTTGACATACACCTGTCAGGCAGAGGGGCCAGAGTGAGTCAAGGCTGGGCACCTGGGAGGATGAGAAAACCAGTATGTGTGCTGGGGGAGGAGGGGTGTCCCCAAGTCATTGAGGTGGCTTGCAGTGTGGAACGGGAGGGAAGAAATAACATTACTGAAGAAAACAGGTGAGAGTTTCATTAAAGCAAGATTCCTAAAATTAAAGGAAGGGTGCCCAGTTCCATGAGAGAGTAAAGCATCCTGTGAAGCCACAATTAAAGCAGTGTTGCAGTGACAGAAAATGAGAACTCCAAATCAACGCAACAGAAGAAAAAAGGACAGAATTAGAGCCAACCAGGTATAGATGTGTATCATGATTAAGCCAGGTACCATGTGATGCACTTTACACATAATATTCCTCTCAATCTTTGCAGCAATCCTAGGAGGGAGATATTATCACCCTGTTTCACAGAGGAGAAAACAAGCTCAATTTAAGCAACATGGTTATGGGTCACACAGCCAGAAAGTGGCAAAGCCCAAATCTTAACTCTGCCAAAGCTCATGCTCATAACGACTCTATTTTGTCTCTTCTTTTAGAAACAAAGAGACAAAGACAATTATTTAATAAACAGAATGGGGAGAAGAGGCTCATCCTGTTCCTATTTAGGAACATGGAACTAGATTCCCACTGCAAGACACCCACCATAATGCTCTCCAAACGGATTAAAGAGTTAAGCGCAGAAAGTCATGTTACAGAGAAACAATCAGAAAACAGAACGGAATGTTTATCAGATCGGTGGAGGCAGGATAACTTCCTCAGCCCTTGAAGCAATCGCGGAGGACGAGATTGACAGATTCAAATATATATGCATTAATATCTCCTGTGGAAGGAAACATAATAAAATCAAAATGAAAAGGACATCAGACTAAGAAAATATCAGCACCAACTAGGAGACGGCTAATATATACGATGTGGAAATGGCTCAGTCAAATTAAACAGAAAGCAAGATGCCGACAGACAAAAAGACACAGGATTCAGACGGAAAAGTCACGCGAGAGGCAATACACCCAGAGACAAGCACGGAGGGGAAAACAGACACTGGATCCAACGGCAAGTGGGAGATGCACATAAAACAAGCCCACTGTAATGGAACGGGCATGTCCCGCCACGGCCGACATGGGAAACCGTTTTTAGATTACTGGAAAACGATGCGGCGGCCACCCTGCACGGCCAGCCAGCCAGAGGCAGGGGACGAGGACCAGGCGCCCTGCCCGCTGCCTCAGAGGGCGCCCCCTCCCCACACCGCCCGTTCGTCTCCAGTCCACCCAGTCTTGCTTCAAACACCGTTGTGCTCCGGTGTCGGGGACGGTTCTAGTGATGTAGAGGACACACAGCGTTTGCTCTCCCGAAGCTTATGGCTTGGGGAGGGGGACAGGACCAGGCCTTAGCACCTGGCCCAGTGGTAGGTACACTGGCAGCCAGGTTCACGGGCATAGCCAAGGGCCATGTACAAAGGCCTCACGGACCTACCTACAGGATGAGCAGAACTAGCCAGGTGAGGGGAGAGGACACGGGGCAGAGGGAAGAGCCCCGGGGAACAGCATTCACCCGGCCTGAGGGCTGGAGAGAAGGGCCCGTTCACGAGATGAAATATCGAGATGAGACCGGGTGCGGTGGCTCACGCCTGTAATCCTAGCACTCTGAGAGGCCGAGGCGGGCGGATTGTTTGAGCTCAGGAGTTCGAGACCAGCCTGAGCAAGAACGAGACCCCGCCTCTACTAAAAAATTAGAAAGAGATTCATCATCCAACTAAAAATATATATAAAAAATTAGCCGGGCATGGTGGCACATGCCTGTAGTCCCAGCTACTCGGGAGGCTGAGTCTGTAGGATCACTTGAGCCCAGTAGTTTGAGGTTGCTGTGAGCTAGGCTGATGCCACGGCACTCACTCTAGCCTGGGCAAAAGAGTGAGACTCTGTCTCAAAAAAAAAAAAAAAGAAAAAAAGAAATATCGAGATGGAACTTCCAGAGCCACACTGGGGAGTTGAGAGGAAGCCCAGAACGAGAGTTGCACATTAGAAACTGGCCTCTGGCTTCCAGGTGGAAAATGGGTTGGAGAAGCTAAGACTGGGGAATAGGACCCGAAATGGGGCTTGGACAGAGAAGAAACACTGGATAAAGCAACAATAAGTAAAACGGTGTGGCAGGGATTCGAATAGAAATTTATATTGATGGCTAGAATGGGAAGTAGCTTTGGAGCCAGAACAAAACCATGGCAGCCCCAGGGTGTTTTGCAGAATACAACCCCAAGAATCTCAGAGATGAATGAAAATTGCCAAGAGCAAGGGATCACCCAGGAGTCAGAAAGGGGGTGACTCACGTAGTTCACAAACCCTAATTTCCTCTCCTTGGTCACATACTTCCTTCTGATTTTCTTTTTCTGATGATTCATTAAAAAAAAAATTTCCCCTTTTAAATTTCATACCAGAAATGTTTGAGTACCTGGGCTCACCCTGCCCCAAGCTGTAACCTCTGCCCCTGAACCAGCAAAACCCAACTTAACCCCAGGTGACTAAGAAGATGCCCCCGAGAGGAAGCCAGAGGTTTCGGGCTCTGTTATGGCTGTCAGAGACCCCGTGGGCCTGCCCATGCCCCAGGAGGGTGTCTGGCAGCAGCTCACACACACAGATCCACAGCTCTTAGCCCGAACCCATGTGGTTTCAGAATTCAGAATTGGTTTGGATTTCAGAAAAGTAATGAAGTGCAAATTCTGCAAATTCTGCAAATCCTGCCATAGCTTCCGTGGGGCCTGGGGCAACACCTGCATATTTCTGCAGTGGAACATATGAATATTCACACAAGTGGGGGTAAGTGAAGATTACAAAGAGCCTCATGTCAGTTCAGGTCATGTTTGGGGGCCAAATGAGTTTGCAGCACATTTACAAAACCACTTATGGTTGCAGAGCTTGTTGGATTTCTGATGAGGCAGTTTCGAGCTGAGTCAAGCGCTGGAACCCATGTGCTAGGCTCCTGTTGGGAGGCTGTCCCTCTGAATGCCCATTTTACAGATGAGGAAACTGAGGCTTGGAAAGGGAAAGGAAACTGCTCAAGGTCTCACAGCTATTAAGTGGCTGAGCTGGGGTCCAAATTCAGGTCCAACATCTTTCCACCCACCCTCGTGGGTTCTCCAGGGGGTGAAATGGCAGACAGAGCATTTAACATCACAGGGAACGTGTGCAGCACAGACGGTGGGCAAGACCTGGGGCAACAGGAGTGAGGCTGCCCAGGCACCTAACGCAGCCCCCCATGCAGGGCGTCTATCTTCCGAGGCAGGTCCAGGAGCATCCAGCCATCCTCCCACAGATGTTTGCTGAGCGCCCACTTCATGCCAGGCCCAGTCCTGGGGGCTGTGACACAGTGCAGAGCAAGGCAGACACTGTCCCAGCCCCTGCAGGGCTCAGAGTCCACTGGGGAAGACAGGCGACAAGCAAGCAAACACACAAAAGTGGCTACAAATTGTGAAAAAGGCTGTGAAACAAACACAGAAAATGCAGAGATGGAGGGTAGAGGGGACTGTACTTCAGAAGGTCTCTTTCTAGAGGTGACATTTCAACTTAGGAAGCCCTGAAGGAAGAGAAGGAGCCCACCAGGCAACAAGCAAGCTGGGAGCACTTCAAGCAGAGGGGCAGCACATGCAAAGGCCCTGCGGTCAGCGAGTAGAGAGCCCGCGCAAGGGGAAGGAATAACATAGCCGGACATGGGAGACAGAAGGGCGGGAGGGGACACCAAGTAGGGGCCTAGGGCCACAGTGAGGCACTTGGATTTCATCCCAAATGGGAAGCCCTTAGAGAATTTTTGCAGGAGAGTTACATGCTCTGATTTATATTTTAACAGATGACTCAGGCAGCCATGTGAAGGATGGGTTCTGTGAGGCTGTTCTGTGAGTCTCAGTTTTCTCATCTGTAAAATGGGTTCATGAGACACCTTGTGAAAAGCATAGCCAAGGGGTGTCTAGCACAGAGCTGACTCCCAGAAGGTAGGAGAACAGAGACTGGATCATCTCACCTAGTTATACATCAGGAGAACCCACTCGTAGTTCACCCTTGGTCACTCCCCTGCTCGAAATTCTTCCAAGGCTCCCCACTGTCCTCAGGACACACCTACCTCTATCCCAAGGTCCTGAGGTCCTGCTTGGCCTGGTCCCTGCTGATTCCTCCAGCCCATCCCTCACCCCCTCACCGTCTCCCACTGGGTCTCTACTCTCCTGCCAGCTGAGCCACTCCTGGGTCGCGCAGGGCCCTCTGCCCAGAGCACAAGGTCTCCTTTACCCTGGTCTCACTATCGGCCTCCCCTCCTTCCCACAAATGCTGAGGAGCACCCGCCCTGGCCAGCCCTGTCCTGGGCACTGAGGTGAAGGGACGGCGCTAAGAGATGACGCCTCTACCTGTGCACGAACACGAGGTCAGAGGGGTGGAAGGGGCACAGCCAGAGCACGGGAGGAAGGGTCAGTGCTATCCGAGTGGACAGCGGAGGCTTCTACGCAGTGGGCTGCAAATCATTTCTGAGTTAAGGTGATGTATTAGTTTCCTATTGCTGCGGTCACAAGTCAACACAAGCTTGGTGGCTCCTAACAACACGAATGATTCTCCTACAGTTCTGGAGGCCAGAAGTCCGAAATCAGTTTCACTGGGCTAAAATCGAGGTGTCGTCAGGGCCGGCTGCTCTGGAGGATCTGGGAGAAACTCCGTTTCCTTGCTTTTCCCGCCTCTGGTGGCTGCCCGCGTCCCTTGGCTCGTGGCCCCTTCCTCCATCTTCAAAGCGCCTCGCTCCAGTCCCTGCTTCCATCCTCACGTCGCCTCCTCCTCCTCCTCTGATTCCTCCTGCCTCCCTCTTGTGTGGACCCTGTGATCGCATCAGGCCCACCCAGATCACCCCGGATCATCTCAAGATACTTAATCGCAGCCGCAAAGCCCCTTTTGCCACCTAAGGTGACATTTGCAGGTTTCAGAGGTTAGGACCTGGATCTACGCAGGGGCTGTTATTCAGTCTACCACAAGTGAGTTCCATGAACTGTGCCTCAGTTTCCCCGTGTGTCTGGAGAGGGCAGAGAAGGAAGTGCCTGCTCTGCAGACTTTACTACCGCTCCCCCATACCTGGCTGTCCTCCCCTACCTGGCAATGACATGCTACTCCTCGGGGCCCCTTTGCCGTTTACCGGGGCCACGTGTCTGGCTTAGGCCAATGGGCTACGAGCAGAAACAACAGGAATCTCTGCTGGGTGGACGCATAGAAAAGCAAATGCGAGAACTCCAGGCTGTCTCTGCAGGACCAGCAAGCTTCCACGTGGTCAAGACTCCACTGACCCACAGCCTCGTGTGTTGATCAGAGCCCAACCCCCTACTTCTCTGCCGA
The DNA here is from genome assembly GCA_004363605.1 of Indri indri. Lineage (NCBI taxonomy): Eukaryota > Metazoa > Chordata > Mammalia > Primates > Indriidae > Indri > Indri indri. The sequence goes on from RJWJ010000106.1 coordinate 200,487, forward strand.
TTGTGGTGGGACACGTAGCAAAAGCAAAAATAAACCTTCTTTGTGATACGCAACTGAGATTTGGGGGGTTGTTACTGCAGCATAACCCAGCCTAACTTGACCAGCGTACTCAATGGTTGTTTAATAGAAACCACCATTGGCTGGTCATCTACTGAGCCAGGCACTTCGCCCACATTACACGTAATCTTCATAATCACCATCCCAGCAAGGTCAGAATTACCTACTCCATTCAGTCAAGGGAACCGAAACACAGAGAGGTGGAGGTGAAGGCCAGGCAACTGGCAACTGGCGGAGCTGGGATTCAAACCCTGAAGGCTGTGGTTCCAAAGCCAAATTCTTAACTGCTGCAGGGGAGCCTCCTACAAGGCACCAGGGGCTTCCAGAGCCTTCTCTGGCCCTAGACAGCTGCCACCTCAAAGATCGGCAGGGGCTTCTGGCCAAAGCAGGTGGATCCTGGGCCCAGAATCCCCAATGACAATGGGAGTCCAACCTTGGGTCCTGCAGCCCTGAAACAAAAATGCCCCCCACCCCAAATCCAGCCTGAGCCTCTTCAGATGGCTGGGCTGGTTCTCACTCACACACTCATGCCTCCATGTACTGAAAGAATATTTGCTGAGCACCTGCTTGGTGGCAGGCATTATTCTGGGCACGTGGGGGATAGCAGTGCACAAAGATCCCTGGAGCTTGCACTCTTGCATTGGAGACAGAAGACAAACAATAGGCATAGCCAATAAGTACCTTACATAGTACATTGGGAGGCTACGAGTACTATGGAAAGAAGAAGCGGGTGAGGAAATTGGGAGGGTGGGGATGGAGGGTATGCAAGTTTAAACAGGGTGGCCAAGGTGGGCCTCGCTGGGGAAGCAATAGTGGAGCAAAGATTGGAACGAGGTGGGGGCTGAGTGAGCAGGCATGTGGGGAGAACATTTCAGGTGGCCAGACAGCCCGTGCAAAGACCCTGGGGTGGGAGTGCACCGCAAGGCGGGCAGAGCAAGCGACGGGGAGAGGGAGGAGAGGCAACAGAGGTAGCTGGGGCCTGAGTGCACCCTGTAGATGGCACTGAGATTACCCCTCCCTGGAGAGAGGAAGCCAGCACTTTTTTCCACCAGCCTTATCTGATGCTGTGGTTGAAGGAGCCAGTGAGGGCAGGCGCGAGGGGCTGCACCGCTCCGCACAACCGAGGAACCTCAGCGGGGCCCTCAGAGGAGCTGACATCCGCTCAGCCTGTGGCTTCTGCCTGTGGCTTCTGCATCTCAGGTTGCCCTGGTGGCTGCTATTTTTGCTCCTGTTTGGAGTTCCATGGAGGGCTCCTCTGTGCACGGTTGGGTTTGCTCTTCTCAGAGCACATGGGAGGGGTCATTTAAACATCCCAAGTGTCCATCCCAAGTGGGAAAGAAGAGGAAATCTGTCATATGTATCATTTTGTCAATCCTCATGACCGCCCCCCCCCAAGCTCAGAGAGGGTAGGTGGCTTGTCCACGGTCACACAGCCAAATTGAACCACACACTGAGGATTCTACTCCAGTCTGTCTAGGTCTGAAGACCCTTAATGTGCATGGAGGTCTTTGCATTTACAGCCTAAATTAACATTTCCTAAGCAGATACTCTGCTTTCCGGCCTTCCAGCAGGTGTGAGAATAAAGGTGGCCCCCCGTGGGTGATGTCCTCCCAGAGCATCACAGCACTGGTGGGGAGGACCATGGCGGGTGGACACAGGGAAGGGACCTCTGGCTCAGACTGCTGGGGGTGGGCTGAGGGGGCAATCATAGAAGGCCTCTGGAAAGCCGTGATGTCACAACCACACCTGCAAAACACACATTCTGGACAAAGGGGTCTGAATATACAAGATCAGGAAGCATGACAGCTTGGCTGTAGGGGAGAGGCTTTGGGAAGGAGCAGGCCAGTGATCCTGCAGGAGGCGGAAGCCGTGATAGCCTGTGGGATGCGAAGAGTGAGGTCAGACAGGTGGACATATTGAGGATGTGGAATAGACGTAGCAGGTTTCGAGGGACACCCAGCAAAAGACCGCAAGCGGGGGACCGATGTGTGCATCGGGCGGCTCACAGAGATCTCGCTGGCTGCTGCGAGAACAGACTCTGCGGGGAGGGTGGAGGCAGGCGGCCTGGCAGGAGGCTCCTGAAGCCACCCGGGTGACAGGAGCCGTGATTGCACCCTGAAGGCACAGAGGCAGCGAGTAAGGCAAACGGATGGGTCAAGGAGGACTCCGGATGTGTGGCCTAAGCCAAGCGGGACAGTGGCGTTTACTGGGGTGGGCACAAAGCGGGAGGGTGTGTGAAGCAAGAGAAGGGCCATTCAGAGTCACATCTCCTCCCAGATGAGCCCTCTGGGGGTGAGGACATGCAAATCAGAGCTGCCCTTCTGCACTGACTCCCCCCATACAAAGCCTCAACTGTTCCTCACAGCAAGCAAGACCCGGAGCCGTAAGGGCTCTGCCTCCAGTCTCCAGGCTGGACATCCAGGCCCACCTGACTCCCACTCCAGTGCTCATCCCCATGGACACCCAACAGCAGGAGGCCCCTGAGGCCCTCCCTGGAAAATGGCTCCCCAGGGCCTGGGAGAGGCCAGAGAATCCACTCCCCACCTGTGATACTCTGGGCCTGGCTTCTCTACCGCGCACACGTGTTGAAAAGGCTGGATAGAGACGGCGCCTCCTGGGCAGCCCCTGGACCCCCCAGGGGGTGGCACAGAGGCTGCCCCAGCTGGGCTCGAGCTGCCTCCCCGCCTCTGCTCCCAATTTCATTAATTACTGGTTTGTTAACGCGCAAGGCAGCAGGGGGAGAGTCATCTGGGATGCCGCCAGCCGCGGGAAGGAAATTAATTTCCAGCATGAAAGCTCCCCACACACTCTGATCTCCAGCACAGCAGAACAGCAGGGCTGGTGCGACCAGCCCGAGTCATTCTTAGGAGAGAATCAGAGCCCTGAAGTGGATGAAGAACTTGCCCAAGATCACCCGGCAATTATATAATGCCAGGAAGAGCCCTGTGATCCAGGCTTCCTGACTCCCGGGCACCTTCATTCATTCCTCCCACAAATATCCAGTGGTGCCTGCTGTGTCTCAGCCCCCGTGTGCCAGCAGACACCCTGGTCCCAATCAGAGGCTCTCCAGGGTCCCTCTGCTCCCCAGGAAGAGAGGGCATTTTTATTTCCTGAGCACCAACAGCATGCTTTGTATATCTTATCCCATTTAATCCTCCTAATAGTCTGTCATTTTGGAGGTGAGGAAACTTTGGTTCAGAGGGATGAGGTGACCTCCCCAAGGTCACACAGCGATCCAGGAACACAGCAATGGCTCAGAGTGATATCTAGGTCTTACAACCCAGGTTGAGCTTCTGTTCTCAGGGCAGGAAGTGAGGGCTGGGGGAGGCCATTCTCCAGCCACGCTCTCCTTCCAAGGCCCTCCTCCCCAGCCAGTGCTCTCAGCAAACAGGTTATCGAGCAGCAGTAAGAACGCTGGCTTATTGGCTGTTCTCCCGAGACCCCACCAATATAATGCTGGGGACCAGCCTTCAGTACGTTGTTCGGGAAGTGTTAAAACTAAAAGGACCAATTCTGTTTCAAGATGGCCAGTCAGTCCCTGCGATGAACTCCTCCCCCAGTCAAGAACCCATGGAAGAGACCAGAGACACAAAGAAATTTCTATCTGCCAGGGCTGGGGAACAGATGTGGCCCTGCATTCTAGCTCCCTAAATAGAACCCAGAACACAAGGCGAGAGCTCCCCGGGTCTCACACACACACACACACACACACACACACACACACGCATGCACACGCATGCACACCCAACACACGTCCCTGTGTAAGCCACGTCCTCCTCCCAAGCTGAGCTGATGTTCCGGGTGACTTGTTCATTCAGTAATTGAATATTTGTGGAGGTCCTTCCACACGTTAGGCAGTGTGTGTGTGTGTGTGTGTGTGTGTGTGTGTGTGCATGTGCACAATCATCACAACACAGGGCAGTAGGTATCAGTGTCCCTATTTTATGAGTGAAGAGACGGAGACTTGGAAGGCTCAGGGAGCTTGCCCTACATCACAGACTGTATGCAGAGCTGAGATTTGAAAGCAGTACCTAACCCAGGCCCCGGTACACAGCAGGCACTCAATAGCTATCTCCTCCACGCCCGGCTGGATCCAAAGCCTTCCCTGGCAGCCCGGGGCCGCCGCCTCTCTCTCGCTTTCAGGCCCAGCGTGGATAAGGCAGAATCACCGCAGGGGGCGGAGGCGCTGCTGTCTCTCAGCCTCTCCGTTCGCCGGGATGCTCCAAATGAGGAACAACAGACCTGAGCGGGAGGCTTCTGTTTCGGGGACACACGTGCATGAAGCCAGATTTTCAACAACTGTGATAAATCAGAGCACCAGAAGAGGTCGGGCGTCCTGGTCTGCTGGGCACAGCACTGTCAACAGCAGGAGCCCCGCCCCCAGCCCAGCTAACTCCCATCACTGAGACAGCCTCCCGGGGACAGCTGGGACGGCCATTCGTGTCAGGTTGCTGCACTCGCGATCTCGTCCACCCATTACGTGCGTGTGTTTGCCCTGACAGCTGTACCGAGGTCCTTCCTTATTTGTGGCTGTCCTTTCTCCTACAAACGCACGGCAAGTGGAAAGCCCAACTGATTATTTCTCAAGATCCTTACTTGACAAAAGGAAAAGGTGGCATTCACTAAATTTGGGGAGAGATTTGTATTGACTCCCTAAACCTTCAAATGCAATGGAAGGGGCAGCTCAGACTTTGTCCCTGGTGACGTTCCTGGCTTCTCCTCACCCTCCTGCCTTCTAGGAAGGCCACTCCCACTCCTCAGCCTCGGTACCTTCTGGGGTCCCAGGCCACAGGCTGTCTCCATCACTGCTGTCATTGCTTCTAGTCTGAGTCAGCCAGACGTCCCCCCCGCCTTACCTGGCCAGGCCCACTGCAGGGTGTGCTAAATGAATGAATGAATGAATGACCTGGCCAGGCCCCACTGCAGGGTGTGCTAAATGAATGAATGAATGACCTGGCCAGGCCCACTGCAGGGTGTGTTAAATGAATGAATGAATGACCTGGCCAGGCCCACTGCAGGGTGTGCCGAATGAACGAATGAGTGAATGAATGAATGACTACCGCCTGAGCACCCTGGGCACCTACAATGCTCTGGGCACCAAGACCACAATCCTGCTTTCCAGAGGCCAGTCCCAAGCACCTCTAGAATGCCTTTTCAAGAAGGAGCTGCCAAGTGCAAGCTCCCTGGACCTTCCAAAGCATCTTCGTTCCAGAACATGACAGGCACCAGTCCACATCCCCGCCTGCCCCCACCCAGGCATCGTCTGTCTTCAGCCCACGGCGATGGCCTGACCCCCTCCACCCAGGAGGCGGCGGGCACCCACTGCTTACCTTCTGCAGAGACGCACCTGCAATGCACCAGCGTCTCGCAAGTAGAAGGAGCCCGAGTCTCATTCCACAGAAGCCCAGGCAGCGAGAGAACGCGCCCGCGACAGCCTCTGTACGATTCTGCTGCATAATCAGCAGAGAAAGAGAAAAAATGCCAGAAATAGCAAGCTTTATAAGCCCTCCTGACAACTCTTGGTCCTCTATTGGCTGGAGGCCCGGCACCCCCACCCGACATCCCGTTCCTATAAGGTGAAATGGAAAAACCTGTTATTTAACCTCTTTTATCAAAATCCGTCTTCTATCCCAATTTGGGCCCGCCTGCTCTGAGCTCCTGGTGGCAGTCTCCACGCCAGGTCTCAGGGAGCGGAAGGGGAGGCAGCCCCTATCTCGGCACAGCGCCACGTCATTTGTGGCTTAAGAGCCTTCCCCGCTCACACTCGCTGCCTTGGGAGTGGCGTCGCGCTGGAAGGGCCTTCGGAAGGCAATTTGGCAGCACCTGTCAACGTGTGAAACTTGCGTGCCTTTTCACTCGGCAATTAGACTTCTGAGCATCCATCCTGAAGAAATACTATACTCAACGCAAGGATGCATGCCAAGGATATTGCTTGTTCCAGAGAGAATTGGAGACAGATAAATGTCTGAAGCCGGGGTCTGACTGGATAAACTGACATACATCCATTCTGGAATGTGATGGAATGAGCAAGGCCTGTAGGTGCCGACTTGCAGCTGATAGGGAGAAAAAGTCAAGGACATGGTCCCATTTTTATAAAAACAATAACTCTGTGTGTGTTTGGATATGCACTATAAAAGATACCAAGCTGGTAACAGTGGTTACACCAGGGAGAATGAGGCATTTTCAGTTGCTGCTTTTTTTCTTTCTTGTTTTATTTTTTTTCTTTACCACAAACATGTATTACATTTGTAATTTAAAACGAAAACATAGGAGCCTCCCCTGGTTCCTTCCCACTGCTCTGAAGCCAGCAGGCCAAGGGCCAAGGTCACCCACCACAAGTCTTGATTGGGCTTGGGACAGTGCCGGCCTGTCCCCCAGCAGTCTTATCGGCTCTCACACAGGCAGCTAAATCCAGGCTCTGGGAAGAACGTGGACTCTGGAATAAGACAGAGCTGTGTTCAGATCTTAGCTCTGCCTGCTGAATAGCTAACTTCCCCGAGGCTCAGTTTCTTCACCTGTAAAATGGGGATACTAGTACCAATTAACTGTCATGTTCTGTGCTGGGTGCTATTAAACCAATTTTAATTTTTTGGACATTTCAGAAGCAACAAAAGCTTCTGAAATGTCTAAAATGTCTCCTAGCGTCACAAAGCTAAGAGAGTATTCCAGGGCTGAGTGAGAAGAGTTCTGGGGAATTGTCTCATTACTGAACACTGGAACAATAAACTAAGTGACAGAACAAGGGCCTAGGAAACAGCAAACTCCATGTGATACATGGGGCTGATGTCCAGCGTGTCCAGAGGAGGAGGGAGCCCGGTGGAAGGCGTGATGGATTGGAAAAGGCTCTAGGAGCAGGAAGCCTTGCTTCTGGGCTTCTGTACCTAGCTCATGCTGTTCCCTCTGTCTGGATCGCTCTTCCCCAGACCTTCTCACAACTGACTTCTCATCCTCCCAGCTCTGCTTAGAGATCTCCTTTCTCCCCAGAGAGGGCTCCTCTGATCTCACCTGCACCCAAATTATTAATATTTCCTCCATAGCACACTCATCCAGCCGGTGGTTTCTGATTGTTTGTCTTGATAGTTTCTGTTCCTGTGTTTATTGCTCATCTTCTTCACTAGGCTCTGAGCTCCCTGATGGCCGGGACCACTGGCCTAGCTCATCTCCGGGTCCCAGCTCCTAGCACACAGCCTGACGCACAGTCAGTGCTCAACAAATAGAAAATACACAAACCCCATAGATCTAGGGCCAAGATCCAAGCTCATGGAGCTCATCTGAAGGAAAAAGAGAAGCAGATTTTGCACCATGATACAAAGATGGATCTTCAGACATACTGAAGATTTAGAAACACACACACACACACACATACACACACACACACACACACACAGCTGTAAAGGTGCTAGAAGAAACTACTCATGAATATCTATATACACTTAGGATGGAAAACAACTTTCTCGGCCCAAATATGTGTGGACAAGGATGTTTACTGCATCGTTATTTATAAGAAAATGGAAATGACAATAAAATTCATCGACAGGGGATTGGTTAAATGAATCATGGCTGTCTGTACAAAGGAATACTATGCCACCATGAAAAATGATAGGCATTTGTTGATGTGGAAAGAAGCCCATATGGCTTGTTGAATGGCAAACTTGCTCATCGGAAACCAGGGATTCTAATGAGTTAAAAGGATAACTGATTGTCACAGGAGGTAAAAATCTTTCCGTTATCATTTACTCATTCATTCATTCATTCACTCAGCAAGTATTTTCTGTTCCCTCTGCCTACTCCCTACCTCATGCAGGTCACAGTTCCAGAGCTGTAGCAACATACGAATAGGACACTGTCCCCGCCCTCATTAAGCATCCTGGCTTAAACCCGTAGGTGAGTAATTATGACCCATGGAAGACCGTGCTCACAGCCATGGGCCTCAGGGTGGTCGGCTAAGTAAGAACTTCGTGAAAAAGGTGTCATTTAAGCTGGGATTTGAAGGAGGGAAAGAATTGGGATATAAGAGAGGGAAGGAGGCATTTTAAGAGGAAGAGGTATGCCACTATGGGACAAGTACAAAAAGCCTCTGCATTCTTCACCGCGTACTGAACTCTGCCATGTATCTGCAGGAAACGGAGTCCGCAAGAGCTAAGCCTGGGGCCAGAAGATTCTGGACTTGATTCTGCCACATGTGCTGGGAGGAAGCATTCTGGGGTTGGGACCATGCTGTCCACAGGGGTGCAGATGAGCAAGCAGCCCCGCGATCCTGACTCAACACACTCTGGGAGCGCCAGCCCCACGGGGCGGGCAGGGATGGGGCAGGTACAGCCAGCTGGCAGGTTGGATAACTGAGGCTCAGCAAGGTGACGCAGTGCTCTTTGCTTTGCAATAAATACTCAGGCCAAGGTAGCCCGTGTGGTGGGAGGGGGTCCCACCTCTACGGACCCTCTGCTCAGCTCCTTCTGGGGTGGAGCTAGGGAGGGGCCCCTGCACCTTAAAGGAACTCAGCATTTTTTAGTTTTATTTTTATTTTTCGGATTCTGAGGCAACTCGATGGTTATGGTTCAAAACAAAGAGAGATGACTCAGCTTCCTGTGGAGGAGCTGCAGCCTTTTGGAAAAGATATTTCTGTTTTCACGTTCCTCTCTTCTCAGCCACAGAGGCAGCTTGTCCAGGGTGCTTGTTTTCTTGTTGTTCGACTGTTCCCAGGGTGAGGGGCAGGGACAACGGCCTGGCCCTGGGGCCAGACTGCCTGGGTTTGAATCCTGGCCCCACCCCTTACTTATCCAGAGAACCTGGACAAAGTTATATCCTCTATGAGCCTCTGTTTACCAGTCTTAAGATGGGAATAATAGTTCCTTCCTGGAGTGGATATTTGACAAAACAGCTGTCACCTATGGAAAGAGTCCGGCCTACCCATAAATATCATTGTTAATATCAACAGCCACCACGCTGAGCTTCTGTGGTGCCAAGATTATCTTATTTAGTCCTTACGCCTGCACAGCGCAAGTCTCCCATTTTACAGATAAGGAAGCTGAGGCTCAAAGCAATGAATTGACTTGTGTTTCCATCTTGCCATTCATGAGGGTCAGTGCACACAGCCCAGGCCAACCCACAACCAAATCTGCACAAGCTTTTTCCTCTAGCTGCAAATGCATATCGGCCCCTCACCGGCTATCTGCAAAATGGGGGCAAATGTTCTGCGATCGTCGAGGTATTCTAGCCAAGTCTTAATACAAACAATTCCACGGAGGGCTCAGGAGCCTTCAGTCATAGCATCATTCCTTCCTCCAGGGCACTGAGGAACCAACAAAGGGCTGAGCCCTTCCTGTGCGGCACCCCGAGGAGAGGCACGAAGCTGTTCAGGAAGCCCCCTCCCAAGTCTAGAGAAAACACCAAAGCTGAGAAAGCGGGTGTGGACTCATGTAAGTAAAAATGACCCGTCATCCCAATGGGCCCTACACCATGACATTAGCACTGCGTCTCTCAAACCTCTGTCCTAGAACTCATTTAAAAAAAGCAAAAACCAAACCTGGTGCCGTGGACACAAAGTAACCCAAGACAGCCAAGACCCAGGCTTCCACCCCGCCTTCCCTTCACCCTGAAGCACATGCCGACAGAGCAGCCTTAATAGTAACTGCCTAATTTTAAACCCTGTGATTACCAGGGTTGATTTCCATGGAACCTTCCTTTCACAGCACCGAGAACCTCTCATGAGCGGTAATTGCCAAGTTCAATTTTAGCTCTGTCATGCCCAACCGTCAGCCTTAACTAAGGCGGCTGCTTCATCGCCAGGTAAGCTGGTAATGAAGTCGGCTTCACGGCTTAATTTCACAATATTGTGATGCCCCCGTCAGCACCTGTAAGTGCGGAGAAGCTTCGAGCTTCTATTAAACAAATCTCACCCAAGGGATGTGACTAAAGCCGCTTTGCGCTTCTAAGGTGCCCTGTCTAGGTCCTCACGCCCACGGGGATGTTGTGGTTGCTAATCCCATATACCTCCTCTGCGCAAAGCACCGATCGCCAGGGGCCTCGCCGCACACCTGAGGGTGTCCTGACCCCTGCTCCCCTCATCTCTGCTGTCACCTCTCATTCCCCCTCCGTCCCCGCGACCTTGGCCCTCGCCCCTCTGGCCTGGGTCCCCAGCGCAGCCTCTTAGCTACCCTGTCCCATTCATTTTGCAGGCCAATCAGTACAGTTTCTTGCAAAAAAAAAAAAAAAAAAGTGACCCCACACCTGCTGTTCCCCGTTGAAAAGCCTTCAGTGGCCCCCACTGTCCTTAAGGTAGAAAGTCCTCATGCTGCATTTTCTTCTAAGGCTCCCCGTGACCAAGCCCTGGACCAAGCTCTCAGACTCAGGGCTCACATCCCTCATTCACACCAGCCCAGGGACCCGCCTGCAGCACCCCAAGCCCCGTACACCCCTGGCCTGGGTTACCCTGGTAAACAAGCCTCTCCAACTTCATTTTCCCTAAAGAAAAATGTCTCAGGCTTGACTCCCTGCCCCTTAAACACAGAAGGAAACCTCTGCAGGACACCTGGGCATCATCCCTGTGGTCTCTCAGTGGCAGCACTGGCTGAATCTTTGAGCCACATTACATAAATGCCCCTTGAGATACTCTTTTGGCATTTAGTAAGCACCTGCTGTGTCCCTGGCACTGGCCCTCTCTGATTCCCCTTCAATCCTCAAACAACCTAACAAAATGAATTAGTTGCTTCACCTTTCAGGTGTGCCAACAGGCTCGGAGAGGTTAAGTAAGCTCCTGAGGCCACACAGCTTCCAAGCTGCAGGGTCAGAATTCCAGCTCACATCTGATTGTACAGATGATCTCACCAAATGAGTCTTCATCTGTCCTCCAGCCCCACTGCGTGGACTTATGTGGGGCTTATGCGCAATGCCACATTCCAGCCTCATTTTGTTAAAATGCCCCCTTGGCCTTGGCATTGTACTATTATTAATCAGCCTCGCCCTCTACCCACACACCCTCCCCCTGGCTGGGATCTGACAGCAGAGCTGTACTTTGGGCACGGCTGAGTAAGTTTGGGCTGACTTTGTACTGACTTTAGCTTTTGCCCAGAAATTGATGGAAGCTAGAACTGGGTCTTGTCCTTTCTTCTTGCCCAACTCCTCCCATCCCACTGTGATGAAACCCCTGTGCAAACCTTACCTCAAATTAAGTAGGCATGATTATTAGCCCCATTTTACAGAGGAGGAAACTGAGGCACAGGGAGGTTAAGCAACTTACTAGACGTGCACAGCCGATAACCGTCAGAGACAGGATTGGAACCCAGATGCTGGGCCCTTCCACAGATAACCCACTACCACGACACTACACCATCCACCAGGTCACCAATTCCCTCATTTTACAAATAAGGACACCGAGGTTCCGAGAGACAAGGGGTTTGCCCAAGCCGGGGCTTTGGCATCCACTCTGGAGGGCTGCAGGTGCAGAAGGAGAAGCTAGGGGCTCCAGGAAGCCCCACCCTCAACCTCCAGCTAAGGCAAGACCACACTTCCAGAAGCAAGAGCACGAGTCCATTCCTGCTGGAGGTGCACAAAGAGGCCATGAGGCAGAAACACAGGGGCTGGAAAACCTCCCTGGTCTTCAGAGGCACCTCACCTACCCCTCCACCACCACCCTGGACCCGCCGTGCTGGGGGCAGGCATCACAGGCCAGTCGCCCCCACGCAGGGAGCTGACATGTGCTCTTTTCCCTGCCATGCTAGTGGCTGAGCCCCCAGGTCAGCTAAAGACAGTGTGGAAATAAGTTCTGGAGCATGAAGTCATGGGTTCGAATCCCAGCTCTGCCAGTTACCAGGTGAACCCTGGGTAAGGGGCTGAGGCTCTCTGCAAAGTGGGGTGTTAACGCCAGCACCTCGCTGGGTGTCTGAAGACTGAAATAGCCCGCAAGCCCAGTGCCCTCCGTCCCAGACCATATCTTCCGCTGTGTCAGCGCCACCTCCGGCAGCATCCTGGCAACTCCTCCCACTGCATCCATCAGGAGATGTCGGAGGGTAGCAGGAAGGTTTGCTTCAACTTCCAGGACAAGACTTAAAAATAAAATCAAGTAATAACATTTGAGGTTGAGCAGAAACCCAAAGTCAGGAATGATTTTTCTAGAACTTCTCAGTCCTATCTCAGGCAGGAAGGGAGGGCTAAGGGGGTCCTGTGGGTCGCCCCACAGCCGGCGGAGTCACGAGTGGGGCCTGCGTCCGTGACAGGCCCTTCTCCTGGCCATCACCGGGATGGACTGACGGCCCACGTGACACTTCCTGGTTGCCATGGTTTCTGTTTATTCTGGGGAAGATAGCTTCATTGACATCAGAGCCTGGTAAGCGGAGTGTTCACCTCACTCCCCGGCGCGGTCCCCAGGGCCCTGCGTTGTCCTCAGCCACACACAGGAAGAGCCCGGGTGCACATGAGCAAAGGCGCTGCCTTGAACCAGCGCCACGCGTCCCTCCTTTCCTTGACCCAAAGAGGACGGAGCTGGCCCCATTTTCAGATGAGAAAACCGAGGCTCGGGGCTGGGCGGCAACTTGAGCAGAGTTTCGCGGCGATATATGCGAGAAGCAGCGATTCACACCCAGATTTGTCTGACTTGTCCCGTTTTCCAATCTGTGCTGGCTCGTTCACGATCGTTTTCCTGGCTCCCAGCACTGCCAGGCCTTTTCCAAAACCACAGCCCCCGATGTGCCTTGAGAGAACCTGTGGAAGGCTCTAGAATCAACAAAGGCAGCTCCCAGGGGAAGTGGACACTCAGGTCCCCACCCAGGACAGCCCTCCCGCCCTGGCGCATGAATTCCAGAGGCTGGTTTAAGGTTCTAGGCCCAGAATGTGGCTGGGGAGGGTCCCCAGGCATCCTCTGTGCACCCTTCCCCTAGATCCAAGCACCTCATTCTCAGTTCACGGTTCAAAGACCACTGGCCAAGAGAACTGAGTCCAAACGCCTCCCCCTTGCACCCCAGCACCTCACTTACCTTGCACGCCAGTGCTCCTGGAGTCCCACGCCGGACCCCTCCCTCGCCACCCCCTCATCCTTCCTGGAGCTGAACCCCGTGCCAGTGATGCTGTTTGCAGTGCTCTGGTCTCTCTTCTTCCACATGGATTTCCTGGGGCCCCACGTGGGTGCCAACCCCTCCCTCCTCCCACAGCGCACAAAGCCCACTGCCCCCAGGTACATCTGCCCATGGGAAGGGATTGCCCCACCTCCCTCCCGAGGCTGCACCACACGGGGGTGCGCAGGGGACATCTGTGAACCAAAAGTTCATTTCTCACCCCAAAGTTGCCAACACTTAAAGGGAACTAGCTCTTCATTGGGTGCTTAAGGGTGCCAGGTCCCTCCCCACACAGGTCCTTTGCACGTGCTGTTCTCTCCATCTGGACTGCTTCTCCTGTCCCCACCCCCTAGCAACTCCTAGTCTTCCTACAGCACCCCTGACAGTCTCCATGACCTGGGCTCCCGGCCCTGTGTGGCCTCCTTCAACACACCTGTCCTGCTTTCATTGTGTTCCATCATGTGATTATTCTCTGGCTGGACTCGAGGCCACGTAAGTACATCACTGGGCCTGTCTTGTTCACCCCGGCGTCCCTGCCAGTGCCTGGAACACTGCAGGGACTCAGTCAATGTTGGCTGTAACCTACTGCCACGGTGGCTGCAGTAGGTTACAAAGATGACCATGAATCTTCTCGTTCCCGTGGGCACACCTTCTGCACTGGGTACTGCCGCCCCTTCTCATCAAGAGATGTGACTTTAGTTGGCCAAGGCACAGCAGCAGATGTGACACAGCAGAGGGTTGAGAGGCACCGGGGCATTGGCCTTGTTCCCCCTTGCTGTGCTGGGAAGCCTGGCACCCAGGTGGACGAGCCCGAGCCAGCCTGCGGCAGGAGAGCCTGGGGGAGAGCTGGACCCACAACCGGCCAGCCCCCGACCTGCAGCCCGCCAACTGCCAGACGTGGGAGGGAGGCCATCCCAGGCCACCCAGCACCTAGGCCACTGGCCAGCTGACCACAGACGCTGGAGAGAGCCTGCAGAGACCAACCAGCCCAGCCGGAAAGCCCCCCAGCCACCCCACGGAATCACGAGCTAAATGAAATGGTGGTTGGTTTAAGCCACTAATGTTGGGCGGCTTGTTCCACTGGTAGAGGAGCTAATAGAAGAGCATTTGCCATGATACGCTCACAGCCAAAGAACGTGTGTCTGGTCTATTCAACATCAAGTTGAAAACAACAAAAGCCTCTTGGGAGCTGGAAAGCAGCTGGGGGCAGGGAAGGTTGGGCCCCTGGCTTTGAGCCCTGCTGGCCTATGACCTTGGCTTGAACCTGGACAAGGTGGGCACTCACCTCTGTACCCAGGTCTGCCTGTCTCTGCAGTGGGAACACTGCATCCCATGCCAAGCCTCAGGTGGGACGGTCTGAGTCTAAGTGGGGGTCACATGTGAAAGAGTCTCCAAAAGGAAGCTAAAGCCCCCAGCACATGCAAGGACATACAGTGTGGAATAAAGATCACAGTTTCAGAGCCAGACAGATTCAGGTTCACGATCTACTCCGCTTCTTACAGGCTGTGTGACCTTGAGCAAGTTTCTCAGCCTCTCTGAGTTCAGGTATCCCATCTGTGACATGGTAATAATAATACATAACTTGCAGGGCTGTTCTGGGGGTTAAACAAGATAGTATACAAAAGACACCGAGCACAGTGCCTGGCACATAGTAGGTATTCAATAAATAGCGGTTCCTCCTCATGCGCACCCTCGCTCCGCTGGTACCTTCCACACTACCATCTGAGCCCCACAGCCCACTTGGCGCTAGGAGTTTCCGTGTTTGATATCAGCGTCTCGTGCCAGGTGCCAAGCTGTGACCGCAGCTTACATAACATCCTGCGTGAGAGAGGTTTACACGGGAGATGCGGGAGAAAGAGCGGGATGGTGCCAGCTTTGACTGTGGGAGAAAACCCAGGCCACAGAGTTGAGGAACAGAGTGAAGACAGTAAGGATAATTCAGAACTGAATCCTCCCCTCGAGGTCCTGACATACCCCAAGCCCACATCTGTCTTCCTCTAGGATAATTATTTGTGTTCCTTGCTCCGTTCGCCTCCAAGCCGCCAGCGCACAGCACAGGGTGGCCTCATGGGAAGGAGGGAGGCAGGACGGTGGGATCATCACAGGGGCAGGGCACCCAGCTGTCACCTGGCTGTCACCAAGCCCCCTGGACAGCAGTATGATTACAGGGCCACCGTCAACAGCTTAGCCTATCCTCTGCCCCACAAAGCACCTACAGCAAAAGCAGACACCCTCTACCCCGAATTGCCCCAGTGGCCAGAAAACAGCTTACAGGAAGGGTCCAGGATGAACTCCACCCACCCCCAGCACGCGCGCGCACACACACACACACACACACACACACACACACACACACACACGAAGCCTGAGTCCAGGGAAGGCTGAGACGATGTGGAGAAGATGGCTCAGAGTGGGGGTGGGAAGAGGCCCCCACAGCGGAGGGCATGCACTGCGAACATCACACCCGCCCCAAGGCCCTCCGTGGCTCCCCAATACAGGATCCAAACTCCGGAGCCCGGCACTCCACGTCCTCCCAGCCCCTCGGCTCGAGGCCGTGTCCACCCAGACAGGTCTGCAGTGGTCCCCCAAGCTGCCGGTCCCCTCCCCTTCCACACACCCCTCCCTACATGGTGCGGTCCTACAGGAAGAGAAAGCGTGTTCCTGGCAAACAGACTTGGGTGCCAATCCCATTGTGACCGCGGCCTGGTCGCCTCACCTCTCCAGCCCCTCGTCTGCGCAGTGGGGATGGCTTGCTATGTCAAAGGCTGTTGTGAAAATTAAATAAATAACATACATGAAATACCCATCCTGTGATGGACACTAACTAAATGCCCCTCCTCTATATGCCTCCATCCCACCCTTCTTAGAGGTCCTGCATAAACGGCTCCCTCTGCCAGGTCACCCTCCCTGAACACTGTAGGTCTCGGGGATAATCTATCTCTCTCCCTCTCTCTCCCTTGGGCTCTGACATAAGAGTTGCCTCATCCTGTGCAGACCCCCACCCATCCCTGCCTGTGGACGAGGACCAAGGACCAACCACAAGCAAAACCTCCTGAGGCTGCAGCCCAAGCAGCTCCCGGGAGGGGAAGTGGCTCACCCCAGGCGACAGCAGAGCCCAAATGAGAGCTCCAGAGTCCCACTTCCCTGTCCACGTTCCTTCCTCAAGGCCATTCTCAGGCAAAGCTCCTGTGTGTGGATGATAATGGGGTCCCAACCAGACCCCTTTTCTGGGTTCTGCACCATTCCCCAGTGGCTCCGTGCTGCTGCCCACAGCTGCCCCTCCTCTGGAGAAATGCCCTTGGCCGGTAGAGACAAGCACAGGAGGCATAACATCCCCATACTGCGCCGGCAGCCCATGGCCAATGACTGAGCAACATCGGGGTGCAAAAGACCCCAGACCTGGCCTCCAGGTGAGACGCCCTCTCTGGCAGCACCCATGCCCCAGGGCTCCACTCCCCTTCTCTGAGTGTGCTCCCCACCGAATTGCTCTCGCAAGAGTCCTCATCTCAGGCTCTGCCCCTAGGGACCTCCGCCTCACCCAGACGCCTCGATTCTCAAAGTGCAGCCCCTGGCCAGCATCACCTAGACCTTGTTAGAAATGCAAGCTCTCCGGCCCCACCCGAGACCTGCTGAACCAGAATCTGCATTTTCACAAGACCCCGAGTGACTGGCTGGCATAGTGCAGGCAGTTCCCAGCCCACTGCGGAGCTCAGCCAGTAACACGGGCACTGCCCGCCCCCTGCCAAGTTGTGGCAACCACATCGCTAACTCAGATGTTATCTGCTACAGTCTGAATGTTGTGTCCTCCCAAAATTCACATGTAGAAATCCTGATGGCAGTAGGACCTGGGGCCTTTGGGAGGTGCTTGGGTCATCAGGCAGAGCTCTCATGATTGGAATTAATGCCGTTATCAAAGAGACCCCCGAGAGCTAGCTGGCCCCTTCCGCCACACGAGGTTAGAGTGAGAAGACTATCTACGAAGCAGTGGGCTGGCACCAGACACCAAATCTGCCGGCACCTTGATCTTGGACCTCCCAGCCTCCAGGACTGTGAGGAATAAATATTAATAAATGCCACCCAGTCTCTGGCGTTTTGTTATATCAGCATGAATGAACTAAGACGTTATCCAACCCTGACCACCAGCTGCGGAGGTGAGCCGGCAAATGGGGACATGGACCGCCTGACCACCAGCTGTGGGATCTACAGGGTCCCTTTTGCCCCGGGTGAGTGCGAATCCCAACATCGCCCGGGTGGGAGTTTTGCATCCTTCTGGTTTGAGCTCTAACCCCACACACCTTACTCAGTCACCAGAATTCTGTTTCTCTCTGATGTCACGGGAACAAGTCCCAGTGTTTGCATGAGTCAATTAAAGCCTCTGCCTCTACTTCCTTCTTGAAGGGAGCCCACCCTCACCACCAGACAGCTCGGAAAGGTTCCCCAAAAGCATCCTGGGGAAAGTGCCAGAAAGAGTGGTGGGTGAGATTCTCCAGGGCCCCGGAGGATGTGCAGAGGCGGACCAAGGCCCACTGATGTCTCTTCTTCAGAGGAAGAGGCCCCTGGCCTGCCCTGAGTCAGAAATGGTGGGCAGGGCAGCAACCCCTCTACAGAGGCGCCCCCCAGCCCACCCCAGGGTGTGAGCCCCCAATCCTGTTGTGAGCCCCTCAAAGCCCCTCTGAGGGGATGTCCGTGACCTTTGCAAAACTAAATGCAATAACCAAGTCCTATGTGCCGAGCGGACCCCTGGGCCAGCCCAGGAGGCTGCAGTAATCCCGACGTGTGTTTGGACAGGAGGCACCCAGCAAAGCTCGGTCAACTCTGCCTGTCGCCCGAGGAGGGAAGCGGCTCACCTTTTGCTAATCGTCCTAATTCATTTTTTATTACTAACTTTCCTGTTTTCTGTTTGCCGTCTGATTGAAGATATTGCCAGAGGCATTTAAACAGCATCAGGCTGTACCCCAATGGCAAACATAACTCTTTTTATTGAAATCTGCATTAATATACATATAATTCCCCGATCACAAAGATCTCACGGTCCACATGTTAGATCCTAAATGAAAGCAAATTTGGCAAGGGGTATATACGCAACAGAAGGGTTTTCAAAAGACAATGAGCCGTGCCAGGAGGGTGCAATAAAATGGGCACCCTCTCGTGCTGTTGGTGAGCATGACAAAGCTTTTGGAAAATGACATGTCAACATGAATCAGGACCCATAAAAGTGCTCACTCTCTCCGATCTAGGAATTCTAATTCCTGGGTCGTATTCTCGAAGACACCCCCTCCCTGCCACACATCACCATCCAACCCATCCCCGAATCTCGCGCACTCTACCTGCTGAGACCTCCGCTTCCCTCCACTTCCTGCATTCTCTCCCCAGCACCCCAGTCCAAGCCACAGTGGACCCACAGAGCCTTCCGCAACAACAGAAGTGTTCTTCGTCCGCCCTGCCCAGGACAGGCACCCCATATGTGGCCGTCGAGCACTCGAAATATGGCCAGTACGATTAAAGAACTCAATTTTCTTTTCTTTTACTTTAAGTGTAAATAGCCACAAACAGCGAGCGGCTACCTTACTGGACAGCATGGCCACTAGCCACCATCCATGTCCTCCTAAGCCAGAGGCATCACCTCCCAGCTGTTCTGCAAGCACTCCTGCCAGCCTTATCTTTCCCCACAAGACAGCTACAAAGATTCTCCTAAAATGCAGCACACCCCCACGACTCCCACTGCCCTCGAGTCAGAGTCCAAGCTCCCAGACACGGCCTTTGAGGGCCCTGTGCCCTAAGGACATTGGGCAGCCAGCTCCAGGAGCCCTCAGTGTTACAGACACCAGATGTGGAAGGATAGCAGGGACGGCCTCCTGGAGGAGGTGGCGCTTGAGCCAAAACTTAGAAAAGACATCATGTAGGGGTGTGCCAGGGGGTGAGGAATGCCCCATCAGAGCCCTGGCAGTCAGCGTTGCTC
This sequence comes from Indri indri, assembly GCA_004363605.1. NCBI lineage: Eukaryota > Metazoa > Chordata > Mammalia > Primates > Indriidae > Indri > Indri indri. Next base: position 219,549 of record RJWJ010000106.1, read on the forward strand.
TGATGGATACGTCCGTGAGCAAATGACAGAGATGCCGCCCTTGCGAAGCCGATATTCTAGGGAGGGGGTGGCAGGAAGGGAGGAGGAAGGGATGATAAAAATGTAATGAATAGGTAAATTATACCTCATTAGAAGGAAAAAGAAAAGAATGAGTAAAGGGTTTCTGGTGGACCAGGGAAGGGTAGAGCAGTTTGCAAGCACGGAAAGGAAAGTGTCAAAATAAACACTGTTCTTGAATCTGCACAGTGGGATCACAGCAGGCAGGTGATTTCCTGCATTTCCTAAACTTTTTGGCAGGTAGCATAGTATTCATAATTTACAGTTTAATAAAAAGAAAAAAAAGAGAGGTGATAACTTCAGGAGAGAGGCTACCAAAAAGTCCTGCTTGCTAAACAGAAACATTCCCATGGGCTGGAGAGAGATTTTATTATCTCCGAAGGCCAGGCTGGCTGTGCCCCAGACACCCCAGCCCCAGCAACTGGGAGGGACACCTCCCTCCCAACAAAGGCAAGGTCACCACCCACGGGGAGGTGGGAGGTGGGCAAAACAGGGGCTGGGTCTGCCAGCCCTTGCCCCAGAGAGTCGAGCATGGATTAAAAACATGAAGATGAGGATTTCAAGCATCAACTCCCTTGACTTTCATTTCAACTTTCTTCCTCGGTCTCAGCTGGAGATGAGCCCGGTATGTTGCTACCATGAGAATTTGAGAATTCCCATTTATTAACATTCGCAGGCCCCAGACATTGTGTCCCTCACATTTATGTGTTTAATCCTCCTGGCAACAATGTACAAACTAGATAAGTGAGGCCCAGAGAGGGTGAGTGGATTATTCTTAGAAACACAGCCTGGGGATATGTTATGGTGGCCATCTCTAGGAAATAAAATCCGCCACATTCCCTCGTTCATTCTTTGCAACAACTTTTTACTGGGCACCCATGACAGAGCAGACACCACGCTGGGTGCTAGGGACCCAGTGGTGAACAGAACAAACACGATCCCAGTGGGTTTTAAAGTTTGCTGTCCTGAAGCGGGAACAGTCACGTCATCGCACAGGTACATCCCACCATGAAGAAGAACCCGCCAGAGGGTACGACAGGGAAAAATGGGGGTAACGGCGTAGATCAGCAGGTCAGAGTGTGAGAAGGTGGGGAGGCAGCTGAGGCCTGCAGGCTAAGCAGGAGCCCGCACATGAGGAATGAGGGCCAGAACATTCCAGGCAAAGGGAACAGCCTGTGCAAAGCCCCTCAGGCAAGAAAGAGCACAAGGGCTGGGAAACAGCAAGGTGTCGGGGTAGAGTCACCGCGGGGGGCTGACTTTGCTCCCCACTGAGTCCCCAGCACGAAGCCTGGTGCCTGGGACAGAGATGCTGGGAGTGAGGCTGGGAAAGCAGGCAGGGGCTAGATCGCACGAGGACTCAGGGGCCGAGGAGGAGTCTGATGTTATCCACATGCCCGGGGAAGACACGGGAAGGTCGTAAGCTGCAATCTGAGAAGACATGATTTAGGTGTGTTAGAATTCGCCAAGCTCGCATGGCCAGCCCCCGAGCAGCTCTGCACAGAGAAGAGACGGGATCCAATGTATGCATCGGAAAGATCTTGATCATGGCCACCATGGCTCCTCTGCTCATCCTGACAGGTGGCATTCGTTCACTGGATGGTAAATGTCTCCAAACACCATTGAGAGCTAAGCTTCCCCAGCTGGTATGCGGGAGGCGGCCACCTTTCAGGAAAGCAAGACGGAGCCGCAAAAGCAAGACAGGACGCATTGCCAGAGCATCAGATGGAAGTGAGCCCGGGCAGACAGAAAATTGTCCCAGAGAACACCTCGACGGGGTCAGGGCTTATTGCTAATGTCAAGCCGCTAAGGAAATACAATTATGTGCTTCAGTGATACTGTGGGACATAATCCAGGATTGTGTGAAAATACTCTCCACCCCAGAGAGAGTAAAGTGACCAACAGAAGAGCAGCTGGAGGAACCTGCATCGTGCAAGTGGGTGGCCAGGCCCCGCAGTATTGTTTAATCCTTGTCTCATTTGGAATCAAAGCCTGCCTCTTAGGCATCTGTAGATACATTTGGAACGAGAGTTATAGCGAGCTATACCAAGTGCTTAAACATGCATTATTACCTCATTTAATTTCATAGCCAAGTAAGCACTGCTAATCCCATTTTGCAGATGAGGAAACTGAGGCCAAAGAGAATAAATAGCTTTCCAAATGCCCCGGCTCCCTTCTGCAGCCTCGTGTCTTGACACCCTCATACCTTTCTATGCCAGTGCACATGCTATTCCTTCTACCTGGAATGCTTTTCCCTACATTCTTCACTTGGCCAAGTCCTACCCACCTTCAAGCACAGGTAGGTGTCCCCTCCTCTGAGAATCCTTCCCTGACTATCCCCAGCCTGGCCTGCTGGTCCCACAGTCTCCCGTGCTACTTCTACGTAAAGTTTACCACACACCTTTGACATTGTTTATTTTTGTCTATCTCTCTAACAAGACTGTGGCCCCTCCGAGGACAAGCACCGTGTATTAATCACATTTTCATTCCTGGCACCTACCGCAAAGACTTGCATACAGTAAGCAAGAATAGCCTTTGGGAGGCTGAATGAATGAATGAATGAAGAAGGAATTAATAAGTGAATTAACTCTTAATAAACAGCAAAGCCAGGATTTGATCCCAGACCAGGATGACTCCAAAGCATGTCTCCTGGTCACAGCGTGCGTGTGTATCTGTGTCTGTGTGTCTTGTATAGATCTATCAGAAAACATACACAGCATGGAACACATTACAGAACATACTGAGGACTTCACTCATCTTTCTAGAGATGCCAAAAAGCACCAGCCCTCATGGGGAACAAAAGTTGGTGGGTTAATCAAGGGTTAATCAAACCTTTTCCCTTGCTGCAAGAGAATTTCACCTTTGTTAATTGTCTAGCGTAAGTCCCCTGGAAACCTGAGGAAGGCAGGATGTTAACTATGTTACTAGGCAACTCTATTTATGGTAAAAATGACCCCTGATTGGTAAGTCACATCAGGACTAGGAGGAACTACATATAAATTATAAATATCTGATAAAGCAGCCAGTGTGCAGTGACATTTGTAACTGACATGTCCCTTGCAAGGGCCCTGGAAGCTCAGCCTATGGAATTGTTATGAGAAATACAGCTGTTTCTAAGCCAAGGTGGCTTCCAAATTCACCCGTTGAGGGTTCACTCATTCTTCTGCACTTGAACTGAAACCTGGGAGGGAGGGGCAGCGAAGAGAATAGCTCCTGGCCACCTCCACAGACTACTGCAGAGACTGCTACAAGAACTACGCCTGCAGAAGAGGAACAATTCACGTGCCTTGCTGGCAGGCTGTGGCAGGCTGTGTCCCAAATCCTTTGAGGAGACTGGTGCCAAGTGTCGCCTGCGTTAGGCTTGTGAGTGTGAATGTTTAATTGATCATTAAAGACTCCCTGCGGAAGCTGCAATGAGAAAGAAGGGAACTGAAAGGAGAGAAAAGAGACCATCCCAAGGGGGGCAAGCTCTGCACCGATCCTAAACTGAAAAGCTCCTTAGACTCTCGAATTTATAAAAGCCATTAAAACCTCAGGTAGAGCCTACCCTTGCTAGCCCACAAAGGGCCCAGATGACCTGAACAGTGCCTGCAGCAGGATTGAGGGAGGGGATGACTTATTTGATCTCCCAGAGGCCTTACCACCAGCCTGAGATGCAAATGTAGTTACGTGAGGAAACTGGGACTCAGAGAGGCTAAGTGACAGGTCCAAAGTCACACAGCTTGTAAGTGCCAGGATATGAACCCAGGCACTTCCGTTTGACCCAAAGTCACATTTAAATACACCATCTGGTTTTGCATAAAAATTAACTTATATCTCAGGTGGGCTCAGAGAACAGAGAAAGCGTGGGAATGGGATGGGAAACCTCTTTAAATAATTTAAGTAGCACCCAGTAGGCACTCAGTAAATATTTGCAGAATAAATGAGTGAAACAAAAGGCTCAGGGTCCTTCTGCCACATTATAAAGTTCAGTTCAAGTCAAAACACAGCGCAATGAAACAATAAAATTTATGCATGAGATTGACCCTCAGTTATACTACTGAGTCGGATTTGTTTCCAACAAGTTTCTAAATCATTCCTGCAAATTAGGCCCAACTTCAAGACAAGCACGTTTTAATTAGCTGTAATGTGAAGACATTCTATTGGCAAATGATGCCTGAAGTTGCAAACTAAAGCAGGAAGGTCAGCTGGGAGCCCACCCCCTTCCACCTAAAAAAAAAAAAAAAAAACCCACAAGGGGCAAGCTCGGGGCTCATGCACTCTTCCACCCTGCAGCAGGAGGAGGGGGCTCCACCTGGTTTGGTGGGAGCTGCAGAGAGAGCACAGGCCAAATCCCAGCTCCACATACCAAGCTCCTTTGCCACCTTTTGTCACTTGATTGATCTGGATCTCAGTTTTCTCACCTAAAAAATGGGGACACATGTACCTAGCGTAGTTCTTATGAAGACTTAAGAAGATGATGCGAGTGAATGAGCCTAAGATATGATAAATGCTTAGTGAATAATTTGCGCTTATTTCTACCCTGGAACGTGTGAGAACATCTCTTTGGGGCCATGAAAACTCCATTATCGTTTTTCTTCCCTCGGACCTAAGAAGCAACTCTCCTGCTTTTCCCACACAGGGCAGATGGTACATCTCATTCACATTATGAGACAGAGAGGCATCTTCAGCAAGTGACTCGAAGTCACCAAAAATCGTCAACACGCTGAACCTTGAGTTTTCTCCCCAAGATGCATCTCCCTGAAATGGTCACAGTGATGCTCCCTTCCATACGCTTACCCCCCAGCCACGGGAATATCAGTTGCTGGGCTCCCAGCTCTGCCCGCACTGGGACCTGCCTCGCCCAAGGGCACTGCCTGCAGCCGATGGCTGGATGATGCGGGCATCAAAGGTTTGGGCCATCCCCTTGCTTCAGTCTGTGACAACTCTAGAGAGCCACCCCAGCTCCAGCACTCCCTGTAGGATGGCCTTCGTCAGAACCACATGACGGGCCAGCTTCTCCCTGAGCTTCCTTTCCTCCGGCCCCGCCGTGCACCCCCTGCCCCGCCGAGAACCTCCCCGCAAATAAACCTTCCATCTCGGAGTCTGATCCCAGGGAACCCAGCGCGAGCCTCTCCCCACAGTGAAGGAGACTCACCCTATGGTCCATCAGGAGCTGATGAAGAACCCCTAACTGTGTCCCAGCCAGGGCTAACGTCCCTGGCCAGCAATCCATCCCTCGTGTCCCAAGTCAAGGCGGGAAAATCCTCCCATGTGCTAGTCTAGACCAGTGGTTCTCCAAGTGCAGTTCCCAGACTAGCAACACCAGCACCATCAACTTGTTGGCAGTGCCAGTTTTCAGCCCCTCCCCAGACTACTGCATCATAACTTTTGGGAGTGGAGCCCAGCAGTCTGTGTTTTGACTGCCTTCCAGGTGATTCTGTTGGGCTAAAGTTTGGGAAGTAGAGTACCCCTGGCTACTGGGGGAAATGAAACATAAGTCGTTAGACTTTCCCAAGTTGTGGATGGTCTGAATCCAGCGACATGAGGCATTCCATACTTGAACACAACATGTCTGGTTCCAGGCACTCCTCTACTTAAAACCCAACCAGCTGGGATGCCAGGCTCTGCTGGGATTAAAGGCTCATGACCATCTCCGCTGGTGTCTCAATGCCCACGCAGGCAGGTCCCCCCTCCTTAGGCTGACAGCACCCCCAAACCACCTTTGCAATGGTTTCCCCTCTGCCTGGAATGTCCCCACCACTCTACACACCCGCAAGTAGCCCACCTGCCATTCCTGTAGGACTGCCTTGTGAAACCTTCCCACACCCCTGGCACTGCCCCTGATAATTTTATATTTAATTATTATTCTGCATCTTGAGCCAATAGGTTACAGATGCACATAGCCATACATATGATAAATAAAACTTTCCCACTGGGTTACTGAGCCTTCAAGACGGGGCTGAGTCCCCAGGACCTAGCACGTAGTAGGTACTCAATAAAAACCTGCTGAACATCTCAGAAACCCAGCAGTAGACAGGCCATTACACATTGCAAAACCGCAATCTTCTTGCTCATTTTAGAGACACCAGAAATAGCAATTGTACAGAAGCAAGTTTTAAACATCAGGGTAATTGATCAAAATTTATTATCCTGTGTCATACAACATCTTTTCACCAAGATATAAAATCACAGTTTACCACGACTCATTAGGTTAATAATTACTTACCATATGTTTTTACTGTTGCTCCCAAACCATGCTGAAAAATCACCCTGTGGGTTTGGGTCCATGTAAATAAGATGACTGTCAATGCTGCAGACACAGGATTTACTGAAGGGAGACACGGCTGAAATACCGGCCAGGAAGCATGAGCCCTACAGCTCGGCCGCGTTCTTCACCAGCATCCTCTAGTTTACCTGCGACTCGCTCCCCACATCAGTGGTTCTCAACCACAGGCAAAGTCCCGAGGCATGTGTGGTTGTCACAGCGGGGCTGGGGGAATGCTCCTGGCATCTAGCGGAGAGAGGCCAGGGATTCTACTAAACATTCTACACAACAAGGAATTATTCAGCCCAAAATGTCAGCAGTGCCAAGGCTGGGAAACAATGTTCTAGATTAGAGAGAACTTCCATATCTGTTACTGTAATCTGAACTTCACAGCAACAATATGAGGAAGGCATTTCTATCCCCTCGTGCAGACAAGAAGACTGAGACCTGGAGTGGTTAAGTGACGTGCGTGAGGTCACCAGCCCAGGCCAGCAGTCGGGGCAGCTGCAATGTGAACTGATTTTCTCTGCCTGCAAAATCCACTTTCTCTCCTACACAGATTCAAGAAGGTAACAGAAAGACGGGGAGGGAATGAGCAGCTCTCTCCCAATTCAGAGTCCTGAATGGCCTAACAACAGACTTCTCAAAGCAGAGGCTCAGGAAAATCAGGTCCAGAGACCAAGACACAGACGTGCCTGATGTTAGGAAAGCCAGGCCCCTCCCCTCACAAGAACCTGCTGTGGTCTATGGTCAGGCCCCCAGCAGCTGGTGTGAACAAATAGCTTCCTCTCACATTTTAACTTTCAGTTGGGCTGTTCTTTGTGAATGGAAATAAAAGCATTTCCTGCTGGGGCCAGGTGCTACCTATGCATAATCTCCAGCCCGCAAGCCAACTCCACCAGGGAGGTGTCAATGTACCCACTTTGCAGATTAGAAGACTGAGCACGGGGAGGTTAAATAACTTGCCTGCACTGATGACCGTGAAGGCAGCATTCAAACCGAGCTCTGCCAGGTTCCAGAATCCACACTCCCTTCCTGTCCTGAGACCAGCTCTAGGAAATCAGAGAAGTAAAACAGATCACGCTACGGAATCACATGGGGCAGGTGGCCACACAGCAGGGGGATTCTTGCACCGAGGGGCTCTGTCCTGTGCGCCTACACAGGGAAGCTCCTCTGGGAACGGCAGGTCAGCCACACGATGCTGTCCTGTCCTGGATTCCCTGTGCTCACCACAAAGTCTTCAGATTCTAAGAGCCAAATGGATGCTCAGTTCCTCAAGCCACAGGTTACAACTGGCCAGCTCCAAATTCATTCTTGCATTAATTCAGCAAATATTTGTTGAGCACCTATGTGCCAGGCCAGCTCTGGGAATACAAAAGTAAAGACAGACACAGTGGTTCCTACCCTCTGAAACACATGCCAGCCCATCTCCTCAAAAAGCATCCTCCTCACCCCTCCCAGGGTACCACACTCCACAGTTACAAAGTATGTTCTCAGCCTTTATTTCACTGTATTTCCACACCACACCGTTCCCCTAGGCTGAGGGTCATTGATTTGCTTTCCCTTTGCACAGAGGGAAACAGGGGCCCAGAGAAGGGCACTGACATGCTCAAGGTCACCCAGAAGACTGGGGGCAGCAGGGTCAGGCTGCTGTTCCACACATGCCCAAGCCCTGGGGTCCTTGAGGAGCCTCCAGCACAGGTTGGGGGTAGAGCCATAGGGAGCCTCTTTAGATGGAAAGTAAAGAAGAGCTTCCTAACAGAGATGCGGGCATCCTTCTAGCACTCCCTGGGACCAGCCATCTCAGCCCTCAGCTCACCTGTGCCCCTGTGGAAAGAAGCTGTATGGATCTCACCCACCAGGGATGCGGAGCAGACCCCACATACGTCAAGTCCAGATCAAGTCCATGTTTCAATCCCACTTCATGGATTTTTGTCAGAAAGAGACTCCAAACACTCATTAACCAAGCTTATCGAGGTCCCAGTCCTTACACAATGCTGTGCCCAGAGCTGTGTGGGCGCAGAGCTGAATCATTCATTTACTCAGCAATTATGGGTCAGGCACTGTGCCAGGTGCTGGGCATGGTTCCTGCCTGCCAGGAGCCCACAAAAACCTGTACACAAACAATTAAACCACTGCTACACAAAGTGTGGTTCTTGAGCCAGCAGTAGCATCACCCGGGGGCTCACTAGACATGCAAATTCTCAGGGCCCACCCCAGACCAACTGAATCAGAATCTCTAGGAGTGGAGCCCAGGTATCTGCTTTAAAAGTCTTGCCAGATGATTCTCAATGTGTCCACAGATTTGAGAAACACTGGTCTAGACCACAAGGTCTTCCCCAACCTCCCTGTTTAAAATTACAAACCAACCCCAGGCCTTGGCACCCTCAAACCCTCTTCCCTGTTTCATTTTTCTCCAAAGTTGTATTGCCATCAATCATAATACCATATATTTCACCCATATATTTACGATTTCCCATGCTGATATATAAGCTCCAGAGGGCAGCGATCTGAGTCACTTTTGTTCACTGCTGCAGTATTGGTCGTTTAGCACAGTGCCTAGCACAAGGAAGTGATCAATAAATGTTTGTCAATTGAATGATGGATAGCAGAACATGCCACATCCCATGCGGTTTCAGTTCTTGGGGGAAAGTGATGGAAAAGAGAAGTTTTCTGGCCATGGAGCACTACATGGGGAAAGTGGTACCCAAGTTAGCCTTGAAGGATGTTTAGACCAGAGATGAAGGATGCTTGGAAAAGAGATGCTAAGCCTCTCACTGGAATAGGTCCCAGATGGTTGATACCATCGTTACCTAATTAATAGCTGGTAAGAGCCAAGAACTATCCCAGGCTACATCACCTCACTTAATCCTCCTGAAACTCAGAGGTAGGCAATGTTCTCCTCAAGGCGACACCAAAGCTCAGAGATATTAAATAATTTGCCCCACCCACAAAAAGACGTGTATAAGAATGTTCACAACAGCTTTATTTGTAACAGCCTCAACCTGGAAACACACCCAAATGTCCCTCAGCAGGTGAATGGATAAACCAAGTGTGCTATATTCATACTACATGATATTACTTGGCAAAAAAATGGAACAGACTACAGATGCACATGACAACATGGACGAATCCTGAAGACATTACATGGAGCAAAAAGAAGCCAGACACACAAATGTTTATGCTGCATATGAAGTTCTAGAACTTAAATATAGTTAATATACTTAAATTGAATTTAAAGCATTGGTAATAGAAATCTGATAACTACTTGCCTCTGGAGGTGGGGACAGGGAGTGCTGACTGGAAAGGGGTAGGAACTTTCTGGGGTGATGGAAATGTTCTTCGTCTGGATTGGGATGGTGGTTACATGGGTGTTTATATTCGCCAAAACTCATGGAACTGTACATTTAAAATCTGCATGTCATTGTATGTAAATCGTATCTCAGTAAAAAATGAGCTAAAAATCATTTGCCCTAGGTCACAAAGCCACACATGGAGATGGGAACCCAGGTCTGCCCAGTTCCAACCGCCAGTTTACACTGGTCTGCCACAGTTGAGCAGGGGGCTGCCAGCAATCCCCCAGCCTGGTAAAGTGCCTTGCCAAACCCTGAGTAAAGGGAGTTCATAGCCACCCCAGGAAGGACATCACAGGCTCCTAACCCTGACCATGACAGAGACTTGTTGGGAGGCCAAAGGAGTGTCCAGCTGGGAGTCAAGAAACCTGGGCTCAGGCCTCAGCTTTGCTTTTAATTGCTACATAACCCATGAGTTCACTGCTTCCTGACTCAGTTTCCCCTTCTGTGATGCAAAGAAGAAGGAAGGGACCCGTGGTTCCCAGCATGGCCACTGATCTTGGGGGCCACAGGGCCACAAGCCCATATGCTCAAAAAGCACCTTTATTACATTGAATAAGTAATGCAACTGCTTTGAATCTGGTAAGCTATTTTTCTAATGCATGCGAAAATTTTGTGACTAATAAAATACATGTCTGTTTCAAAGCAAAAATGAAACCATGGCAGCTTTTTGTCATTGTGTATTTTCTCAAACAAAAGATACCAAAAGAACAACCACTGCTCGTGACTTTGGTTTAAAGAGGCTGGGAATCTCTGTGTAGAGGATCGCTAAGGGGACAGTCGCCAAGGGGATGGTCGCCAAGGGGACGGTCACCAAGGGCCCTTCCAGGTCAACTGCCCTATAGTTGTATGGCATCACTTGAGCAAATTCTTGCCCTTGTGTTTCCAAGGCCTGGTCCCTGTGGGACAGTCTCTTGTCTGGGCTCCAGAGACAGAGCTCCCAATGTATGGGCTGTGTCCCGACTCTGCAGCCCAGTCTACAAGCCCCAAGTGTGGTGACTGTTGCACCGTGGGCCTCAGTTTCCCCACCAGCTTTGCTAGTGACCAGTTGTAAGGGTGGAGCCTGGGCATTTCCTTCCCCAGCCCTTCACCATCAGCTTCAGAGACCGGAAAAGGGGAGTTCCTGGTCACAGCAGAGCCCCACCCCACCACCAAAGACCACGCCCACTTGGGAATCGGTCTATCGAAAGACCTCTGGTCTCTAGATGAGCCCAGTCGACCTCTCCTGCCTCACCCTGCCCTAGCCTGAAGGACTGACTAGCATGTTTCACATACAAGTGCAAGGTCAGACTTTGCTTTCACCTATCCAGGTGCCCCAGCTGGACCCCAGACTCTGGAGGCATCCTCAGCTGTGGGCCAGGGGGCCTGGATCGCAGAGAGAAGCCAGACTCCCCCGCTTCTCCTTCCCTGCCTGCCTGGGCCCTCCCCGCGACGTTCACACGGTTCTGGTGCTGAGTCAGAGGTTTGTGGAGCATCAGAAAAAAGCAGGGGCCTGGGCTGCATCCTGCCTCCCAAAGGCCCCCATTTGGGATGGCCTCACTTACAGAAACACCACTCCCAAAGGGAACACTACCGGCTAAGCGTTCCCCCGCCCCCGCCCGCCCAGACTCTGAAGCACAAATCCCCAATCTCCACCCATGCCCCCAAACTAGAGACTGAAACCCACCTTGCCAACTTCGTATTTAAAAAAATATTAATAACAAAGCCAAGGGCAGGAGACAGACCAGCTGCCCCCACACCCAACCTTCTACTCCCTAAAAACTTCACTTGCTACTTTTAATCTGTTTTCCTTCCATCAGGCTGGAAGCGGCTCGAGAACCAGCCTTCTCCTGAGGCTACCATCCCCCTCTTCGGCTTCTAACTTTGCCGGTCACTGGACAAAAGATAATCACTCCCCCCTCCGCGAGACCTCACTCGCCGCCCACCCCCGCCCCACGTCGCCCCAGACCCTGGTGGCCCCACTGTCCCCGCCCCGAGCAAACTGCAGAGGGCTTTGCCCGAGCCGCTCCCCCAGGGCCTGAGGGCGCGCTCCGCGAGGCCCAGCCCGGGAGGCCCAGCGATCCGCGCCGGGACGCCCCTTTCTGCAGCATCCCCAGGACAAGAGGCTGGGCAAAAATCCCGCAAGGGGTGGAGAGACCCTGGGAGGGCCGCGGATCCAGACACCGGACGCGCACTCACCACGCATTGCCACGGAGCCCGCGCGACTGCGCCGGGGCCGCGGGGAAACCCACGCGCGCGGTTCAATCCGGGCTCCGAGTGACGAAAAGCCGCGCTCGGCTCCAGCCCGCCCGGACCCGCGCACCGGCCGGCGGACGCGCGGACCGTCTGGCCTCCGAACTAAGTTTGAAAGTTCCCTCCCCCGGCGAGGGAAGGGCACGCTGACGGCGCAGCTGCACCTCACGGTCCCGCCCGGGCCCAGCGGGTGAGCGGGGCTCGGAGGCCTCCAGTCCCGGGTCCCAGGCACACGAGCCTCCATCGCGGGAGGACGCGCCGGGCGCAGCGCAGCCGGGACCTTCCTGGTTGGATGGGGGCGGTGATCTCGGAAAAATGGGGGAGAAAGGGTGTCCCGCACTGCAGCCCCAGGCTGGAGGGACGCCAGCTCGCCGTGCCCGGGAGGATACAGGCCTCGATTGGCCGCTGCCAACTCGGAATCCGAGGCCCCCGCCGGGCAGTGACGGCCAATTAGTAAACAGCCAAATTAGTGCGCGGCAGCGCCAGTAACTTAAAACCCGACGCGCGAGCGCGGATAACCGAGGTATGGCTGTCCCTGGGCGTGATCGCCTGTGACTGTGCGGCCGTCAGAGCGATCTGGGTCTGAGGTTCACCGTCTAGGGGTGGATGTGTGTTGTGCGACAGTGTGCGCCTGTGTGAGTCATTGTGAGTGCGAGTGTGTGACTGTCGGAGCGACTTCTTTGTGTGCCTATCCCCAGTTGTGACTGGGTGTGACAGCGGATAGGGACATATAACGGTGCGTGTGGCATCGTAGTGTGTAGATGGCTGACTTGTATGTGGCGGTGTGACAGCGTACGTGAGTGAGTGACTGCGTGTCGTTGTGTGTAGATGACTGTCAGGGTGACGCGTGGGACAGCAGACTGTAAGTAGTGCACGGTTGTCTGTGCATGACTGTGGGTCACTGCGTGTCAGCTCGTGAATAATGTGAGGCTGTCCGGAGGACGTGGGTGAGTGTGTCACTGTGTCGTCGTGCGGGTGACTGTCGGGATGACTTCTGCTGTGATCCGAACAACTCAGAGCGTGAGTGGCCTGCCCGTCGGCGCGACTGAAGTGTGCGTGTCCCCCGTGCGCCCCCGAGAGTGCCCGCTTCGCGAGCTGCCAGGTGACTCCTGCCGCGCACTCCAGCCCCGGGCGCTCGGGCCCTGGCTCGAGATCCGAGGGCGCGGGCAGGCCCCGCCCGCCTCGCCCCCCACCCCGCCCCCGCCTACCTTGCCGCAGTGGTAATAGTCCAGGTGCGCCAGGCCGGCCGGCTCGGCCCCGGGCCGCGCGCCCACCGCGGGCGCCGAGGGGTACAGGCGGACGTCCATGGCGGGCGCGGCGGCGGCGGCGGCTCCCGCGGGCAGTGCCTGGGCGGGTGGCGGGTGGGAGCCAGTGTGCGAGCCGGTGTGCGAGCGCGGGGGGCGGGCCGGGGGCGGTGCCGGGCGAAGCGCCCCGCCCCCGCCCCCGCCCCGCCCGCGCGCGCTATTGTTCGGGCCTCCGGCGCCGCCGAGGGCCTGGGGCCCGGGCCGGGGCTGGGAGGTTCCTCCTCGGGGCAGAGCTGCAGCCTGGTCCCCCGCCCCGCCCTCCGCCCCTGAGGGTCCGAGAGTGTTGTGCGCCTGTCCAGACGGCCCTTTCGCGTCCCGCCTTTCGCCACCAAGGATGAGAGGAGTGAGAAGCCTTTAAGACACCCATCCCTGAAAGTGGGATACTCCACGCCCTAAATATTTGGGGCGGCGCTGAGCCTCCAGGCGGCGTGGGGAGGAGAGGAGGAAGGTGGGTGGTGACAGGAACTCTTTCGGAGATGGGTGCTGCCTTACCTGGGGACAGGGCCCAGTGCCCGAGGCTGCTCTCAGGATACCCTTCCTCTGCGCTTGCTGATCTCACTCAACCTGAGAGGGGCCCAGGGGGAATCGCTGCGCTTAAACTCTCACTCTACACTGAGCAAGTAGGGCAAACTGAGGCAAGGACTTTCAGCATCAATAATGGAGCTCCGGGCGGGTGGGCTCCACTGCTTCCCCAAGGATCCAGCACTGAAACTACCTGGAGAAGGCAGAAGGACCCCACTCCTTTGAATGACAGTGGGGGCGGGGGGGAGGAGAGCGTATAGGAATGGCCCAGAGCCTGAAACTCCGAAGAGGGATCTAGAATCTGCCCGCGCTCACGGTCTCCTGAAGTGAGAAAGAGAAGGAAACGGGATGGCTCCAATGGTGGGTCAGAAAGGTGACTGTGAAACGGGCTTTCCCCACACCCAACACCCCTTCCCCGCCCCCCCCCCCCCACGCAAAAAAGGCCTCTAATTCCTCCTATCACTTGCTGGTTGCTAGACTGTTGCTCCTCCCCTTTTCATGCAAACATTATCTACACTGGCGGTCTCCACTACCTCACCTCCCACTGACTGCGCCACCCACTTCCCTCTGGTTAGGCCCTGGCACACCAGGGATGCCTGCCAGGGAAAGGCTAGGAGGCAGAAGTCAGCCAGAAGTCTTGTGTGGCAGCAGGACATAGGATGTTATGCGGCAAAAAGGGCTTGAGCCTCTTGCCCACTCAGGAGCCAGCCTGCAACTTAGCGCCTAACTGCTGCTTGGACTTTGCTGGTTCTGGCCTAGACCTAGGACCACTGTACAGACCCACTAACACAAGATGGTGTGGGAAACAGGCTTTCACTGAAGGTCTGGGAACAACAGAGGGAAATTACAGCTCAGAAAGGAAAGAACTTTTAAATAAATTTTAGCAGTCATTGTTTCTAGAAATACAGTGCCACGCCTCATCAGAAGGAATTTTCCACTGTCCCCTCTCCTTTTCTTCCCTATTGCTATCCAACTAACCCAGCACTACTTATTGAAAAGATCACCCCACACACACACACACCCCTCCACTTCTCTGCAGTGCTAACTTTGTCATAAATCAAGTAGTCCATACGTACATGGGACTATTCCTAAATTCTCTATTCTGTTCTGTTAGTCTATTTTTCTCTCCTTGTGCCATTATCACACTGTCTGAATTACTGTAGCTTTATAAGTCTTAACATCTCATAAAATAAGTCTACTTGCCTTGTTCTTTAAGACTGCCTTGGCTATTCTTGACCTTTGCACTTCTACAGAAATTTTAGAATCAGCTTATCTGTTTACACCCACTCACACACACACATATATACACACACACACCCACAGTATTGCTGGGATTTCAATTGATATCACTTTGAATCTTTAGATCCATTTGAATAAAATTGACATTTTCAGTATTAAGTCTTCTTATCCATGAACATGGTATGTTCCTCCATTTATTTGGGGTTTTTAAAAAAGTTCTGTCTGCAATATTTTATGATTTTCTATGTAGAGATCTTTCACATCTTTCATTAGATTTAGTCCAGGGTATTTTATAGTTTTGATGCTATTATAAATGGTTTCTTTATTTTATTTTCTGGTTGTTGTCAGTACAATGTGGTGGTTTTGCAAGTCCACAAATTCTTTGACACTTCTACTAAGAAGTGGAGTCTAATAATCTTCCTTTTGAAAAGGATTGGTCTTAGTGAATGTTTTTTAACAAATGTAGCAGAAGTTAATCTGCATGACTTTTGAGGCCAGTTAGGTTATAAAAGTTAATACAGCTTGTGCCTGGCTCCCTCTCTTGGAGCCTTGTCTTTGGAGTCCTAAGCTAACCTCCAAGAAGTCTTAGGCTACCATGCTTTGAAGAAGGAACCCATATGCAAAGACTCTGAGACTAAGTAAAGAGAGGAAGATACCTAGCCTGTCCCCAGCTGGGCCAGCCTTTGCTGTTGTAGTTCCATCTGCTGTCTGACCATGCCCACATGAAAAAGCCTAAAACATCTGGCTGAGCCCTTCCTGAATCCAAAATGCATAAAAACTATGAGAGATAATAAATAATTGTTGTTATTTTAAGTCACAAAGTTTTGGGATGATTTGTTACTTAGCAATATATATCTGAAACATAACAGAAATAGATTTTTATATAATGCCCTTGTATCCAGAAACATTGCCAAACTCCCCTGTTAATTCTAACAATTTATCTGTAAATTCTTTTGCTTTTAAAAACATATATGCCATTTTTTTATCTCATCTGTAAAAATGAGAGTTTTAGTTTTTCCTTTTCAGTCCTTATGCATTTTATTTCTTTTTCTTGCCTTGTTGCACTGGCTAGTATTACTAGTTTGATATTTGAAAGAAGTAATAATAGCAGACACTTTATCTCATTTCTGATCTCAGAAGGAAAGTTACCAATATTTCACCATTAATCATGATGCTTGTTGTAGCTTTATCTTTGTTTGTTTTGTTTTGTTTTTTTGTAGATACCTCTGTTGCCAGTTGGGGAAATCAATCTTCACAGCAACACTCCAGGTCAGGAAATAAGACTATTGTGGCCATTTTATAGATGAGAAGAGTGAGGCCCAGTGAGAAATGCTCAACATCACAATTAATAGCAGATCTAGGTCTATACATAAGCCTGGAAATCCCACCCTGGAGCACTTCCCATTGCCCATATTTCCACAGCACTGATCTCATACTAATTCTGGCCACAGCTGTAGGACAATGTCCATGGGAGTCTGGAGACCCATGTGCAATGGGTCAGCAGCAGGCAGCCATTTGTCTTCTCTGGAGCCTGCCAGCAGCGACCATCGACCCTGCCAGTCACCTACATCCACTTCCTTCCCTGAGGAGGGAGCCCACGCCAAGGAGGTATCTGGGAATTCCAGTAACAAAGTCCAGCAAGGACACCCCAAAGCCCCAAAGCCCAGTCTTGCCTTTTCGTATTGGTAGGTGAACAGATATGAAGTCGATGACTCAGTTCCCCCAAAAAAACACCACAGCTGCATTTGTTGTCTTCAGGATGGAAGAGAGATTGGGGCCCTCCCTTCTTTCCTTTTACCCCAGGGGGAATCTGTGAGGGAGAGTCTCAGGTCTCAGCCAATGGATCACCTGATCCAGTTTGGGGACCCAGAGTATCTGCTTGTGCATCTTCCAGCTCTCCGCTTCTGATATCATAAACAGCTGAGATATCGGAATATAGATGGGTTTTAATATGTTTTACTATTATTGAGGTATGGTAAGGCTAACAGATCAGGAGATGGCTGCCATTGAGAGATAGTTTGGTACTCACAGTTCCCAACAGGAGGGGGCATGCTGCCCCATGGGGAAGCTCCAGGTCAGTTGGGGGCAGAGGGAGAGGGGAGAACTGTGGGCAAGAGCCTCACTGTGGTTTCCAAGGAAGGAACAGCTGAGGCAGGGTAAGCAGGTTTAGGATTGGCTAGTTTGAATAATTTCAGTGGCTCTGGGCATGGGCTCTGTCTCTAGTTGTCCGGTACCTGGCCCTAGAGTGATTAGGCCAGGTGGATAGTGATCTGGAGTGTAGTTGGAGGGTTCTGGATGGGTTTACATTTGAAAAGCATTTTCACAGGCTCACGGGTGAGTTGTTTACTATTTCTGGGAATTGGCTAACCCTAGCAGGGGCAGTCCCTCCAGGCTCTGCAAGACCTGAGATGTCAAAGAGTCAGAATACAGAAAATAAAAGACACGGTTAATACAAGATGTGTCCACTTACCCATGGGATCCCAGAGGGAAATGAGTCCTACTCAACCTATGGCTCCTTTACCTGGGGAATGTCTTAGCTTTAAACCAAAATGACCAACCCCTAAAAAACCACTGTGGCAAAGGAGCTAAATACCCACCTGTGGGAAACCTTAGGTGTGATCATGAATCTTCTTTGTTCTCCTTATAGGCATGTGGCAGAATTGTACTTCCCCTCCCACTTGAACTTAGGTGTGACCTTGTGACTTGCTTTAGCTAATGGGACATGAATGGAAGTGGTGTGTGTCACTTCCAGGTGGGGGCTTTAAGGACCTGGGCATAGTTAATCATATTCTTTTATCATTCAACCATGAAAATCCTAACACATCCCAACATAAGTTTTAAGACTCAATTCAAGTAACACTTGTTTGGTGAAGGCTTCTCCAAGACTCCAAGTCAGTGCTCCAACTTGCAGCTCCGACAACTGCTTACACACAGGATATTAGTGTTGACCTCAGGGAATTGCCCTATGGGTTTCTCTGGGACAGGGACAATGGCCTGCTCGTCTTGGTGCCCCCAGTGATTAGCACAGGGGCTAGGACAGAATGGATGCTTCATGCCCACTTCTAGGGGAGGAGACCTTTCTATACTCTCTGTCTCTCTCTAGAAGAAGGAGAAGGAGAAGGAGGAGAAGAAGGGGAAGAAGCCACCTCTGTGTTGTTCAGCTTCTAGGGCACACAAGGGCCACATTTGCCAGTAATAGAAGTCACAATTCAGCACCTATGGGTGAGGCTCCAGCCACATCTGTCTCTCTGTCTCTTCCTCCCCAGTAGCCAGTGTGGGTTTACGTGTGGTGGGGCGTAAGCTTACAGGTTAAGCTGGATTGAAGTGAGAAAATGGAGATACACAGGGAAAAGCTCACCTCTCTTCACTGAGGTCCTCCAAAAGCCAGTCCTAAGACATGGATTCTAGTGCAAGTGGTTTATTGGAGTGTGATCCCAGGACACACCACCAGGAGAGTGAAGACACGAGACAAGGAAAGGAAGGCAGTCAAGGAAGGGCATATTATCCAACACATTACCACTGTGGGCAACTGGACCCTAACTCCACTGGGAAACTCTGGAAACAGTGTAGAAAACATGCCTCCGAGTTATCCTATTTGAAGGGCAAGGAATCGGGGTCTTTACCCACCAACTCCTAGCAGTTGAAGCCTGTTCCTGTGGGCACTGATTCCCAGACACTTCACCCTGGCAGGCAGAACAGGGCTGTGGCCACCAGAGCAAGCCCTTAACAGAGATGCACACCACACAGGCACCTCCTTCAGGAACTTGGTCAAGGTAGGCAGCTATTGTCCAGGGCAGCAGTTGGCATTCCTGAGGCTCTGGCCATTGTACTTTTGGCAAGTATCGCTTCAACCTGTCCATTATTCTTGAAAACTGGCCAAGGCAGCCTGAAACTTCCACTCAAAATGTCCACCAGGCAAAAAATCCAATGGACCAATGCATGCGTGGCAGAGACTTTGACACAAGGTGATCCACTCAGGCTGCTGCACATAAGAAGAGCACCAGATGGGATGTTAAAGGATCTGGATTCATGTCCTGAGCTCTGCTTATTCCCTGTTTGACCTTAGCCAAGTCACTGTATCTCTTTGAGCCTTAGTGCCACTTCTGCAAAATCAGGTGGCAATGCCTACTCCACGGACTTATGAGAAGCAGCAGGGAAATGGATGGCAAAATGCTTCTAAAACTCCAAAGTACCGTTAAATCATGAGTCATTGGTATTAAAAAATGCTTTCCTACTCAATGGCTCTAAAGCCCCCTCACAAAAGGAAGGGGCTTCTCCCTTATGTTTCACCCCTGAACCATGACCCCTCTCCAACTTTCTAGAGGGATAGTGCCAAGGTCCATCTGGGAGACTTCACACTCCTTGGAGTGTCATGGTGAGGGGAGGTGGTTTGGGGCTGGGAAGGAAGGAAGAAGGGTGGAAAGTCCTTGGGAGAGGGCTGAGGTTCATGGACAACCTGCTGTAAACCCACACCTTGTGCAGGTTTGAAAGGCGCAGGTCCTCTCGCCAGCTTTCAAAGTGGGTGTCATCATCAAAGCACTTTTTACAAATGAGGAAACTGGGGATTAGAGAGGTGAAGTCCCTGAACCTCGGTCTTATAACCAAGGATTCATACCTGAAATCTATGCCCCTTCTATAACAACACACTACAGGTCAGGTTAAATTACATAGTGCAGATTGTCCTACAAAGAGCTTGTGATGGGTGAGCTATCTGAAACACATTCCCTGAGAATTCTCAAGGTCTTCTTACCTTTGTCTGCCATGACCATATCTGTATATTAGTAGTGTGCTACATAGGGAGAGAAATCAGAAAAGTTAAATGTAAGTGAACTCCACTCAAAAAAATAAATAAGAAAAGAAAAAAAATTACCATGTGTGGTATCTAGAGAGAAATAAAAGCACTAATAACAGCTAAGCATCGCTGGGCACCAGATGTGTGCCAGGCACTGTGAAAAGTATGCATCTATTACCTCTATTAACCTTGACAACAACCCCATGATGTAGGTACTACTATTATCCCTATTTTACAAATGAGGAAACTGAGGCACAGAGAGACCAAGTAACTTACCTGCCACATGCCTGTTGTAGCCAGGATTTGCAACTAAACCCACACTCATAACCGCCAGACCTCACTGCATCTCTGTGTAAAATCTGTTAGTGTTTTGATTGAAATTACATTTAATTATTCAATTAACTTTGGGAGAATTGAATTTTTTGATAAAAAATTCTTTCAATTCATATATGTATACACACATATATATATCAATGTATAGGAATACTATTAAAATTCTAAATGTTGATTTTATATCCAGGAAATTTTTAAAACTCTCTTATTTGTTCTAATAGTTTTTCTATAGATTCTCTTCAAGTTTGTGTGTAGATGATCATGTTATCTGAAAGGCGGGATTAATTCTACTCTTCCTTTCTGATCATCTTACTACTTCTATCTTTGTCTTTTCTTACTGCATTGTCCAGCATCCCTAGAATCAATGTTAAATAGAAGTGGAGATATCAGACATCATGCTGTGTTCCTTGCCTCCAATATAACGCATTCTATATTTCACCGTGAAGCCATTAAGTAAGATACTTATTGTAAGCCTTTGGTAACACTCTTTATCAGTTAATAAAGTTTCTTTTTATTTTTAGTCTGCTAAGAGATTCTTTTTCTCACATGAATTATAGTTCAATGCTTTTTTGGCATCTATCGAAATACTCACCTGTGTTTTACCTTCTAATGTATTAATATTGTGTATTATATTAATAGATATTATTCATGTTGAACCATCCTTGAATTCCTAGGATAATTGGTGGGACTTCTATCTGGTCATAATTTTTTTAATATACTGCTAAATTCTATGTTCAGTTATTTCACTTAGGGGTTTTTTTGCGTCTATCTTAATATATTCTGACATTGGTCTGAAACGCTTTTGTGCTGTTGTTGCCAAGCTTTACATATCCAGGGTACACCGGTTTTGCCTAATGAGTAGGGAAGAAGAATTCTGATAACTTATTCAACTTCATAAATTATAATTGGATCATTATATCATATTTTTCTTCAGTAAACAGTAAGTTATACTTTTCTAGAAAGTTGTTTATTTCTCCTAACTTTTCAAATATATTGGTATAAATGTTTTTAGTATTATCTTACAATGTTTAAAACTCTACTGTATCTGTTATCTATGCATTTTCTCTTATTTTCTTAATCAATCATACTTAACGTTTATCTATGTCATTAGACTTTTTTTATTCTGTATTTCCATTCTCCATATACTCTTATCTCCAAATTTTCTATAGCAAAAGGATTAACATTTTTACAAACATAGATAATATGTGTTAAGTATCTGGCACTTAGAAGGTGTTTTGCAAAATGTTAGTTAAATTAACATATGAAAAATATTTTTGAGCCCATGCCAGGGACTAGAGATTCAACTATGATTGAGATACAATTTGTGCTTACAGCTTAATTTGGGAGACAGATAGGTAAATAGTCAATTAAATACAGTGTGATAAACATAATAGAGTTGAGTGGAAAGTGGAATGGGAATATGAAGGAGTGCTTCTCAATAAGGAAGGTGATGCTGAGCTGGGCACTGCAGGATGAGTAGGAGTTAGGCAGGTGAAGGAAATGAGTGTCTCTTGGCCCTGCCCTTGGTCCCACCTTCAGTTGGCCCAGCTCTGAGAAGGAGTGGACTTATTAGACTCAGGAATCTGTGATCTTAAGTCTCCTTCATTTCCACAAGAGAATGTCTATTAATGTTTCCCCCTTCTAAGGATAATGATACTCCACTTTGGTCCCAGACTCCCCTTGGCTCCATGTTCTCTATCACCTGCAGTGGCTTCAATGATGTACAGGCTTGGGGGAAGGAGGCTAAAGATAGGAGATGGCTGCTACTTGTATCTTGCAGAAGACATTTGGTAAAGCCCCTATGATAACAACCACTCTCCAACTGCTTGTGGCTTCGTAAACAGGCCTACTTTAAGGGGCATATCGGGAAAAGAACATAAAAATAAAGAATGTACAACTCTCTGGTCACTCCCTTCCAAGGTGACCTCTGGCCTTTGGGCAATCATTCTATAGAAGCCTAAGTTTCCTGGTCCAAAAATGTTCAGAGAAGTGGGGTTTTCAATAGCTCAAATTGGACAGAGACAGTAGTTCAGTTCATGGCCACGAGAAAGAAAAAGGGTTACAAAGTCCTGGAGTGCTGACAGCAACCATTCAGCTGTGGCCTCCCTCAAGACAATATATTTATTGAGCACTTACTATGTACTAAGTGTTTGGAATATATCATCTCATGTAATCCCCCCAACAAACCTGTGAGGTTGTCGCTAATGTCACCATCCCAGCTTACAGGTCAGGAAAGTGAAGCTCAGAGAGGTTAGGTAACTTGCCTAGAAAACACTGGACCTATAATGTTGAGGGGGGGAATTGACTGGGAAGAGCATGAGAAAACTTTCTGGGGTGACCCTCGTGTTCTCTATCTTGATGAATGTTTGGGTTACACAGGCAGACACATTTGTCAAAACTCAGCAAATGTACATTT
Organism: Indri indri; assembly: GCA_004363605.1. Classification (NCBI taxonomy): domain Eukaryota; kingdom Metazoa; phylum Chordata; class Mammalia; order Primates; family Indriidae; genus Indri; species Indri indri. The sequence continues at coordinate 242,041 of RJWJ010000106.1, forward strand.
AAGATTTGTACATCTCATCGTGTATAAATTTCACATTTAAAAAAATGCAACCAAATATTGGACTCTAACTGATGATATGCATGCTGATGTATTTTAGGAGGAGTGAAAGGATATTTGCAATTTGAAGTGTGCCCCAAAAAGAAGATGACCTGATGGACAGAGAACTTGCTAGATGGATAAATACGTGGTAAAGCCAGGAGAGTAAAATGTTAATGATGGAATCCACGTGGTGGATATACAGGTGTTCACTGTAATATTCTTTCAACATTGTTCATGAAACTGTCATAATAAAGTGTGGAGGAGAAATATCGTGTATGTCGTGGTGGCAATTGTGTAAACACATTTGTGCCTGCACCTGCTATTTACGGTGCTTTCCCTTTGAAAGATGCAGAAATGGCCCTTCCTCCCTGATTTCCTTCCTTTCCTCCCTTTCTCCCTCCTTTCCTCCAGCAAATAGCAACAAAGTGCCAAAGCTGGGTTGGCAACAAGTCCAGGTTCCACTATCCTCTGCTCACCTCCTTTGCCCACGAGGCATTTGTTACTCCCGCTGATGGGCGTCTGCCTGGACCTCAGCTAAAGGCTGTGCAGAGTTGCATGGAGGCAACATTTACCCGGGACCCCACTCTGCCATACACCTTGGACGGCAAGAGCCAGCTCTCAGCCTGGCATGCGGCATGCAATGGATCACCCAGTAGTGTTTGGTGAATGCAGAGACAGGGACAAGCAAAAGTGTCCTGTGTCTAGTGACTGGAATTCTAGATGACTTTTTTCCCCAAACTTTCTTTAATGATATCTGATTGCCTTTCAGATAAGAACTCCCCCAGCCCACCCAGGGCCCCCAGTGATGCCCTCAACAAGGCTTTTCACCCAACTTTTCCATCAAGAGAGGAGCAACCAGCATGCTGAATTGCAGTGATCTCTTTGTTGGCTTGGTTGTGTTTTTATTGTTGGCTTATTTAGTTTTTCTTTTGTTTTGCTATATAGTTCCTTTAAAATATCCAGAGAAGGAAACCACACTACATAAAGAAATTTGAGTTTTTGAATGCTCGCTTACCATCTGAAATGTCACTTGCACGTTAAGTCTGTGTCCCCGAGTTGCTGTGGCAACCTCGGCAGCACTCTTTGCCCAGGGTGACAAAGGGGCCCTTTGTTAGCCGGGAGGCCAGGTCTGGGTGCAGGGACATCCCATTCAGCCCATCCTAACAAAGGAGCACACGTCCCCCTCTCTGAGCAGGCTAGCCGCCGGCCTGATTATGCCTGTACTGTTGACAGCCTTCCATGGGGAGACCGGGAAAGAAATCTCCTATTATTGGCATCTTTGCACCAAAGTGTTTTTTTTTTCTTCTTCTTTTTCTCTCTGTGCTGCTTGCTGTACAAAAACCCCTGCAAAGGGCCCCACTCATGCTCTTGCAAAGAAAAACACCAATCGTGAGTCCTCCCTGGAAGAGGGATGAGGCTCCCAATCTTAATTGAATCTCCTAAACTTGGTTATTAAAATGACAACTCTACCAGCGGTAGGTGAGCAGAGGGGTTTTCAAATTTTAGCAAGCACCCTGGCCCGGAAAGAGGTCCTGGGTGCCCCTGGTTCTGTAGTGGCTTCTGCACCCAAGAGCAAGGATCTTGTGCTAAGAACAGGCTCCCCGCTACCCACTCATGTACTGAGATCAGATCTGGGGGCTCAAGTTTCATTCAGCCTTGGACGTTTCTCTTCCCTCAAAGTTGAAGCCCAGAGAGGGGCAGTGCCTTGCCCAGGCTTTCTGAGCTGGTCCCTTGAGAGCAAGGCCAGGAAGTCCAGGCCTAGGCTCTTGAAGGTCACAGGTGGGTGAGGAACAGCCCCAGCCTTAGCTGCAGCCCACAGCCCTCCTTCCATTCCCAGAGCTATGGGCTTCCACCCCCACCACCTGCCAGGTTAGGCCCATTTTAGGCTCCTATAGCCCTTTTTCTTGTGTCTGTTCCCAGGGGTGGGCAGTAGTGTCCTCAGTGCAAGCTTCAGGCAGTGTGTGTGGTGAGGGTGGGGGGCCAAGTTCAAAGGCAGGCCAGGAAATAGAATCAGGATAAATAAGCAGGACTTAGGGAACCATCAGGAGCCCCTTAGGCTGCCAGGGGTATCTGAACACACAGCCTGCAGTCCACCGGGTTCTCCAGGCTCTGTACCAGGGGGTGATGGCATTTCCAAAGGAGCAGTGGAAACTCTCAGCCTCAGTCAATTCCAGATGAAGAGAGAAAGGAAAGGAGGAGGGAGACAGATTATGAAACAGGGAGGAGATTCTAGTTTGGGAGGTCTCCACGGGATGACAGCTGGAGGAGAGGTGAGAGGACTCAGGATGGTATGGCGAGGTCTTCAAGTTGGATTTTTTAATTAAAGATGGGGGAGTGGCAGTCCTAAGGGGGAGACAATCTCTAGAGTATGTCCTTTGCAGTGAGGATGGGCTGGTCTCTGGAGAAAGGACAGTCCAGGACCAGGAGACTAGAGGGTGGGCTAAGTTCCCAGGAGAATGAGGGTCTCATGCCGCAGGCCAGCAGCTGGACTTGAGGGCACAGCCTGACCATAATCTCCTCCAGGAAGTGTAGGGGCGGGGTCTGCATTGTGTCTGGAATGCCTAGCCTTGTTCCTTGCACACAGTGAGCTAGAAATATTTGTTCAATCAATGACTGAATTGATAATGTCAGCGATCCAGTTCCCCTGCATCTGTGTGGATGTCATCTGTGAACATCTGAGAGGTTTGGAAGGGAAGAAAGCAGGGGAGCTTGTACCGGGGGAGGGGAAGTGAGCATGTGGACAGCGTGAATCTGTTAGGGTGACATGAGCTGCTGTAATAAATAAACCCTGAATTTTAGTGGCTTAACATCAAAATAGAAGTCTATTTCCCGCCCACTGAGGAGTGCGATCTAGTAGTTCCTCCAGATTGTTTTCTGCCGTTGGCTGACAGCTTTCCTCCACGTGGTGACTCAGGGATCTAGGCATCCTCTATCATGGGCTCCACCATCCCCCAGAGCTCAGCTGCTTCATATAAGCCCCAGCCCAGAAGCGACACATCATTTCTGCTCACCTTCCCTTGATGAGAATTAGTCAAATGGCTAACCCCAGATGCAAGGCAGGCTGGGAAAGGTAGTCCTAGACTGGAAAGATGCCTCCTCAAAACAATTTGACACCACGGAAGGGGCAGCATGGATTTTTGGTGCAATGACATAGGAGGTGACAGAAATATAAGAAAGGTGGGGCCTCAGGGCACAAATCTGTGGCAGTGGCCCAGGATGTGAGCTGCCACCACTTGATCCTGAATTCAGTTCTTAGTCTTGAGATTCTAACTGGAACATGAAGATGAGCTGTGTGCCAGGAGAGAGAGGTGCAAGGCATGAGTGACCATGCCACCCCAATTGCTCCATCTGATCCTTGCTTAGTTTTGGAGATGAGCTCCCTTAGCTCATTATTTCTCTTTTGCAGCTGAGCAAGCAGGTTCAGAGAAAGCACCTTGGGCAAAGCCACTCAGGTGAAGTCAGGACTGGAACCCAGGGCATCAGTTCCCTACTCCTGTGCTGGTTCATCTAATCCCTTGAATATAAATTAATTTCTCAGCACACCCCCGAGATGTTTGTGTTATTCCAGTACAACAGCGTACAGCATGTCACATCACAATTTTGTTCCCAAGCACTGAGAGTGGTCTGTGGCCATCAGGCTGGGCAATTTTTTCAATGACGACTTGGAGGGGGGACCCTTTATTCTCCAGCCCCCGGGTGTCCAGGCTTGGGCAGGCTCACCCTGCTGTGTCAGAATTCTTGCATTATAGCTCAGCAGCTCTATTACAAAGTGTAAGAACTTTTAACATATTTTTAAACACTGTCGACTCCGCTCTGTGTTTGTTACATTTCCCTTTGTCCTGAAGCTGGGCTCAAGCAAAAACATTTTTCCCATCAAAAATTCAATAGGGCTCTTACAAAGTACCATGGATTAAATAGCAGCATTTATGACCTCACTGCCACCACCACGCCCCACCCCCTTTTTTTTGTCCCAGCACCAAAAATCAAATGCCAAAAAGGCAACAGATCTCAGCTGCTTTGAAACAGGCTGTGTGGGTCCAAAGGTTGTTTCATCTTGGACACTGTGTGACCCTGCGTTTGGGCCTTGTTTTAAATTAATAAATGCGTGGGGACAGCCGGCACTGTATCCGCAGCAGCTTGCACGGCAGGTGCCTGGCCCACAGCAGGTTCAGTAAATTTAGGAGGAAACCCACACCCTGGGTGTCTCTGACCTTCCTGAAAGGCAGTGGAGTGAAGTTGTCAGAGAAGCCTGTCATCTGTGGTTTTCCATCTGAAATCCAAGCATTCTCACATTGCCTTAAAACACAAATGCCTGGGGATGGCAAGTGTTGCCAGTATACCTGCGCCTGGCACAGTGCAGCTCACAGCAAATAATCGATACATCATCGGTCGAATTAATGAGCCAAATAAGTAATGAATGCCAAGATGGGCTTTCAGGCATCACGGTTATTTCCTGCAAGCAAGGACATGAGGGTACCTTCCCTGTAGCAAAGGGAGCTCCTCGCAAACTGGAGGCCTGGGAGAGGTGAAGTGACAGCTCTGGGGGCTAGAGGGACACGTCCACCTCTGCTCTGCCCATCTTTGCTCTGGCTCCCACCTGGAGGTCTTCCGCTCCTCGCCTCCCCTCCCAACTCCTGCTCACAACTTTCAGATTTATCCTCCCACACCCTCTGACCTGGCACCCACCTCATCCCCCAGCCCCTGCCTCCAGCTCAGATGCCAGCCTGGCCTCGCCCTCCGAGGGGAGGGGTCTCCCATGACTGCTCCTGGCCCCAGCAGCATGCTTGGTGCAGAGGAGGGGCACGAGGGGCCAGGTGGGGCAGCTCTCAGCTCCTGGTACTTAGGAACCTCCTCAGGGCCCCGCCTGCCCACCTGGAAGCCAGACTGGCCTGGTGGGGGCTCCGGAAGGGGTTCAGCTGACAGAGTCTCAGGCTCTTCCTCTCCCTGCCAATGTATTTACTTAGCCGCCAATTTTACACCAAGCCCAAAATTAATGTTAATGATATTAACCCTTTCTCTCATATATATTAAAAACTGTTTTTTCTTCCACAGTAGTGTTTATCTTTTAACTTTGTGGTTTCTTTTGCTCTATAGAAGTTTTTTATTTTTGTGTAATTAAATCTGTCAATCTTTCCCTTTCATTTTTCTAAAGATTGCTAAAATATACTAGAATGTTCTCTTGTGTGCTTTTGTATACTGCATGGATTGCTTTTTTTTTTTTTTTTTTTTTTTTTTTTTTTTTTTTTTTTTTTTTTTTTTTTTTTTTTTTTTTTTTTTTTTGCTTTTCATCTTCCATCTATCTGAAGTTTGTTTTGGAGGAAGACCCGAGAACAGTTTCTAGTTTAATTTTTTAACCAAATGGCTAGCCAATTTGAATACAACTTAATGAATAACTCATCATTTCATCATTTCCTCCCCAAATGTGAAATGCCAACTTCATTATATGCTGAACAGCCAAGATTCTCCAGCCGGTGTCTACTCTCTACGGCCCCTTATCTTTTCACCCCATGCCCTGTGGCCCAGTTTTCACTACTCTACCTTGAACGGGGCAAGTCCAGTTCATTACACTTCTTTTTCAGGAAATTCAATTCTATTCTTTTCTACCAGATTTTATATATTATTTTTACATGTATTATATATAAATTATGTAAGTATAATTATATAAAATTTTTTTTACTTGCGTTGCAACCCTAGGGAAGATATCTTCTAAGCCTCCATTCCCTTGTCTGTAAAATGAAGAAAATAATACCTAGATGTGGTGGGGATTTGTTCACTCACTTATTCAACAAGTATGTTTGTGTGTGTGTCTGTGTGTATGTATATAGCGAGTGCCTGTCGTGTACTTGGCACTGTTTTAAACACTGGGGACCCAGCACTGATAAAACAGACAAAACTCCATGCCCTGCATGAACTAACATTCTAGGAAAAGACAGACAGCAACAAAACAAGCAAAATTACAAGAATTAGTAGCGCCAAAACAAAACACAGAACTGGAACAGGCTAAGAGGGCTGCATTTGAGGTAGAGTATTCAGGGAAGGACTCTTGCCAAAGCGACATTTGACTGTAGCATCCCCAGGGTGAAAGCAGAGACAACACCTCTATGCTATGGCAATTATTCAGGAGAGAGGGGATGGTGGTTTAGGATAGAGGGGTAGCCATGAGTGTGGTAAGAAGTCTGGATTCTGGATACTTCACAATAGTAGAGTCAATGGAATTTGCTTATGAATAGGAATAGGGTGGGAGAGAAAGGGAAAAGTTAAGAATGTCTTCAAAATACCTAAGAAACTGTAAGAATTGAATTGCCATTAAGTGCATTGCCGTTAAGATTGAGGATGGAGCAGGTTTAGGTAGACAGCAGAAGTTCAACTGGGACAAGCAACATTGGAGATGTCTGTTCCCATCCATATGGAGAGGTCAGACAGGCAGCTGGATATGTGGGTCTGGAGGTCAGGGGAGGGGCCCAAATCAGCAATACAAATTTAAGATTAAATAAGATAATGTAAGTAAAGTGTTCAGCCCTTTGGGAACCTTAGAAAGGAAACAGACACATCTATGTTGGGTACTTGTCTAAGCTCACTCGCCGCTCACAAATTTGTGCCAACGTATCAGTGTGCACAATTTAAACCAATGCCCCTGGCTGGGTACGATGGCTTATACCTGTAATCCCAGCACTTTGGGAGGCTGAGGCGGGAGGATTATTTGAGGCCAGGAGTTTGAGACCAGCCCGGGCAACATAGTGAGACCCTGTCTTTACAAAAATTTAAAAAATAAAATAAGTCAATGTCTCTGCAAAATCACACTTTTTTTTTTTTTTTTTTTTTTTTTGAGACAGAGTTTCACTCTTTTGCCCCGGCTAGAGTGAGTGCCGTGGCATCAGCCTAGCTCACAGCAACCTCAAACTCCTGGGCTCAAGCGATCCTCCTGCCTCAGCCTCCCGAGTGGCTGGGACTACAGGCATGCGCCACCATGCCTGGCTAATTTTTTCTATATATTTTTAGTTGTCTGATTGATTTCTTTCTATTTTTGGTAGAGATGGGGTCTCGCTCTTGCTCAGGCTGGTCTCGAACTCCTGAGCTCAAACAATCCGCCTGCCTCGGCCTCCCAGAGTGCTAGGATTACAGGTGTGAGCCACCGCGCCCGGCCAAAAATCACACATTTTTAAAAACAAGTCAAAGTCCTTCCAGGCCTCTCACAGATGGGTTTGGACTAATAGTGCACATCAGGAAGACCTGAAGAACTTTCTCCATATATCAGATTCCTGAGTCATGCCCTCCTGGATTCCAGCTCAATGGACTTGGGCCATTATTTTGTAAAAGCTCCTCACCAGTGTTTTCATGGACACCCCTGGGACCACCCATTGGTCAGAACCTTGAATGCTAAACTCATAATGCCAAGAATATTGTAAAAGGAGAAAAAAATCGGAAACAATCTAAATATCCACATAATACAGATGGGTGTTCTTATCCTCGTTTTGTAGATGAGGAATCTGCAGCTCAGAGATGAAACAACTTTCCTGAAATCTCATAGCTGGTGACGGGCAGCCAGAATCTGACTCAGGTTTTAGGGCCAAGTGTGTGTCCTTGACACCACACCTCGCTGCCTCCGGCTGCTGGGTCACCGGTGATCCCACTGAGAAGGCAAAAGGCTATTGTGATTGTTCCAGTGACAGATACATGTCAGGAGTAAGTGCACCTACCCTTTCAGCCAACTCTCAAAAAGAGGTAAGGATATGGTCAGTGCATCCCAAATCCTCATACAAACAGAACCCCCAGGAGGACCCCTGTGCCTCAGCCCCGTAAGTTATGCTTCGTTAGGTCTGAGCGGGAAACGCAGGCTTAGATGCAAAGTGCTAGCTGCCCCAAATACTCAGTCATCCTACAATTCTTGCTCGGCTTCCCTCTGCATGCCCAGCATCAGATCATGAACCGCCCCCACCTCAGCGCTAGTCCTTGGGGTCCTGGCAGGAGAGGGTTAAAGTCCCGAGAGAACTCGAGAGAACTCGGGTGCTCTTCTCTCATGAGATTGGAATGTGGTGGGGAGTGAGCTGAGCTCAGCCATTGTTGCAGAACAATTGACCCCCAGGAACAGAACAGCAGTCGCTAATTATGGGACACTTGTGTCCTCTGTGTAATTATGAGACCTTAGTGACCATTAGCATAAGGAAGTAAGCTCGCTGGCTTGTTTGGGTCATAACTGTCCCCAAACTGCTCTGCTCAGGAGTCTGAAGAAGTAAAACTATAAACTCGGAGCATCATAGAAGACTCAGGATGGAGATTCTCTACTTTGGGTCACGTTAGAATCACCCAGATAGTTGAAAAACATGCAGAGTCTCAATCCCCAAATCCAGAAACTCGGATTTGGTGGGTCTGAGAGGAAGCCGGATTAGCCATTGAGATTCTCAGAGGTCCAAACTTAGTTCTCCTTTGGAAGCAGGTGGAAGTCCCAGCAACCATCGTGAAGTTTGCTAAGTACCTTTGCTCCCTGAGCAAGTGCTCTGAATGCCCTGCGGGTGTTGCCTGAGCCTTGTGAGTCAATCAACGCATCCTCAAATATTGACTGAACCCCAAGCTAGCTCACCAGGAAGACCAAGTCCAGTGATTATTTCTTTGCCTACGTACTTGCCATGGAATCCTAGCTGGGAACTGGGAATATATAAAGTTCCCAAAGGGGACAAGAAGAGGCAGGTGGGATCTAGGGTTGTCTCTCTGTGCCTGTATCTCTGTATATATCTATATCAATACAGATATTGATGCTGATATTAGTAACAATAGCAATATCCTAATGGTTCTGTTTTTTTGCAGAACAGTGACAAATAGTGGGACCGAGAGGGGTCCAAGTGATGGCAGGCGGCTAGGTGACAGATGTGGGACATGGGAGGGGTTTCTTGTACCTTAGCATTCTAATCATGCCTCCATCCCATTTTTAAAAATTGAAATATAATTCATATACCATAATATTCATCCTTTTAAATTGTGCGATTCAGTGGTTTTAGTACATTTACAGAGTGATTCAACCATCACCACTATCAAATTCCAGAACATTTTCGTAACACTAAAAAGAAACCCTGTAACCATTAACAACCACTCTGTATCTCCCCCTTCCCCAATCCCTGGCAACCACTAATCTTCTTTCTCTCTCTATAGATATGCCTATTCTAGACATTTCATATAAATGGAAACATACGATATGTGGCTTTTTGCGTCTGGCTTCTTTCATTTATCATAAGTTTTCAATGTTCACCTATGTTTCAGTATGCGTCAGTAGTTCGTTCCTTTCTAAGGCTGAATAATATTTCATTTTATGGATATACCACATTTTGCTTATCCATTCATCAGTTAATAGACATCTAGGTGCTTTCTGTTTTTTGGCTACTACGAATAAAGCTGCTATAAACATTTGTGTACAAATTTTTGTGTGAACATAGGTTTTCAAGTTTGAAGGGTATATCCCTATAAGGGGTATATACTTTTGGTAATTCTATGTTTAACCTTATGAGGAACTGCCAGACTTTCAAAGTAGCTTCACCGTTTTACGTTTTACCAGCAGTGTATGAGAGTTACAATTTCTCCACATCCTCACCGATCTTTATTATTGCCCATCATTTTTATTATAGCCATACTAGTGGGTTCAAAGTATTATCTCATTGTTGTTTTAATTCGTATTTCCTTGATGGCTAATGATGTTGAACATCTTTTTATGTGTTTATTGCCATTTGCATATCTACTTTTAAGAAATGTATATTCAGATCCTTTGCACAATTTTTAAATTGGGTTATGTGTCTTGTTATTGTTGAACTCTCAGGGCTCTTTATATGTTCTAGGCACAAGTCCCTCATCAGATATATGATTTGCAAAACTTTATCCCATTCTGTATTCTGATTTTTGGACATTTTAAGTGTAAGATGCCTATTAAACATCAATTTAGGTTTAGGTAGAGGGTGTTGTGTTGCCAGATGAATATATAAATTGAAGATGAAAGAAGGTGTCAGGAGTGAAGGTACAAAGCTGAGAGTCATCAGTGTGTAGATGATGTTTAAAACCGTAGTACTTAAAGCCCACTGGATGTTGGATCAAAGTGTTGGACCCAAAAAATGAGAAAATCATGATGAAAGAGGATCAGCAATGAGCAGTAAAACCAATTCAGTGTGGAATTTACTCCAAATACATATCTCTAAAAATTAACTCTCAGAAAAGAATTACCCTAAATTTGAATCCTTTAAAAAAAAATACCTCATACTATGGAAATGTACTCTCAATTTCTTTATTTTGAACAAAACTCTTGTTTGGGGAAGAAATATCAACCTGAATTGACCTCAATCAATGCTGGTTTGTGATGATTAGAGATGTCACCTGACAGCATCAGTAAATAAGGAAGCCAAAGAAATTTGACACAGATTTAGTAATTATTGCTAAAGGTATCGCCTCACAATTGCAGGTGTCAGATGTCTTGGTAAACAAGCCTTTTAGAGCTCACTTGAAAAATCAATCCAGGAAATGGTTGTCTGTGGAAATCATGCACATTCACCACCAGGACAAATTACACAACCTGGACCCTGTCCTGACATACAGGGTTATTGTGGCTTGGGATAAAAATTTCTGTGATGACAAAAACATTAATGTATCTCAGTGCCTCAAATGGAAATGAAGATAACTATGAAGAAAACTGTCCTGGACAATTGAAAAAAAAAATTGGCTCTACTGATGACAAAGACTCTGATGTCCAAGGTGCCGGTGAATAGTTTGAATAAAATTATTTCTTCAAATAGGAATGGAAAAGAGCAGTGAATTAAATTATGTTGGTAATATGTAATTTCAAATTATATGTATATGTAATGAAACTATTCTAATAAAATTTATAAGTAAATATCCATTTCAATTAGGCCCTAAAGGTTAGTTATTTACGTTTAAATTGGCCCACATTCTGGAGGGTGTTCTCAACAGGAAAAGGAACAGGGGTGCTTTATGTTGAGTCGTCCTGTATTTAATCATATATGGTATAGGGTATCCTTATGGCTATAAAACTAAATACAAGGTCAGGGCACTATCTCCAGTTTGGATACATGAGGAGAAAGACATGATGGGCCATGAAAATATCAGGGACCCATTTCCCTGCATAGACAGCATTCTGAGCCATGGTCATGGGGCTGAGTAAGAAGACCAATGCCCTCCCTGTTGTATCTCTCTGACTCCGATTCCTAATACTGGTGAGGGTACACACCAAAGGAGCAGGAAAGTGTGTGTGTGCATGTGGGTACACACACAGATGTCACGAAGGCAAAAACACAATCATGGAGGCTGGGGAAAATCATTTTGGAGCTATTTTCATAGGTGTAGACCAACATCATCAACAAATACCTGTTGGGGTTGGGGCAGGAATGCTAGCGGCCTTCAGCGCAGCCTACAGTTCTGAGCTTTTCCTTTAGCTTGACGTCTCCTTGATATAGTCAGTGTCCCCAAAAAGGGAGAAAAATACGAACAAGACGAGTCACCCACAGTGGGACAGGGCACTTCCCCCGCTCCATACTGCACAGTGGGTTCCACAAATACACAAAAATGTTCCAACTTCCAACTACAAATCATGACTTTAACCTAAGCTTTGAGCTCTGCTCCCTCTAGAAACTCCATTAAAGCAACAATAAAGGGATTTAACAACAACCAATAGACATCTGTTAACGAGGATCAATAGGAAAAAAATAGCAACAAAATTTTGGAAGCTGGAAAGCAGATAGACAAATGAAACTTAGTGGAGGACTGAGGAAGGTGAGTTCTCAGCCAACAGAGGGTAAATCCAAGAACCAACCCAGTTTACACTAAAGAACCCCAAATAACTCAGCAATTGTTATCTGGTGTCTCTGGAAGCAGACGTGAGGATTCGACTAAAAAAATTCAAGGATTGGTGGAAAGTCTGTTTAAGAGATAGTTGGGCAGACACACTTGCCCATCTCCCCCAAATGTCCCGTCTCTGCAAAAGGGACACCAGGCACAGTTGACGGATGCGACAGAATCAAGTACGAACATACACATCCTGGACCTTGAAATCCCCAAGCCTCTTCACCCACTCCGCTTGCACAGCTCTGGTGGCCAGGCAGGAGACTGTTTCGTTCTTCTCTGGTGCATTGACCAGCTCAACAGAAAAGACGCTAAGACACTGACATGGGGGCTGCCCAAGGAAATGGCCAGTCAGATCACCCTCAGTACACACTCAATAAGCTCTATACTCTACTTGTGTTTTCAGAGCTTCCAATGAATGTTTTAGTTCCCCATTCTTAAATATGTGCAGATAGCTAAAGATTTCCAGATAATCTGAGGAAAACCTCTAAAGTGATAATAATCAGAGAACAAAACCAAACCAAAAAAAAAAAAAAAAATGAGGGAGTATGGTGGGGTAGAATAATGGCCCCCAAAATGTACATATTTGAATCCCCAGAACCACGGAATATGTTATTGTACTTGGCACTTTTGCAGGTTTAAGGTTGCAAATGCAATTAAAGTTGCTAACGAGCTGATTTTGAGATGAGGAGATTATCCTGGCTTATCCGGGTGAGCCTAATCTAATCACATGAGTCCCTAAAAGCTGAGAGATTTGCTTTGCCACGGTCACAGGGAGATGTGACAACTAGAGAAGAGTCAGGAAGATGCGATGCTCCCGGCTTTAAAGACAGAGGAGAGGAAGGAACTATGCAACAAGGAGTGTGGGTGGCCTCTAAAACCTGGAGAGGGCAGGGAGACAGATTATCCCTACAGCCCCCAGAAGGACACACGCTCCTTCCAACACTGTGATTTCAGTTCAGTGAAACCCATGTTGAACTTCCAACCTACAGAACTGTAAGGTAATATAGTCGTATTGTGTTAATTTTTTACAGCAGCAATAAAAACAAATACAGGGATATTTAGAGAAACAGATATGATTCAGGAAGAAGAAAATCTCTTTTTAAAAAGTATTAGTTTGCTCAAAGGGATAAAGTATTACAAACATGAAATAGGAACAGAATTCTATTTTAAGAAAAGCAGCATTCTGAGACCAAAAAAAAAAAGTGCTCTTAAAGTTAAAAATATGATAGGAGAAAATTTTTAAAGTCAGCAGCAGGCTTGGAAGATATGGATGAGGAAATCTCCCCGAAAGTAGATCAAAAAGACAAAGTTATAGAAAATAGGCAAGAAAAGATAAGAAAACTAGAGAAACCATGCTGAAGATGCCATCCAAATAAAAGCGGTTCCAGAGAGAACAGAGAAACACAGGGGAGTATGGCAGCAACAAAACAATAATAAAAAATGTCCCTAAAGGAAGAACATGATTTGCCAGATTGAACAGGGCTACGAGTACCAAGCAAGATGAAAATAGACCAACGCTAAAGCACATTATCGTGAAATTTCAGAACACTGGGAGCAAAGAGAAGGTTTAAAAAAAATATTTCTGATTATTTTTAGACTACCTAATCCGTCCATTCCTGAGAGAAATATGACAAAAGGTCCAACTTCAAATAATGAATTATCAACATTGCCCCGTGGTTCTGCCTATTGTTGCTTGATATGTTTTTAGTGTATATTTTTAGGTGCATATGTTTTTTTGTTGGTTATAGTTTTCTGTTATATTTTTCCTTTTATTGGTATACAATCTCTTGCTTTGTTCATTATCATATTTTTACATTAAATGTTATTTTGTCATATCGTGAAATTGCCAGCCTACCAACGTTTAGATATTTGCCAGGAAGCCAGTCTTTGATTTTCCAGTGTTCTTTGCCTTTGATGTATTGCTTATTTCTTATTTTAAAAAACATGGCCAGGCACAGGGGTTCATGCCTGTGATCCTAACACTTTGGGAGGCTAAGGAGGGAGGATCACTTGAGGCCAGGTGTTTGAGACCAGCCTGAGCAACATAGCGAGACCCCGTCTCTACAATAAAAAAAAAAAAAAATTAGCCAGGCTTGATGGTACATGCCTATAGTCCCAGCTACTTGGGAGGCTAAGGAGGGAGGATCACTTGAGCCCAGGAGTTGGTGGCTCCAGTGAGCTATGATCAGGCCACTGCAATCTAGCCTGGGTGACAGAGCAAAACCCCATCTCTAAAAATAATAGATAAAATAAATAGATAGATAAAATAAAAACCCATAATACTGTCTCTTTTAAAATTCTAATCTGAGATGTCTTTTAATTAGTGAGTTTAATTCATTTTAATTCATTGTAATTATTCTTATATTAGAACATATTTCACAATTTATACTTACAGGAATTTCTTTTTGTTTCTTTTTTCTTTTCTTCTTCCCTGCTTTCTTTTGGATAGGGAAAATTTCCTTTTGCTGGTCCAAAAATTATATATTTTACTTTGGGTATTGTGCTGGTTGCTCTTAAGCCCTATACTCATTCATTTATCTTTATTTATTTATCGAACTTGACAAAATTTATCTAGTCCCCCTTGTTTTCCATATTACTTGTAGTATCCGCTTGATGTTAGTGTGATTCTTGTTTGTTGACAACCTACTTCTCCTCCAAAAACATTTAGAGCTTGTCTCTGATGTTCTTATGTTTCATTCTAATGTAGGTATAGGTTCTTCCTTATCTCTTTTCTTTGGTGTTCTATAAGCCTTTTCAAACCAGGGATTCTTGTCTTCAGTTTTAGAAAGTTGAATCTTCACTGTTTAAATACTTCTTCTTTTCCGTTTTTTCTCCTAGAGTTATTTTTAGTATTAGCACTTCTATTTCTCCATATTTCAAAGCATTTAAAATACATACATATATATACTGTCTCTTCATCACTTACTACTGCCTCTTAGGAGAGTTCCTCAACCTGATGCTCCATTTCATTAATTTGTTCTCCAGCTCTTTCCATCCTGCTGTTAATCCCATCTCTTGTATTCTTTACTTCAACCAGTACACTTTTCATACTTGATATTTCCACTTGGTTCTTTTTCAGTGATTTCTTACTTTCTTCATATGCTTAAAATCTTCTCTTATTTCCTTAATTATTTTTATAATGTTTATTTTAAATTCTGAACCTATCTGTCACAATAATTCAGCTTCAGGTGAGATGCATTAAGTTTATGCCTTTCTTTTGTAAGAGAGGTACTTCTCAGGTATCTAAGTATCTTGGCCTGTGAGTGCATGTTCCCACAACAAAATCAGATATGATAGAATACAGCAAAATGTGTGGGTGAAACGCCAAGGGCCAGGCTCTCATCTGTGTCCCTTCAGGTGGATGTCAGTTAAGCAGAGGGACCAGTCTCTGGGTAGAGAATTTCAACCACCACAGAGCAACAGTTAGTCCCTGCTCTTTGCTGCTGTTGTCACTGACAACTCCCCTGGTTGGGATTTGATTTCGCATTAATTCCTCACTCAGCAGAGCATCCAGCTGTCCTGTGTTTACTCCACTGACCTTGGAGGTTTGAATTCTTGCTTCCAATTTCTATGAAGTGAAAGACAAAGAAAGTATCAAGGCATTTCAGGAGGAGTGGCAAGAGCAGAACTTTTTTTTTTTTTTTTTCGAGACAGAGTCTCACTCTGTTGCCCGGACTAGAGTGCCGTGGCGTCAGCCTAGCTCACAGCAACCTCAAACTCCTGGGCTCAAGTGATCCTTCTGCCTCAGCCTCCCGAGTAGCTGGGACTACAGGCACATGCCACCATGCCCAGCTAATTTTATATATATATATTTTTTTAGTTGTCCAGATCATTTCTTTCTATTTTTTTTTTAGTAGAGACGGGGGTCTCGCTCTTGCTCAGGCTGGTCTCGAACTCCTGATCTTGAGCGATCCACCCGCCTCGGCCTCCCAGAGTGCTAGGATTACAGGAGTGAGCCACCGCGCCCAGCCAAGAGCAGAACTTTTAAAAAGTGGTCTGACAAAACCATTGGTTGTTAATACTGGTTCTGCACTAGAATCACACGTGGAGCATTTTTAAAATGCCACCCCATGGCAGACCAATAAAATCGGAATACCTGGGATGAAGCCTGGAGGTATTTTCTCCACATTTTATCTTTTTTTTTTTTTTTTTTTTTTTTTTTTGAGACAGAGTCTCGCTCTGTTGCCCGGGCTAGAGTGACATGGCATCAGCCTAGCTCACAGCAACCTCAAACTCCTGGGCTCAAGCAATCCTCCTGCCTCAGCCTCCCTAGTAGCTGGGACTACAGGCACGCACCACCATGCCCGGCTAATTTCTTCTATATATGTTTAGTTGTCCAGCCAATTTCTTTCTATTTTTAGTAGAGATGGGGGTCTTGCTTTTGCTCAGGCTGGTCTCGAACTCCTGATCTTGAGCGATCCACCCGCCTCGGCCTCCCAGAGTGCCAGGATTACAGGCGCGAGCCACCGCGCCCGGCCTGTATCTTTAAAACAAAAAAAAAATCAAACCTATGAAACAGTTGGAAAAAATAGTACAATGAACACCACTATAGTCTTCAACTGGACTCACCAAAAGTTGCCACATTTTTGTGTGCGCGTGTGCTCGCTCTCTCTCTCTCTCTGTCTCGTGTGTGTGTGTGTGTGTGTGTGTGTGTGTGTGTGTGTGTGTGTGTGTTGGGGGGTTTTTGTTTTGCTAACACATTTGAAAGTAAATTGCAGATGTCTAGTACTTCAACATGAATCACCTAAGAACAAGGACATTTGCCTACATTTCGTTGTTACTTAGTATGAATATTTTTAAAAGCTTTCTCAAATGATACTTAATGTGCACCCAGGGTTGAGAATCACTGCTCTAACCTGCCTTCCCACCATTGCCTCGGGTTGCCCTGTCCCTCACCCCCCGCCATACACACGAGTGTGTACTCTCCAGCTGAGATAAGTGGGTACGCTCCAGCTCAGATGAGTGTGTACGCTCCAGCTCAGATGAGTGTGTATGCTCCAGCTCAAGGCAGCCGTCAGACTCCCAGGGGTTTGCAACAGTTCTTTGTTAGTACCTCGAATCCACGTTTCCTCCCGTTGCTGTGGTTTCTCCAGGGTAGAGTTCGAGGGCAAGATCTATCAATGTGGGCTATAAGGTCACCTTGACAGGAACTTGAAGCCCTCAAGCTCTGCATATTTATTTTGTTAATATAATATTGATGCATTTGGTCAGGTCCAACTCTTGATAAAGCAGTGGAGAAAGCAGCATTTTAGGCAAAACATAATAATACAGAAAAACTGAAGGTAATCCTAACGCGACTAAAGCCGGCTCTTGAATTTGTTCATAAGGTTTCTTAAAAGCATGTGAAATATTTTATTAGTGAAAACAAAATACACAAAGACTAAATTAGCCCACTTTGTTCATAGGCCCATTTCAGTCTGAGTTTTAAATGCCTAAAATGGTATTCTAAGTTACATAATCTAGTCTTCAAGTTCCCTCTTAAAATTTTTTCTTGAAATAGTGCATTTTCCCCAACATCTTTGCCATATTGGATATCATACAGTAAAATTGTAATTTTTTTTCCAATCTGATGTGCAAGAGCTAGCTCAGAGTTGTTTTGATTTGCATTCTACTGGATATCAGCAAGGTAAAGCATTTTTTACATGGTAATTTAGTCACTTACACATTTTATATATAAACATTCACAATGCTTGCCCATTTTTTAAAAAAGAGGTTTTTAAATAAAAAGTTAATAATCTTTCTCTCCCTCCAATCCTACCTTGACATAACTAATATTTTCTGTTGGTTTTGTGTCCTTCTAAATCTTTCTCTAAGTGCATCCAAATATATATATGCTTGCAGAGTCCTGAAGCTGCCCAGATACATCAGGGTAGAATGTGAAGTGTGGGGGGTCATTGAGGAAATTCCACCCATGCTAGCCAGGGGCAAATCCCAGCCCTGAAAAGAGTCCTATTCAAAGGTGAAAAGGAGACATCAGCAAGACCTTTGCACCAAATGAGAAGGAAATGAACACAGCGACATAGATGAAGAATATGCTCCTGAAATTTTAACCCACAAAACAGATGAAAATTTCGGGCAAATCTGCTTTCTACTCTCAGTGGAATGGGAAAAAGGACAAGGATTCCAAAGAAAAAAGGATGGAAAATGAGTTTCTGTAACAACAGATTGTGTTAACAAAAGAATGCGCAGGGCCAGGCATGGTGGCTCACGCCAGTAATCCTAGCACTCTGGGAGGCCGAGGCGGGTGGATCACTCTAGATCAGGAGTTCAAGACCAGCCTGAGCAAGAGTGAGACCCCCATCTCTACTAAAAATAGAAAGAAATTAATCAGACAACTAAAAATACATAGAAAAAATTAGCTGGGCATGGTGGTGTATGCCTGTAGTCCCAGCTACTCGGGAGGCTGAGGCAGAAGGATCGCTTGAGCCCAGGAGTTTGAGGTTGCTGTGAGCTAGGCTGACGCCACGGCACTCTAGCCCAGGCAACAGAGCGAGACTTTGTCTCAAAAAAAAAAAAAAAAAAAAAAAGAATGGGCAGAACTAAGAAAAAATCATTAAGGAAACAAACAATGCTACCGCAACATTTGTAAAATGGGGTAAGGAGCCATGAAGAGCTGATTCATCATTGAAGAAACCCAAATCAGCCAGGTAGAGGGTCCCTGAGGAAGAATATTGCAGAATTTGGAGGCAAAGGACATAGGAAGGAGGAAAACCATCAGAAAAGATAACAGAGATTCTGTGTAGGATAATGGGTGTTCCTGAAGAAGAGACCAGAACAAAGTAGACAGGAACAACATTCAAAACATAAAAGGAGAGATCTTTCCCAGTATAAAAGAGCCCACCAAGAAGAAGAAAAATAAAAGAAGACAAGACCAAGGCAAATTCTGATAAAATGACTTCATTTTGGTATAAATGAAAATGTCTGTAAATATACATGTTGAAAAAGAAGGGCCCTGACTTTTCTGCCACACAATTCACAAGACAGGGTAGGTTTTAAAGGAATAAGAAGAAAATGGTCCCAAAATGTCAAGCCCCCAAGTTCCAAGCCCAGTTAAGGTGCCCATCACCTGCTAAGGAAACAGACGAGGTGTTATTAAACATCAGAGAACTTGAGGAGGAGATCACTTAAACACCCTTTCTCCAGAAGGTGAAAAAGCAAATATTTCTGAACATGAAAGTTGTGTTGTAGGAAGACCGAAGGGAGAGCCGAATCCCCCCAAATTCTACATATGGAACGAAGACTAAATAACCATGAGAAATGCAGTTACAACACAGAATGAAAATATTAAATTCCTTGACAAAGAAAGGCACCTAATACAAATGTTAATAATTTCATTATAATACACTGGGATGAAAATTCAGGATGCACAAATCTGGTGCGGTGGATATGTAACTGAGACTGACAGAGCAGAGAGTGGGAGGAAGCAGAAACGTGCAACTTTTCTTCTCGTACATAGAGACAAAGGACAAGGCCTTACTTCTAATATTGACGATTTGGGGAACCCAGGATTTATCGGGTTATTCAATTTCTAATCAATCTAAAAGCAGAATCTATATAGTCATTAATTTTCAGGGACATTTAAAAAAAGAAAAAAAAATAGAAATAAAGAAAACTAAAAGTATAGTCGTTAACTTACTTTAAAAATTACAAGCTGTACAGCAAAAGATAAAAAGCAAATAATACTGCAATGAATCACAACAAAAACCAAAATAACCTAACAAAATCTTTAAGCAACAGAAATTGTTATGACAATAAATGAAAATGGGATAAACACATATATTTTTAAAAACTTAACTTGAAATAAAACATAAACTATAGCTCCACGATGCCTACAGAACACTTAAGTAAAATATAATAAAATAATTTGGAAGGATTATGAGTAAGAAGACCAAGAAGAAAGCAGAGCCACGATGCTAACATGAGACAAAGTACATAGAATTTGTCAAAAATTCAAACAACATCATAGAAGTCTGTTGCCATTTAAATAGCTCCAATGCATCATGAAAGAAAATTTTGAATTCTTTTTACCAGTTATGGAAAATTCAATTAAAAAAAAAAACAGACAAAGCACAAAACAGAAGACTACAGAGCCAATTAGGAATACATATGCAAAATACTAAACGAAATATTAGCAAACAAACTAAATAGAATATTAAAAGAAAAAAATTGTGAGACGAAGCAAGGATTATTCGAAATTTGATAGACGGTTAATATAAAAAAGCAAAGTCTCAATAAATGCCTAAGAAATAATTTTTAAAAGCAACATCTATTCCTGGACAGAAATGTTTCCTAAAGCAAGAATAGAAGGATATTTCTATAACCTAACAAAAAACTTCCACGTGTACCTCAAGTGACTGTTGGTATCATGCTCAACAGGTAAACGCCCAGGAGGAATCCCATTAAATCAGAGAAAAGTCCAAGGGGACTTTTCTCTCTTCTGAAAGTGCTACCGAAGTCACTAAGCAAGAGAATGAAACAAGAGATATAAATATAAGGAAAAGAAGCAAAATGATCAACATTTTAACATTTTGTAATTTTCTGCCTAGAAAAGAAAGACCCAAGAAAATGAATTAAAGATATGTTAGAAATAATAATAGATTCAGTAAGCCTTAAAAATAAATGTTAAAATCAATGGTTTTCTTAGATTTCCAACAATGACCAACTAGAACACAGAACAGATTTTTAAAATGTCAGTCATGCCAGCAATAAAAAAGTAAAAGATACTTAAGAATAAACTTTGAAAATGTGCATGACCTATACGAAAAAAGAACAACTATTTAAGTCTCCTGAAGTATTTAACAGAAAAAAAGGAGAGAAAAATAGTGTGTTTTTGGATAAGAGCATTCAATTGGGGTAAATATTTTTAGAAGATAATTTGGCAATGTTTACCAAAATGGCAAACCAGCATACCCTTTTATTCAGCAAATCCATTTCCAAAGACCCTACAGGAATCCTACCACAAAGTACAAAATCACTGTAGGTAAAATGACCCAAGAATTTTGGCCTCAGCAACTGGGTAAATAGTCATGCAGTTTCCAAAGTTAGCAAAGTTTATCAAATTGGCAGATTATC
Source organism: Indri indri (assembly GCA_004363605.1). NCBI lineage: Eukaryota > Metazoa > Chordata > Mammalia > Primates > Indriidae > Indri > Indri indri. Next base: position 262,984 of record RJWJ010000106.1, read on the forward strand.
AAATAAATGCCTTAAAAAGTGCTTACCCTTTGAGTTGGAAATTTCATTCCTAGGAATTTATTCTTAGGAAATAACTGCGGTCATGTTGAGAGTGAGTTTCTGGGCAATTAATTGCAGTGGTGTTCATGATAATGAAAAACTGCAAACAATGTAAATGTTTAACAATGAAATATTGTGGAGCACTTGATATTTATACAGAAGAATATTTGATGATATGTATGGAAAGACATAATTATACTGTAGCATGAAAAAAATCATGTTATAGGACAGTATGTTCTGTTATGTATAATGTAACTGAAATTTTGTTGAAAGAAACTGTGGATACACATAAGCTTAGGAAATAGTCTAGAAAGATACATATCAGTTGTAGACAGTGGTTGTCTCTGAGTTACAGGCTTCTGGGTGATTTTAAATTTTCTTTCTGTCTATATTTTCTGGATTTTCTCCAATAATCATGTTTTACTTTTGTTTAATAACTGCATTAAAATGGTTTTTTCTTCTGTGCAAGGCTCCAAAGGAATGCAACCCGCCATCCTGACTGTGCTTAGAGTGCTTCCTGATTTTGGAAAAGACCATTTTCCTTTGGGGCCCTCACATTCCTGTGGTCTGTAAGCCAGGGGGCACTTGCCATGCTCTCTGGCTCACTTAAACAGATGACCATTAGCCCTGAGGGGCCTTTCACTCTACCCTCCACCAAAGCAGGTGCTGGTAGAGTCCCACCCAGGACCTGGCCCCTGGAGAAGGCCTCCGGGCACAGACACTCAATGATGGCAATTAGCAATTGAGCAGCACTGAAGCGGTAAGGGCCCTCAGCTGCCAGGCCAGCCCTTCCCACTCCCCAGCCCATCTAAGAGCTTGGGACCTAAGGACTCCCCAGCCAGGAGCAAGCTTCGAGAAAAACCAGCCCCAGCTGATGTACAGACTAGCTCCCTTCCCCTCTGGGGTCCTCCTGGAATCCCGCAGGGAGATGGGCCATAGGACCATCAGGATAAGCCACAAAGAGGGGACATTCTCTTCCCAGGGCCAACCCACAGCAGGGCAAGAGGACCCCAGACTCTGCCTGTCTGAATCCCGCATCTGGCTCTCAAAGTCTGGGCTCCAGGTAAAGGAAAGAGCACTGGATTTAGAGTCAGCGCACAGCCGGCCAGTCCTGGATCTGCCACCTAACACCTGTGGACTTTGGGCAAATCACTTTATGTCTCTGATCCTCAATTTCTTTATCCATAAAATAAGAAGAATAACCATTATCTCTTTTAGAAGAAAATATAGCAACTATTGCTGGAGTAGAGAAGAATTTCTTAAACAGCATACATAAAGCATAAACCACAGAGGAAAATCTGATTGCATTAAAACTTAAAATGTCCGAGACTGAAAAGTGCCAACACCAAAATTAAGAGACAGGCTATAGGCGGGGAGAAAATATTTGCCACACATATAACTGACAATGGATTAATATCTATAATATATAAAGAATTCCTATAATCCAGTTTTAAAAAAGAGAAAATGAGACAAAAATATCAACAGGCATTCACATAAGAAATTTTAAAGCTCAATATTTTAAAAATATGCTCAGTTTCACTGGTGACCAGGGAAACGCAAATTAAAGCAACTGACAGACTATTTCATAAATGTCAGATTGGGAAAAAAATCTAACAATACCAAATGCTACAGGGGAGGTGGGGGAAACAGGATGCTCTCACCTTGGAGAGCAATTGGGCGGTATCTAGAGAAGTTGGAGATGTGCACGCCCTGTGGCTTTGTGACCCAGCAAGTCCACTTTCAGGTAAATACCCGAGAGTCATTGTCATACCTGGGTTTAGGGTATTCACTGCAGCACTGATATTATTAGGAAGAAAAAGGGGAAACAACCTAAATGCCTATCGGTAGGGGATTGGATAAGCAAGTTTTCAAATGTTCTTACACTAGAATATTATATTAAGGCAAACAAACTAGATCTGCCTGTGAAAAGGCAAAAAAAAAATCTTAGAAGTGTATGTCGAATAAAAGCAAGTTTTAAAAGGACACGTACATGATGTGTCATTACAAAGGCCTACCTAAGAGCACTGGATACTATCTGTGCTCATACACAATGCAGGAAAAGTTTGAAAACGTGAGTAATGACAGTGGTTAGCTTTGATGATTGGGATGAGGAAGGCTCCAACTGTACCTAGAATGTTTCATTTCTTTAGAAGAATTTTATTTTATTTTATTTTGTTGTCAGAGAGGGTATATGCAGGGGGAGAGAATGAGAAATGAAGACAAACCAAAGCAAATAAGGCAAAATAGTAACATTTGCTAAACCTCTGTGGGAGACTTGTAAGAGTTATTGTGTAATATTAATATTAATCTCTGTTCTTTTCTGGATGGTTGTTGTATTTCTGAATTTTAAAAATTAGTGTGATGATGGGAATGTTCTATGTCTTGATTGTAGTGGTAGTTGTCATTGTATGAATGTGGACGTCTGTCAAAGCTCGTTGAATTGGACACTTTAAGTGGGTGCATTTTATCATAGATAAATTATAGCCCAATGAAGTTGATGCTAAATGAGGGAACAATTAAGTGAGATGTTGACTGGTGGACAGGGTTGGAAGACGGGAGAGATGCCACAGACTCTGGGTCGGTATTGAGGGTCCGTCCCCAAACCAGGGCCTTCAGGCTGCCCCAGACCTCTTGGCAAAGGGGACACCCTTCGCTTTGGGGGTCAGAGTGGGCTGGACTCAGGGTTTGCTGAGTCTAATTTTAGAGCTTTGGAGGGCGGGGGAAGAGCTGACTCTGCTTCTGCAATGAGTTCATCGTGTTCTGGGCACCTCAGTGTTCTCTCCGTTTAATTTTTCAGAAGCACCAACAAATCAGAAAAGAAGTCTGCCCTGAAATTGCTATTTGAATGAACGTGACATTTGTAGGCCAGTGACGGAAACTGGAGGAGCTGACGTGTTTGCAGCTCACAACCACAACTCACAGCCTAGACTCCCAAACGATGTGCTCACTTGTGGGGGAGCCAGGTGGCCTGGATGGAAAAATACAGCTGAACAGAAGCAAGGAAGGAAGGAGAAGGAGGGGGTGCCAGGCAGGCTGGCTAAAATCTACCCGACACTTATTACGTGCCAGGCCCACGGTCTCATTCCATCCTCAAAACACAGATTATCACCCCCATTCTGGAGATGAGGAACAAGCTCAGAAGAGGTGTGTTATTTTGCCAAGAACACAACGCTAAGCGTAGCAAGGCTGGGTTTGTCCCGGTCTGTCGACGGCAGGTTCCTCACACGATGCCTGCAGCACAGACGGGGAGCCAGGACACGTTTCCTTCCCTTTCTCTTTCTGTCCCTCCTTTTTCTTCTTTCCTGAGGAAACTGAGGCCCAGAGAGACGAGGGGATGTGCTTAAAGTTATCAAGCTGTTTTAGAGACAGAGCCAACACTAGCCGGGGTGACTGACTGGATGGTGAAGCTGAGGAAGATAGAAGGATCCAGAATGAGTCTCGGGTTTCTGCCTTGGGTGTCGGCACAGAGAGGAGGAGTCTCCATAGGAAAGGGAGAGGAAATGCAGAGAAGGCGTGAGATCCGAGGTAGCTTTAGAACGACCAAGAAAGGAGTCCTGAGACAACCAGGTTTCTAGTCCTGGACTCGAGGAGAGAAGGGCAGGCTAGAAAGTTGGGGATCCCCCTAAAAATGAGCCTCATTGTGGTTAGACTTTCCTCTCAGAGTCTGGGATGACCCCTCAGTGCAAAAAGAATTAAGAACATGAGCCAGCCGGCAGCCATGGGGGGAGAGGATATCATAGAAAGCAAGATAAAAACCAAAGGGCCACTTACATGGGGACAGTCGCTGAAGGGCCCGACGGCCATTCCCACCTGCCCATGTGCTCAAGACATCACTGGGTCACATGATTCAAAATTGTAATCTTAACATCAATAAAACATCAATGCTCAGTGCCTTACATTAAATAAGGCCAGACGACGCGTTTAACTTTATACCAATTTCCATTCAATATCAAACCAAAGTGGTGTCTAAGGGAGGAAGTTTTGGTTTCTAATGTTCACCTGGGTGAGCCTCCTTCAAGGAGAGGCTGTATGGGAAGGAATATCTCAGAGCAATTTTTTTGTTTGTTAACAATAGAACACTTTTTGCAAGTGTAACCTTACCCAGAGGTCAACCCTATAAACCAGGAGCTTGGTCTTTCTGTTTCCTCTTCCACAGTTCCTGGTGTTCCTTGGAACACAGTTTGAAAATCGTTGAGCTTACCTAACAAGGTTATTTTACAGATGGGTAAACTAAGGCCCAAAGAAAGGAAGGAACTTGCCCAGGGCCACATAGCAATATAGCAAAGCCCAAGCTGGAACTATGGTCTGGGGCCAATTCCTAGATTTTCTTTTTTTTTTTTTTTTTTTTTGAGACAGAGTCTCACTCTCTTGCCTGGGGTGAGTGCCGTGGCGTCAGCCTAGCTCACAGCAACCTCAAACTCCTGGGCTTAAGCGATCCTACTGTCTCAGCCTCCCGAGTAGCTGGGACTATAGGCATGCGCCACCATGCCCGGCTAATTTTTTCTATATATATTTTTATCCGTCCAATTAATTTCTTTCTATTTTTGGTAGAGACGGGGTCTCGCTCTTGCTCAGGCTGGTCTCGAACTCCTGAGCTCGAACAATCCGCCCGCCTCAGCCTCCCAGAGTGCTAGGATTACAGGCGTGAGCCACCACGCCCGGCCTCCTAGATTTAGATTTAATGAAATCTGAAAACTTAAAGGCAAGTGGAATAATATGACCCCACGCTTCCATCCCAGCAGAGAGAGATGAAGCCCAGAGATGTTAAGTAACTGGTTCTGGTCACACAACTGAGACAAGGATCAGCATAACCTCTGCGTAACATGAATGAAGTGGTCCAACCCAGAGTGGAGCAGAAAAAAGGTATAGGCTAAAAACTTCCAGCCCATGCTGAGCCAATACTTTTGTTAGACTTCTCCCATTTTCAATAGGCAGAGAAGAAAACCGCATTCACATATAATTGCACTTACACCCGCTTTTAATGATGGTGAGTTTTTGCAGTTGCTTAAGAGTGAGATAGAAAAAATAACAGTAAAATTTTAAAACGTTGGGTAGTTGTTCCAATTAAGTTCAATTAAATGTGCCCTTTGGTAGGTAGATACGGTGAACAATGTCTTGCAAAATCCAATTTCTCTGACAAACACACTCGCCAGCATGCAACAAGGAGGCTATTATTTCATTTGCTGAAAAGGAGTGCAGTGTAGTGGAAAAAACACAAAATTTAGAGTCGAATAGATCTAATCCACACCAACTCACCAGCCGCGGATGACTGAAAGCCACTGTAAAGTGGGCATAATAATACCTATTTCAATAGGCTGCCTGAGGATTAAATGAGATAATGCACAGGAAAGAGTGATTTGAAAATGTGCCCCAAATAGTAATTACAGCCACTTTTGAAATATGAAATTGAATGACTAAATTATTTTGTGAGGTTTTCTTTAAAATTATCTGAAACATCCAAGGAAAGATGGTCAAGTCACTGCAGGCTTACTAAATGTCCCTCTCCCCAAATTGAATGGAATGATAACAATAAATAAAAATAAATTTTAAATGACCAAGAATAGCAGTTGGGAAGCTAGGGGTGGGGCCTGCTATGGTTTGCATGTATGTGTCCCAGAATTCACACATTGGAACTGAACCCCCAAGGCGATGGTATCAAGAGGTGAGGTCTTCAGGACTTGATTAGGTCACGAGGGCCCTGTCACCAGCAGGATTAGTGCTCTTGTAATGACTTGAGGGGCACTAACTATGCCCTTTTTCTGCCCTATGTATTCATGGCTTTCATCTCCTTTGTCTTTTTCATCCCTTTTGCCATGTGAGAAAGCAGCAAGTAGACCTCACCAGACACAGAATACCCATGCCTTGATCTTGGACTTCCCAGCCTCTGGAACTGTAAGAAATAAATTTTTGTTCTTTATAAATTACACAGCCTTGGGTATTTTGTGATAGCAGCACAAACAAAGACAGGGCCCAACGACATGGGTCAAATTTTGAAAAGTGTCTTTCTGAAAAAGTAAAGTTTAGACCAAATTGGAAGGAGTCTCTGAGAATTGATATGTAGGTCCTCTCTGCAATGGTGAAATGTTGAATGAAATTCAGAAGAACCTCATGAAATTGCCACCCATTTGGTGTGATGGAGACAGGGAGCATACACAGCCCAAGAGAAAGGCCCAAGAAATGTCACTGTAGAATAGTTTCTCCACCTTGCACTACAACACTTTGGACCAAATAATTCTATGTGGTCAGGGGCTCTCCTGTGCAGTGTGGGATATTTAGCAGCATCTCTGGCCTCTATTTGCCAGATGCTGGCAGCACCCCCCTTCCAAGTTGTACCAACCAAAGATGACTCCAAACTTTGTCAAATGTCCCCTGGGGGCAGAGGGACAAAATTGCCCCTAGATGAGAATCACTGGTCTAGAAGACCCTCCCTCACCCTAGAAAGTAGCAAGTTGGCCAAACCCAGACAAACCCATGACATCTGCCTCTAGGTGAGAGGGAAGCAGAACCTTTCCAAGGACATAAACACCAGAGTAACACCGACAACAAACCGAGCCTTTACAGAACGGAGAGCGAGAACAGTCTCCCGTGGGAGAGGTAGCCCAGAGGAGAGATGTGGAGTGGAAAGAATGACCCACTTGGCCTGTCTCCCTCACCGTGAACACGCAGAGGAGACGGAATCCCTAGAATTCAATCGCACGAAAAGGCGGAAGAGCCTGGCTGCACTGATGGCCTGAAACTGATTGTTCTTATGGCAAAGACATGTCCTCAAAGGATGATCTCTCTCTGGAGCTGGGGACCACCTGAAACCAAAAGTGTCCCTCCTCCCGTCCACACCCGATTGGATGTGCCCCAGCCAGCAGAGTGACTCCCCTGCAGGGCTTTAAGGCACGTGCTACACAGAGAAAGTCACAAAAGTTTCTCTTATTACCATTGCCCCCGGCCCGTGCACCTCCTCCCCTGCCTTCCAGGCAACAGAAGAGCAGACTTTAAATGGAAGATCAGAAGGGATACAGAGTAAACAGGGGAGGAAGTTAGGGAGACTCCAGTGCTCTATATGTCAGGCATTACACACCTGCCAGAAAGTGAGGAAATGCTCAGCGAATGATGGAGTCATATCAAAGGACACAAGGGCCACTGCATTCTTGGGGGGGCTGCTACTAGGCAAATCTGGGAGAATTGGAGCATCAAAATAGGTGATGACAGACATGGATTATAAAACAGGAATCCATGAGCTGACGTTGCTACAAATACATATACATGTGCATAAAGGAGAAGAAAACTATTTTCTTACGATAGAATACCAGCTGACAAGTGTAGAAGGAACAACAGGAATAGAAAACCACCACCTGGCAACCATCACAAAGGTGGTGGATTCAGGAGGAGTCGTCCATTGGAGGTGATTTAACAGGAACAGAATACTGGCATCATCTCAGAAAACCGCTCCACGACATTCTGATTGATTACAAAAGGGATGTGAAATGTAAGGGGGGTGAGGTTAGGGTGGGGAAGAAGCTGAGCAGGTGATCAGGGTTCACACCAGCAGGGGATGGGCTGCCATCCTGTGCCCCCGAGATGATGCGTTGACAATGCAGCATCGTCTCTGTGGTCTTCCCGCCCAGGAAGCACGGCCCAAGTCTGGACAAACGGACCTGGGTTGAGAGCCATTCTAGAGAACGTAAGGCCCAGACCCTTTAAAATTGTCGAGGATTCAAAAGACAGGAGAGAATGGAGGAACTGCACCGGCGTGGAGGAAATCGATGCAATGCATGATGTTGGAGAAGATTCTGGCAGAGGTGAAAGGACACATTGTTGGGACAGTTGAGTGGGGTCCATGGATTGGAGGGTGGTGTTTGTACCCACGTTGATGTCTGCATTTGGAAGACTGCGTGGGGATTATGCCATGGACTTGGTTTGGTGAGACGCACACAACCGTGTTCAGACATGATGGGATACTATGTCCGCAGCTTGCCCCCCAAAGATTTAGAAAAGGAATAATGCGGGGAGAAAGAGAGAGAGAGAGAGAGAGAGAGAGAGAGAGAGAGAATATTTGGGAATCTGGGTAAGGGGTATATGGTAGTTTTCTGTAGTGTTCTAGCAACTTTTCTGTAAGCTTAAAATTATTTCAAAATATCTTATCTTTTAAAATATTCAAAAAACAAAAATCTTATCAGAAATGTTAGTAGAAAGAATTGTGGAAGCACCTTTGGTGTGTTTAAAATAGGTTTTATTTTTGTTGAGTAAAGTCTAGTCAAATCTGCTAAATAAATAAATAAAATTATGTTAGTGAGGGAACAGAGAGATTCTGTGACGATAGGTTGTATTAATAATTTTGGTACAATCTATTGAAAGGGCAACTTGGCAATATTTATCAAATAAGCCTTTCTTTGAGTCTAAAAAAATACATAAAGAAGTATGCAGAGATACATATGTTATAAGGATGTTTGGTGCAGAATGGATACAAGTTTGAAAAATTGAAAACTACCCAAGTACCCATTAGCAGTGATTGAAAAATTAATCATGTCCCTACAACTTAGTTCTCAGCTACCCTGAAACAATAAAGTATTGTTCAATGGCCATACAAATTTATTTTTGAAAAATAAATTCATGTATTCACTCATGTGATCCTTAGCTCAGCAAATATTTATTGAATCCTGCTACATGTAAATTATTGGGCAAGGTGTATTAGATTTATAAAGATTAATAAAGCACAGTATTTTCCCTTCCAAAACTCAAATTCTAGTTGAGGAGACAGACACATAGGCAAATAATATTTATGACATCTTAGGTGAAAAGTACAAGTTGTAGAACAATTTTCATAGAAGGCCATTTGGAAGAAAAGAATCGTATGAATGGTAATGTGTGTGACTACATGCACAGGGACACAGAGCACAGCGTGATGTATTCTGATCCATTATGAGTGGTTTTCTCTGGGAATGAGTTAAAATGGGGGAAATTTCACTTTCCGTAGTGCTTAAAATTTTTACAATGAGCATGTGTTGCTTGAATAATCCGGGGGGTTAAAAGCAATAAAATCGATCTATGATTAAGAAGAAATAAACAAGGCAACGTTACCTCTGCACAAAACAAGGACAAGATTGGTCTTTGTCCCTAACTCAGAGATGCAGCTTTGCCCCAGGAGAGATGGACCTAAATGATTATTAATTGCCATCAAAGGCCTCGGCGCTTGCCATGTCTGCAATTTAAAAAAGTAAACAAACATCTTGTTCTCAAGATAATCCCGAACTGTTTATATTTGGTCTTCCTGAGAAAGGACGTTTTGTGACTCACCAGGGCTGCAGGGAGGAGGGGCCAGGCCCTTCTCCGTTCTCAGGTTGGCCTCCGCTGGGCAGCGGTGGGGGATCCGCCTCCTCCCCCCACCTGCATTTCAGCTGCGATGGGGACACTGGCCAGGAGCACCTCACTACGCTGACGGGCCCTGGGGTCCAAGCCTTTCCCTGCTCACCCCTCACCCCATCAACAACAAGGACCTTAAGGGAGGGGGTTGGTAGACTTGGATATGGAAAAAAAAATGACATCTGTCTCTTCACTAACGTCTAACTGAAATTTAGCATTTCCTTCCCTTGCGAATGTCAACAACAAACCACAGTCATATTAGCAGTGTCCTTGACTGTGTCACCAAGAGAAATCACAGATATTTTCCTATCACATGGCACTCATTGCTACTCTCTCGAAAGATCCTTTGCACTCATCACCACTCACTGCAAAATTATGATACTAATTAGACCTGTTCCTAGCTCTTGTTATTTAGTGCATTAATAAAGAAGTACATTCATTACTATATCAAAAGTATGGTGTTTAAAAAATATTTTGATAACTGTGTTTCAATATAATTGGAATCCTCTGGAATCTAATTTATTTTATGCATTTAAAAGATTTGCTCAGAGAAGAGGTTTGTGGCTCAGAAAGGTTAGGAATCTTTGATCTGGAGGATGGCAAAGGGTTGAGAGTGCCAGGAGGCCTTACAGATGTCGCCCAAACCCCACTGACAGGCAGCCTTTTACAGCTGGACACCATTGACACGAAAACCTGAATTTTCACTTTCTCCTAAGAAATGCTGGCAATCCAGGGCCTGCCTTCCTCTCCCCTCCCGCTGGGGATCCAGCCTCTGGCGTGAGTAGAGGCTGCTCCTCCAACCGGGGCATCCTGTCTCTAGTGCCCAGGCCCTGGCATGTCCCACCATTCACACAGTGCCAGAGGCCCTGCCAGCCACGGGATGTCAGACCCATGTGGCCAGATCTACTTGTTTGTCTCCTGGGTTCTCTGTAGGCATTTGCTTTTATAAGTCCTGATCTAAGTCCACCCATCCATTTTCCAGGTGCCATAGCTGTGGCCTGAGACACTGGGAACCAGGATTAGAGAGCTAAGAATCACCCTTCACCCCAGGCCCCTTCTGCTCACTGGCCAGGCTGCTCTCCCCGGGGCATCCCAGGCTGCCTCCCTTATACTCCACAGGGGTCTTCAGGGAGGGGATCTAGCTACAGATCCCTATGGACCTGCCTTGGGATCTTGGATGGTCACTGCACTGTCCTGAGCCTTAGTTGCCTCATCTGTAAAATGGGTATGGTATTCTAGGTGTGGGACAAGGCACAAAATTTAAGGAGGCTCACTGGCCTCACCCTGGATGTTCCCTGCTGTCCAGGGTGTAATGAGGCCCACGGAGAAGAATGGGGAAGAAGTTCCATATGGGCGTGGGAGACAGTGATGTCCACTCTGCTGTGCCCGCACCCCAGCCCCAGCATCCTTTCTGCAAAGCAGAACTTGCCCCATCCCTCTTAAGCTCCCTCGTGCCTCCCTACTCACCCGTGTCCCTGCCCTGGACTGGCGGCCATGTGCATCTGGATGTGTTCACCCAGGTGGAGGGAGAGTGTGACCTGCTACAATCATGGTAGAAAATAATCTGGCCACAGCACCTACTTGACTCTTAAATACCCTTTGACCCAGCAATCCCACTCCTAGGAACCTACCTACACGAGTAAAAGCCGGGTGTGTTAAGATGTTTATAAAAGGGTGTTGGCTGCGGTCTTGAAGGTGAAAGGAGATCAGAACCGCCTAAGGGCCCATCCCAAGGAAAGAAACTGGATAAATTGCGGCCCCACTGTCCAGTGGAGACAGAGTCTTGCTCTGTGGCCCCAGGTAGAGTACAGTGGTGTCATCATAGCTCACAGCAACCTCAAACTCCTGGGCTGAAGCAATCCTCCTGCTCAGCCTCCTGAGTATCTGGGACTACAGGGGTGTACCACCACATCCTGCTAATTCTTCTATTATTTTGTAGAGATGGGGTCTTGCTCTTGCTCAGGCTGGTCTCAAACTCCTGGCTTCAAGTGATCCTCCCGCCTCAGCCTCCCAGAGTGCTAGGATCACAGGCTGAGCCACCGCGCCCGGCCATCCTGTGGAATTCCATTGAGTGCCACTCACAACAGGGCGGCTCTGTACATTTCCACATGGAAAGTGCTCCAAGACCAGCTGATGAATGAGGGAAGGAAGACGCAGGCCAGTATTCAAGCCCAGCGCAGCTGCCTGCTAAAAATAAAGAGTTCGGTGTGTGTTGCAAGAGAGGACTGTTAGCACCCTGTCCCCAGCTGTGCCCGCCCCTCTTGGGTAGAAAGGACTCCTTTTCCCCACCACAACCTCCATGGAGCCCCCGGACCTGCTCTTGGACTTCTGCAGAGGAGGCTGCCGCTCCGTGACAAGGTGTGTGTCTCTCCCCCTGCCCAGCTCATGTCCTGTGTATGTATCTGTGTGTTGATCTACACACGCGCCAATGGGATGACGATCAGACAGTCAGCAAGGGTACGCAATGGACTGGTCTCTAGAGTTACCCCGGAGTGGGATGAGATGGTCTCTCATTTCTCACCTTATATTTTCCTTAAGTGATGGAGGAATGACACACATCTTTAATAGTGGCATGGAAAGGTGTCCACGGATCACTGGGGGAACAGTTGCAGAGTAATAGGATTAGTGCAGTATTACTTTAAAAATGGCATAGTCCCCTGTCGCCTTAGATGGATATACCCGCAGGGACGCACATTGAGCCTTTCATTCTATTAATAGCTGCTTCCTGGGAACCGGATGGGGAAGGGCAAGGCCTGCACTCTGGACCTGCCTCCTCTCTGGGGAAACGTTGGTGTGAAGTCACAGCACAAATCACCGAGCACAGGGCTTGGCACCTATGGAGTCCCCCCCAAAATGTTAGCATTTGCTGAAGCTGGCAGAATGGCGTACTTTGTTAAATAAATACGGTGGTTCGCAGATAGCCTGTACCAATGATCAATTCTTAGAAGTTTTATGCAATAAAATGACATTATCATTAACACTAGACTTAACTCGTTTTTATAGTGGTGACTCAGAAGGTTATATATTGTTAAGAAACAATTCTCTTGGCCTCAGAGACATCGCGTGCTCCTGGTTTTCCTCCCACATCAGTGGCCTCTCTTTCTGAGTCTCCTGTGCTCACTCATTCACACGCTCACTCATTCATTCATTCAGCACGGATTTATGGCGTCCTTATTATACGTCAGGCACACTCCTAGGTGGTAGAGATACAACTGCAAACAAAACAGGCTACATTCCCCGTCCCTGTGGAATTTAATTCTAACTGGGGACAACAGACAGTGGACAAATACGTTAAATACATTGGCAGTGGTAAGCACTGTGGAGAAAAACAAGGAAGGGAAGAGGAATCAGAAATGTAGGGGTGCAGAGGCAGTTGCATTTAAATTGGTCATCAGGGAAGGTCTCGGGGCAAAGATCTGAAGTTGAAGAGGAAACAAACCATGCTGGCATCAGGGGCAAGGAAGGGTGTTCCAGGCAGAGGGAACAACAGCGAGTGCGAGCGTGAAGGCTTGGAAGCTCGAGAGAACACGTAGCAATTGAAAACTGCATGGAGGTTAATGTACCTAATGCCAGAGAGGGTGTATTAGTTTCCTGTGGCTGCCGACATTCTGTAACTTGTAGAAGGATTATTCCAGTGTCTGCCCCTGGGTCACGGTGCCACCTCTCTGCGTCAAATCTTGTCCTGCCTCTCTCTTATAAGGACAGCTGTGATTGTATTGAGGGCTCATAAATTCCCAGATAATCTTCCCGTCTCAAAATCCTTAAGCACATCTGCAAAGACCATTTTTGCACATAAGCTAAGGTTTAGAGGTTCCAGGGATTAGGACCTGATAGCTTGGGGGCTGTTACTCGGCCTACCATGGGGGAGAAGGTAGATTGCCCAGACCCGAGAATCACCCCAGCCAGGGCCCCCGCATGGCTGCTGATGGCCTCCACGTTGCTAACTCCTTGTCTAAGACCCCCGTCCTTGTCTCACCCGGCCTGCACCAGCACAGCACTTCTGGTTCTCCTCCAACGACCGCTCCTCCTTCTCAGGGCCCTGGGGCTCAGCCCTGGGGACCATCCAGGCTGTGACTTTATATCCACCTACATGCCAGCAATGCCAGCCCAGACCTCTGTCCCCAGCATGAAGCCCATAACCCAACTCTCTCTCCACATCTCCGGTCGATGTCTAGGAGGACTTTCGACCCCACAGGTCCCAAGCTGGACTCCCGATCTTCCCCCAAGCCTGCTCCGCCTCCAGTCTCACGCATCCCAGTGGTGGTGACTCAAGCCAACAACCACTCAGTTGCTCAGGCCGAGAACTTGGGAGTCACCTCGAGCCCTCCTGCCCTCTCACACCCTGTGTCCACCCCAGCAGAGGGTCTTGTTGGCTCGGCCTTCACTATGCACCCAGATCCGACCACTTCTCTCAGCTCCACGCCCCCCAGCCCTGGTCCCAGCGCCCTCCTCTCACCTAGATGTGGCAACAGCCTCCTCACAGGTCTCTCCACTGCCCCTTTTTGAATGAGCCTTTTGGAAGGTAAACCAGGAGATGTCACTTCCCCCAGAGTAAAAGCCAGGCCTTTCGATGGCCTACAAGGCCTGCACGTTCCCCTCCCTCCATTCTCCCTCAGGCCACATCTGCTAATGTCTTTTTCCTCTTCTCACCGCTCTCTGCTCACACGCTTTGCTATTCCTGGCACATGCAAGGCCCATTTCTTCCTCAGGGCCTTTGCACTGGCTGTTCCCCTTCCTTGGAATGCTCTTCCCTCCAACATCCCTTGATTGGTCCTCTGGAACCTTTAAATCCTTGTTCAAGTGGCAGCTTCTCAGTAAGCCTTACTTTGACCCCATTAAAATTCGCACCCCCACCCCGCCAAGATTCCTGACTTGTCTCATCCCACTCTATTGCCCAAGGCGGTTATCATCCTGTGACACATGCCACTGGCTCATTCTTGCTTCCTGTTAGTCTGTCACCCTGAGATAGGATGTGGAAATGTTTGTTGGTTTTGTTCACTGGCTTCTCTTTTGAGCCTAGAACAGTGCCTGGCACATAGTAGGTGCTCAATAAATGTTGAATGAATCACTGGGTGTGGGGACAAGGGAGCAGCAGAAGAACAGGATGACTTTGGGAGTCTAATTCCTGTGTCCAAGGAGGCAACAGAGCAGGGACGGGTAAGGAGAGCTCGGGTTTGAGACAAGTCAGGACCCACCTCTCGGGGTGGCCGGCTGTCTGGGACGAGAGCTCAGAGAGAGACCTGGCTGTGCAAAGGAGCCTGGCCTAAATGACAGACTAAAGCAGAAAGCGCACATCCCAGCCCTCCCCCAGAGGCAGGCACACTTGGGTTTGAATCCCAACTCCTCCATTACTGACTGTGAGACTTCGCGGGGGGGTGGGGGCGGGGGTCCTGGGCTGTGCCTCAGTTTCCTCATCTATAAAATGGGGACAGTCACTGTACAGCATCCCGCAGCATGTTGCCAAGTGGAATAGATGAGATAATACTCAGACACGAGGTATGTGGCGGATGCTCCCGTCTCCTTTCCAAGGGCAGGTGGAGGAGCCGGAAGCCAGCCCCCGAACCATAGTTCACCTGCAAGCCCTGGACCCCCCAGGCTTGTGCACCTAAGTCTTCCGACCCTCTTCTCAAAGGGTCCAATGCGCCAGCTCTGCCTCGTCCCAGAGCCCCTTCTGTAGTGACAGCAGGCTTTCAGCCGCGTTGAGCCTGAGTTAATGGTCCTCTGACCTATTTTTCTAGCGGACTCATTACCTCTTATTTAGCCTTGCAGACGCTGGCAGCTGATTGGCAGAGAAGCTCTCACAGCTGGGAGGGGACGTGGGATCTGGGTCAGCTGTCTGCTGTCGGTGAACTCTGGCCTCAGCAGCTAATGGCAGGACCAGGGCAGACAGAATGAATTCCCCGACCCTGGGACAGGGCACACCAGGGAGACGGAGTCACCATGGAACCCTTGACTCACCCTTGCCTGGCTTCCATGTGGTCCCACCCCAGCCACCCTGCAAGGGCTTGTAAGATAAAAGGGCAGACCCCAAGCATTTACCCCCTGCAGTGAAACCAAGGCTTACAGCTCATATGCCCTCAGGAGAGAATCACAGGCCAGTAGGTTAAATGAGAGGCTTTGCAGGCCACCCCAAGCCCGACCCATGTGTGGGCAGCGCCTCTCCTGGGAGGCCAGGTTTGGAGCTGTGCTGGGGCCACCCCGCAGACAGTGGGGGCAGATGGGAGCCTTGGATATCTTACATGGCAGGGTGACATGGGATAAAGCTAACGAGATGCATTACCCGGAGCCAGCCACTGCCCCACCCTGGGCCTCAGTTTCCCCACCTGTTGAATGAGCGTTCTGAGCAGCTAATCCCTGGCTATGCTGTCCAATATGGTGGCCACAGGCTGCATGCGGTGATTAAGCACTTGACGTGTGGCTACTCTTGTAAATGTAAAATGCACACCAGATTTTTGTGAGTTAGTACAAAAAAAAAAAAAAAAACCCAAGAACACAAAAAACCTCATTAATAAGTTTTTATTTTGATTACATGTTGAAATTATAATATTTTGGAAATATTGGGTTAGATAAAATATAGCATTAAAATTAATTTCATGTGTTTCTTGGCACTCTTAATGTGGCTACAAGAAATCTTAAAAGTATGTATGTGGTATGTGCTGTATGTCAATGGATAGTGAGTGCTGGTCTAGAGACCTTCCAAGTTTGAATGTTTCATGGGGTGTGTGCATGTGGCTTCTGTGAGTGTGTGTCTAAGCATGTACATGGACGTGTGTGCTGAGGTGTGAAGGTGTCAGGAGGAACGTATGAGCACAGTGTGCACATGTATGCTGCATGCACGTAAATGCCTGTGCCAGGGCACGCTGCGGAAGGAGGCTGGGGGAAGAGGAACAGGAAGGCAGACCGAGGTTTGCCTGCCCCAGCCACAACCCACAGCCCTCCACGGGCATAAAGCTCACTCCTGTCATCCTGCTGGAATCTCATGGAAACCTGCGGGTTGAGGGTCCTGGTCCCATTTTATAGATGAGGGAAGTGAGACCCGGAGACGCACGCGCAGGTGATAGTTACCGTCCATGGCACCGACACCCGCAACAGCAAAGAGGCAGGTCTCAAGGAATGAGTCTAGAGGAAGAAGACATATTTTGGGGGCTCTGCTGACTGCTCTTACATGTGTTCTCTCACTTAATAATCCCCACAACAGGTTTTCAATGAGCGTTCAGATGAGAAAACTGAGGCTCAGAGAGGTGAAGTAATTTCACCCCCCACAACCATCCTTCTCAGGTACCACTGTCCACGCACTGTCTACACAGACTGAGAAAGAGGGGCGTCATCCTTGCCTCCCTCCTCTGCCGCACCCCTGCATCACCAACTCCTGGGGGGGGAGGGCTGCCCTCAGATCCTCCCTGCAATCGTCTCTCCACCCCTCCCATCCTCACCCCACCAAAGCCCTCATCCCGCCATCCTCGGCTCTCCCCAAGGCCACTAGAGGGAGCTTTGCAAATCACCAATCCAATTTTGACATTCCCCTGTTTAAAACCCTTTGTTGGCACTCACCGCTGCCAGGAGAAAGACCAAAAGCCCTTTCAAAAAGCCCCCAGGTCCTACCTCCTTGGGCCCCAGCCCATCTCCCCAGCCTCATCTCTGATCCCACTCCTCCTCGGTCACTCTGCCCCAGGCCCCCCAGCCTTGTTCAGCTTCGCAAATGTACTGCGATCCGTCCCACCTCGGGGCTTTTGTCCCTGCTGTTCCTCCAGCCTGGAATGCCTGTCCCTTCGCTGTTGCCTGGCTACCTCTGACTCATCCGTCATAGCTCAGATCCAAGTCGTTTCCTCTGGGAAGCCTCCCTTGACTGATCAAGAGGTAGCAATGATGATAATAATGATAAAATGATGATAAAAAAAATAGGTAGCATTTTTGAGCATTTACCGTGTGCCCGGAACACCCTAAGCACTTTGCCTGCTGTTCATTCATTTAAACCTCACCACAAACCTACGAGGCAGGGACCTTAACTGTCTCCACGTTACTGAAGCACAGAATGAGCAAGTGATTTGCCCAGGGTCACACAGACGTTTGGCTCCAGAGCCCCCACCCTCTGAACCAGATCTCGGGCACACTCGGCCCCACGGGTCCTCCTGCTCAGCGTCGGTCGACACCACGCCACAGCTAGCCTGCATCGGCCACTCACTGTGGGCCACTTGCTATACCCCAGGCACAGGTAGAAGCATCTTTTGAGCCTTATCGCGGTTGTAGTTTTACATTTGTTTGTAGGATACGGGCTGTTTGACAGTTCGAGTTGTTCACGTTCTTACTCATACCCTGTTTCATGTATATCCACAACAGAATATTGGTTAAGAACAGGAAGCCCGAGGACAACGAAGTTGAAATACAAGTTAACGAGCATCGCTGAAATGGTGATAATTCCCTGCATGCTCCTGCTGGTACCTTTCCCTGGTGCCATCTGATCAGAGTCCTTATAAAACACATCATATGCTCCCAGCACCTCAAAAACCAATTATACAGAGAGAAAATACAGCGACGAGAACAACCAATTTGACTTTTCATTTAGTGGAGGGGAAAAAAGGCTGTTCGCACCATAATGTGTTCCTTGAGGAGGTCTTGCCAACACCAGCCCCAAGCCTTCTGTCCTATTTATAGTCAATTTGAAACAAAACCTCAAAATTCACCACTCATCCAATGGCTTTTATTTTGGGCACAAAACACACAAATCCCTAACATCAGTCTGTGAAAGCAGTATTTTGAAGACATACGCGATTAAATGTTAATCTACATTTTCATAGGCGCTTGTTCTCCCAAATCAAACATGATAACGTCATTCAGAGATGTATTTGTCCACAAACTGTGCAGTTTATTACATAACTAATTCAAAATAAGTTAATTGCGTGTATCTCTTTTTCAAGGGGCAGGATAAAAAACGCCTTTTTCCGCATTAAACATGAACTTTGTAATACAATCTTGAGCAGCATGCTGACCTAAATAATTAACTACTTTTTAACATATACCATATGAAGGATATGAAATAAATTACAGATTTTCTAAGAGGGTTGGGAAGATTGTTTTTATCATGAATGGGGAGTGCTTGTTTTACCATAAATGGGCACATCCTCGAGGCTCAGTTGAGGGAAGGGTCTCTATGGAGGGAATGTGACGGCCACTTTACGTAGCTGGTCACTCAGGGAAGAATTGGGGCCATGGCCCAGTCTCCGGCCTCCCCACCTGTAGGGGGCTTAATCCTCAATTCTAAAACACACTGCACCCCAACCCCTCACCTGGAGGGTCTCCCCCATTCTCAACCCATCCACTCCCACCCTCTACTCTTCCTGGCATCTCTCACACCATCTTTGGTCCCATAGGACCTCCAGGAAGGCCTCTCTGGCCACCACATACCCCCCGCCCCATTCCCACCCACCCTCAGAGCTGTCCATCTGTCTGCAGCACTTGCCGAGTGCGGTTATGGAACTGGGCCTGGGCCTCTCGTCTCCTCCTCCTCTGGGCTGGGCCTCCTCCAGAGCCCGTCTCCGTCTCGGGCCTCTCTGAGCCCTCTTGTGCAGCCCAGTGGAGGGGTTCACTGTAAACCGAGGCTGTGGCACCCCTCAGCACCTGCAGGGCGGGGGTCTCTCCTGAGCTGGACGCACCTACTTCCTGAGGAACAGGGTCCCTGCATCCAGACAGGCCACAGGAACTCAGGCAAGTCGCTTCACCCTGGAGGCCTCGGTGCTCCCATGTACCACATGGGGGAAAGTCCCCACCCTGGCAGTCTCCACTACCTGGAAGTCAGCCTGGGAGGCTGTGCTCACCTGCACTCGGTGCCTCTGGGTCTGACCTTGGCTCGGGGCTGCATCACTCCCCACCCAGACCAAGCAGCCAGCACCTCTCGCCCAGCTCCCTGCAGCCACCTGCCCCCACCTGCAGTCTGCCCTGGGGACAGAAGGAGCTTGTACAGCCCACGCCAGTCCATGTCACTCCTCACTCCCACCCCTCCAGGGCCCCCCATTTCCTAACCCAGGGCTAAAGTGCCTTGCAGGCTCCGGCTGCTGCTGACCTGGCTCCTCACCCCGCTCTCGCCCAACACTCGGGCAGGAATGTGAGTCTTCTTTTACTTCCACAAATCCATCAAGCTGCTCCTCACCGCTGAGCCTCAGCACACCTGTTCCCCATCTTCAAACCGCCGCCTCCTCCCCATCCTTCAGCTGTCAGCCTAAAACCTCAGGCCCTCCTGTGGGCCTTCCCCAGCCGCCACCCCGAACACCCTAGACTTCCATTGCACGGGTCACAGCGGGCAATTAATCAATTTGCTTGTTTGCTGATTCAGTGTCTGTGTCATCCCCAAGGTCCCTGCTGTTTCCCCAGTATCCAAGGCAGTGCCTGGCACATAGTAGATGCTCAATAAGTATTTGTTGAATAAATGAATGAATGAAAGAATAGCTAGGAGTGGTTGCGTGTGGCACCCACATGAAGGCCTTGATGGAGTGAAGTAGGTTATTTATAAACAGCACAAAACAGACTCACAGATAATCATTCACTTGAGGAAGGTTCTCTGAGCGTGGCCTTGGTCGAACCCAGACCTCAGCTCTGCAGAACCCTCCTTGTCGCCCTCCTGGGTCACCCTGGGCAGACTCACTTCACTCACCTCAGCCACGCCAGCCAAGGACTGGGCAAGCCATGAGCAAAGTGTGTTTTTTTAAAAACCTTTGGAACAAACCACTACCCTGACCTCAATTTGTGGGAGTGTGATTAGTTCTGTAACACTGATTTGCCACCTCTTCAGACGCCACCGTGCTGAAGAGACCTCCAGGGGTCTGAGCCTCCCTTGCCTGCATTTGTAAAATGGGGATAATTCCACCCAGACCACAAGGACACGAGAATGTACGAAAAGAAACTTGCACATCACCTGGTGCGTGGCCGCCCTTGCGAGCCACGTCAGTCTCACTCCTGTCTCATCCCCTCATCGAATCAGGGAAATTCTGGAATGCAGACCAGGTCTCTCGGTATTCAGAACCAATTACTAAGTTGCTGGGGCTGTCTGGCTACCTCTCAGGGACATCGAGAGTCTTAATTAATTACGATCTGAAAGGGTTTGATGTTCCCAGAATAAAAAGGCATGAGGGAGCCCGGACTATTTTCAGGAACATTAATTATTTAATAGACATTATTCGTAGAAAATTGAGACTGTTAAATATAAGTTTAAGATTGGGAGCTCTATGACTATTGTAACCCTAAATTCCATTCTCTGTCACCAGCCATCAAGAAGAGGCTCTTGGCAGAGCAGAAGAAAGAGAAGGTTCTAGTCTGCACTGTGCCATGGATTTGCTGGGCGACCTTGCGTAGGTCACTGCCCATCTCTGGCCTCAACTGCATCATCTGTTAGGGTCTGTACTAGGTGGCTTCCCAGGTGCCTGGGCTCTGATAAGAGGAATTAAAAAATGTCCCATCCCGGGCCCCACTTCTGAGGTTCTGACTTAGTGGGTCTGGGGAGAGCCCCAGAATCTACATTTTAACAAAGCTCATGAACCTGTCTCCAGAGGTTTTTAACTCCAGAGAGATCTGGCTGTGACCCTGGGACATCCACGGAGGACCCTTCAGAGGGGATTTGCACATGAAAGAAATCCAGTTTTATTAGCTGTTTCCATGCTGAAAGGGCATATTAAACCATGTTTAAATGAATTTGCCCAGGCCTTGATTTTGCTCCTCATCAAAGTTCATGTGGTTAATTCTAGGGTCAAAAACATACAAATGTCCTCTGGTAATTAGCTGCTAATCAGTTCACTACAGTGACTCCCCAAGGAGGAATCATAATTCTTGTCCATGGGAACTGAAGATGAAACACGCTCATAGCTCAGCTCTCTGCAGAGAAGCTGCGTGTAAGGTTGTTCTGAACACACAGAGAAGCTTGCATCTGAAAACCTGGGAGCTAGAAGTCATCCATCCATCGGTCCGTCCATCCATCCATATACTCATTTATCCATCTATGTATCCATCTATCCATCATTCATCTATCTACCCATCAATTCACCTGTCCATCCATCCATCTATCCACCTATTCATCCATCCATTCATCCATGCAAGAAATGCTTATCGAGACCCTCTCCCAATGGAGTCACACGGGATGCACTTAATTCCCCCAGCAGCAGACTGTGATGTGTGTGAGATGCTGTCTACCAGGGAGCTCACTAGAGAGTCACCACCCAAGGTTTTTACTGGGGGCTAGTCACATAAGCACCCTCTGCCTAGCACATCACAAAATTCCAGACTCCCAGAAGGAAAGCACGTGCTCAGCACATGGTCTGCACAGACAGTTCAGGCACAGTGAGCCACTCATATCAGCAGGGGGACTGCTGGGGACCCTCCTGAAATCCAAGTTTGCAGACACCAGCCAAGGGTGAACCTTGCAAGCGGGACTTTCTGAGGACCCCGTCTCAGGTCTGCTGCGCTGACTCTTTTCTGCACATCTCCCTGACAGCCAGCTCCTCCCTTTCTCTTTCCTCGTGTCCCCGCTATGCTTCGTGCATGCCACACTGTTAGAAATGTACCAGTCACACCGTCTGTGCTGGGACCTTCGCTACTGCACCGGTAGCTCCACCGTGGTGGAGTAACTGCTGGGTCGGCTGGCCCACTGCCCTGAGCTCCCTGTTCTAGGAATGGCCACCAGCTTGGATGCTTAATGAATGCATTAAATAAACTAACTTAAAATGAAGCATGTCCTGAAAAATCTAAAAATAGAATTACTCTGTGGTCCAGCAATTCCACTTCTGGGGACATACCCGAAAGAATTGAAAGCAGAGTCTCCAAGACATATTTGCACATCCATGTTCATAGCGGCATTATTCACAATAGCCAAAAGGTAGAGGCAATGCGGGTGTCCATTAACAGAAGAACGGATGAACAAAATGTGGGGTACACATACAATGGAATGGTATTCCGCCTTAAAAAGGGAGGAAATTCTGACACATGCTACAACATGGATGAACCTTGAGGACATCATGCTAAGAGAAATAAGCCAGTCAGAAAAAGACCAGTGCTATATATTAATAATTCAACTTATAAGAGGCCCCTGGAGTAGTCAAACTTACAGAGACAGAAAGTAGAATGGTGGTTGCCAGGGGCTGGGGGTAGGAGATTGAGGGATCATTGTTTAATGGTACAGAGTTTCAGTTTTGCAAGATAAAAAGAGATGTGGACAGGTTGCACAACATCGTGAATGTACTTAATTCTGATGAACTATATATTTTTAAAAGGTTAAGATGGTATATTTTAGGTTTTGCATTTTACCACGATTTTTTAAAAAATGAAGCATGACTCTACCTGGAGGCAGGGGCTGGACCGTTTGACCTAGAGTTTGTACAGTCCTATGAAAATATAATAAGCCACAGTTCAAGAGCCAAACGTGCCTTTTATTACAATCAGCAGGGAGAAGAGGGTTCATTAGGTATCTAATGATTGATTTTAAAATTCTTATCGAAAGACCTGATGGGTATATTCAGAATCGGCTTGCACTGCAATCCACTAAAAACGACTTATGACAGGGATTCATACATAATTGCTATCAGTGGAGTCAGCTTGTAAGAATATTCCAAGCATTTAATTGACTTTTAAAAGAATAGCTACAGCAAGCTAATTAAATATCAAGTTAGGGAATGTGTTAATTGATATTTAATAAGGATGTCAATTGATGTCTAACTAGCCAATATGTCTTTTAAAATATGTCAATTAGATACCCAGAGATCCTTTTCAAGGGGATTAGAAGTTAAATACATTGAGGATGTAATCTGTTAATTTTTTTAAAATTGCAAATTGCAGCCCTCCCTGCTGACTTTCTCTGGATCATAGAGCCATTTGTAAGCCGCCTTGCCTGGTCTCCAGGCTGGCTTCACATACAGATCCACAGAGCTGGAGGAGAGTTGGGCACTTTCCAACATCTGTATATAAATAGGTCCCAGAGAGGGTGAATGAACGCTACCCAAGTTCTCCAAGTCAGATATGGCCTTGGCCTCCATGCATCATGGCTGATTTTAGACAGTCACAGACAAAGACCCATGTACAGAGCCTGTGCATGGAATATTCACCCTTCCTGGCCCCCCCACCCTTCCCCTGCCTGGGGATAAGAGGAGGGGCTTTAAAGGCACAATCCCCCACTCCTTCTCCAACCAGATTCTTCTCACACCTGGACATCACCACACCTGCAACCCACAGAGGCTAGGACCTTTCCTACCTGTCTGCTCCCTGACACAGTAAGGAGAGTTGGATCAGGAGAGCCCTGTGCAATTGGAACCAATGGCAGATCTCACCTGTCTCCCAAATATGCTTACCAAACAATGTCAATGACAATAGTGCCTTTATCCACTGTTCCATTCATCTGACATTTACCGTGTGCCAATATATGCCAGGCATCTGCAGGGAGGTGAGGACCCAGCTGTGGACCTTGTCTCATGGTGCTCACTGTCCAGTGGGGGAGAATCAAGACAAGTGACTCCAAGGTCACTGGGGTCACATTCATGAGACATTTGGCAAGCAATGGAAGCCCATGACGGGGCCTGATCTGGTCTGGGAGCTCAGGAGAGGTGCCCAGAGGAAGTGATGCTTGAGTCGAGATTGAAAGATGCATCTGTGGTGCCAGCTGAGGGGGTGGGAGGAGGGAAGAACATTCCAGGTCG
The DNA here is from genome assembly GCA_004363605.1 of Indri indri. Taxonomy (NCBI): domain Eukaryota; kingdom Metazoa; phylum Chordata; class Mammalia; order Primates; family Indriidae; genus Indri; species Indri indri. Next base: position 287,043 of record RJWJ010000106.1, read on the forward strand.
AGGGGAGAGCGTGTTCAATGGCCCTGAGACGAGAAGACAAGTGGGGTGTCAGTTTGAGTTGAAGACAGTGAAGGCCATCTGCAAGATTTGAATCTTGGGCCAGTTTTCTATGGCTGCTTACTAAGCTGCCCTAAGCAACTGCCCATTTTACGACACTCTGGTTCTTTCTCACTGGCACGTGCAGGGCTTGCAGGAGCCGTAAGCTCTGTACCACTGCACTCAACATCTCAGCAGCAGTAGTCCTGAATGCTGGCAAAAGTGATTCTAAAGTTTCATCCAGGAAAATCAACCAGTGGAAGTAGGCCCAAAATGTTTTGCAAAACAAGAGTATTGGGAGAGTGAGAGTGAGAGAGAGAGACTTAATGCAATGGTCAAAGGTCTTCCACAAAAGCGATCTGGATCTCTGTCCTGCAGGCACCTGTGCTCCATTGCACACCAGCCACCAGGACGGAGCGAGTGCAGAGGGGGGAGCAGGAGGTTTGAGGCAATGGCTGGGGTGAGCAAGTCTCCGAGGCCTTGCTTCACCTCTCTGAGCCTCTACTTCTCTTATAATTCTAGGGCTACGGCATTCTGAGGTCTCACTGAGCCCACTGCAAGATGATGGAGTAAGACAGCTTCTAGAATAACTTTGCGTGGACCGTGAATCACTGTGAGATGCTACCTGACCTCACAAATAATTAGGCAGACTGATGGTGTCACGAGGGAGGGCTGATAAGGTTTCCACATGATCTCAGAGGACTAGGACAGAGGCAGAGAGCAGCCTTGTGGTTGGTCATAAGGATGGGTTTCAGAATAAGACGGATCAGGGTTCAAGTTCTGGATCTTGCTAACCGGAGGCCCCTGAGCACGTTTCTCAGCCTCTCAGAGGAAGCTGGAAAATAGACACTAAGCCAGTTTGTCCCACCCCAGAGGTGGAATTGCTGGGCGGTTCAGCTTGCCCAATATCAAGTGAAAATCCCAAAACGGGGACAAAGCAGCCAGCACTTAGGATCAATCAACAAAGAGCCTGGCTCCTCCTACTCCCAACTAGAAGGGAAAAGCACCAGCAGTTCCAGCCGCTGTTCTAGGAGATGCTTATTCAGTTGCCAATAACAACGGTTGCCATGGAGATGGGCGGTCCAGCCTGCCAGCCCAGAATTACTCTCAGGCCAGGGCCAGATCAGCTAGCTCCACACCGTTCCCAAACCAAGGAGGCAGCCTGAGCCCCAGCCCTCCCTCCAAAGCCTGATCAGGGTGTTTTTCCACTTTATTTTTTCTTCTTCTTCCTGTAGGATCCCACTATTTGAAAGTTAATTGAGATACAGGGCAGAGACACAGAAAGTCTTGTGGGTTGCTCAATCCCTAAGCCATTGTAAAGTCAGAGGACAGCTTATGTGGGGGTCACAAAAGGTGGGTGCTCGGGGTGGTAGCAGGGCCTGTGCACCAGGCTTGCTTCAGAGATCTGTGCTGGGGTCAGGCAGATGGGATGCATCCAGAAGTAGCCGGCTGGATGGGCAGCTGGAGACAGTGCACCGGGCGGATGGTGAGGGCCGCACTTGAAGAGGACTCAGCTTCTCCAAGCCCTTGAAGGCTACTTGTACAGAAAAGGTGGCCAAATTAGAAAATAAAGCAGAACGTTAAAGGTAAAAGGATCCAGAGGTAAGCTCCCTTCGCAGGGAAGAAATTGAAACTCTCAAAGGGGATGGAGCTTAACCACAGCTCCCCCAATCTCATACCCAGGAATCTCAACTCCCAGTCTTCCCATCACAGCATAAATCCGGGCTGTTCCTGGAAGGTTACTCAGGGTGAGCAGAGCTTCCGAACAATGACAGCACCATCCATGGACTGGCTGTCTGCTGAGGTAGGTAGTGAGTTCCCTGTCATTGCAGGTGCACAAGCAGAGGTCAGGCGACCTTTGGACAGGGCATTTCAGGGAGGGTTTCAGCCTTGGGAGGCAGCAGAACTACATGACTTTAGAGCCCCGTCTTCTCTGGACCCCACGATTCTACAGTGAGTTGTGGCATCTCCAGCTCATCTCAGAGCAGAACATGCAAAACCCCAGCAGCCTGGGACCTTCAGCTGTTTTCCTCCACTCCCAGGCTGGGTGTCAAAATAGGAAGCGAAAATGCTTTCTCAGCTCATGCACAAAGAAATGATCCAGAATTGCTTCAAATGGCAGCATCCGGTTGAACTACCTACCCAAAGGGCTCCTCAAAGATCTACTGAAAGAGCACCCACATGTGTGAGATGGAGGCAGGGAGGAAAACAAGAGACTTTCCCAAAGTCCTAATGGGAAAAAGATGCAGACGGATGGCAGTGCCAAGGGCTCTCGTGGCCTGAAGTCCACTTTAGAAGACTGGATAGTATAGATCTGACCCAGGCTCTGTCCTGTGTGCCCTCCGCTTCCAGCGGTGTGAACTTGGGAAAATCTAACATCCCCAAGGCCCGGTTTCCTCGAGTGGAAACAGATACTCAAACCTGCCAATAAAGCAGATTTGGTATGACAATTAAGAGAAAGCAGGAAAGCACCCAATGCAACACTGGCGATAGTCGATGGTTATAGGTTTGCTTCAAAATAAGGAAGAAGGGAGGTGTTGGAGGGAGATGTGAGGAAACAAGATTGGCCCCGAGTTGATAATTAAAGTTGAGATCCACAAAGTCTAAACTATTTTCCTAATAATACTAAGACGTCATTTGCCTTTCTCCCTCTCTTTCTCTCGGGAGGCTACTGTGGAGTTTTCCAGAAACCCCATGGCGTGTGATATCACAACAGATTAAATGCAGAAGCAGATCTGAGAATCCAGCCGCCTGTTAAGCCAGACATGAGAGATTTGCAAAATGTCAAACATTGCCTCTTTTCTCACTCGTTTTTTTGTTTGAGAAATATTGTTCATTTTTCGTATTTAGCACCCATTTGGATGGTTACTATAGAAAACCAGAAAACAACAGTGCCAGAGTGGAAGTGGAGAAATGAGAGCCTTTGTACGCTGTGGGTGGGGATGTAAAATGGCGCAGCAGCTGTGGGAAACAGAAGGGTGGTTCCTAGAAAAATTAAACATAGAATTACCATATGATCCAGCAATTCCACTTCTGGGTATGCACACAAAGGAACTGGAACCAGAGTCTCAAACATATATTTGTATATCAGTGTTCATAGGAGCATTCACAAGAACCAAAAGGTGGAAACAACCCAAATATCTGTCAATGGACGAACGGATGAACGCTAAGTAGTATATACGTGCAATGGATTATTACTCAGCCTCAAAAAGGAAGGAAATTCTGGCATGTTCTCCAACACATTGATAAATCTTGAGGATATTATGATAAGTGAAATAAGTCAATCACAAAAGGACAAATATTATATGATTCCATGTATATGAACTACCCAGAGTAGTGAAGATGATAGAGACAGAATGTAGAGTGGTAGTTACCAGGGGCTGGGGCAGGGGAGAGTGGAGACTTGTTAATGGGCACAGAGTTTCAGTATGAGATGATGAAAAGGCCTGGAAATGCATAGCCGTGATGGTTGCACAACAATGTGAATACACTTAACTCCACTGAATTGTACCCTTAAAAATGGATAAAATGGTAAACTTTACATTATGTACCTTTTACTACAATAAAAATAAAATAAAATATAATCGATAACGTATAACCATCATCTAAAAGCTTATAGTAGAAACAAAGGTCAAAGACAAAAAAGTTATTTATGTTGACATGGAATGGGACTATTGTTATTTTTTAAATGAGTCAATAAATATTTTCATTGTCTGAGTTTTCACGTCTAGTATGCTAAATACCAAGAGATGCAACCCACACAAACAAAAGCTGTAGAGGTCCTTGATAATTTTTTGAAAGTGTAAAACATTCCTGAGAGAGACCAAAAACTCTGAGAATGGCTACATTATATCACACTCTCTACTTTTGTAATGTTTTCATTTTCCATATTAAAAAAAAAACTTTGAAAATTTTACAAATAATAATAACCAACTATTCACTTTCCTTCTCCCTGTTTGGGAAAACTGCTTAACCTTGGTGAACCTCAGCTTCCTCATCTGTCAAGGGGCAGAAAATTCCACAGCATGATCCTATGACTCAAACCTGACACCATGCAGATGTGGGAGCTGCGGCCCCACCCTGAGTTTCTGCAGAGATCTGAGCCTCTCTAGGCTGGGGAAGAAAGGGAGCGTGCTCCCGTATTAATCAGAACTCATTAATTTTTCAAAGTAGACAACAGCCCACTTACTCATCTGCTGTAGAGCCTCATTCATAATTGATCCCGGGCTGCACTTACCCAGATAGACCGAGAAGATGCCCATTGTGTGTGGGCTCTGGGAGGGTTGTCTGCCGATGAGCCTGCTGTGAGTAGTGAAGGCGCTCACAGCCGTGACATGTTATAACTTAAGGGGGCCTGGCACTTTTCCTTCCATCAAAAACAACAAGGAGGAGAGAAAGGAATTACTCCCTGAGTGCTCCGAATAGTTGCTCTGAGCTTGTTTCTAGGTACAAATCAGCTCGAGGGGGATTAAAAACAATTGGTCTAAGCCAGCCTTATACCTGTGTCTCAGTCCATTTGGGCTCCTATAACAAAATACCATAAATTGGCTGGCTTATAACAACAGGAATTTGTTTCTTACAGTTCCGGAGGCTGGGAAGTCCAAGATCAAGGCGCCAGCGGATCTGACGTCTGGCGAGGGCTCACTTCCTACTTCAGCAATGGCGCCTTCTCGCTCTGTCTCCATGTGGTGGAGGTGGAGAGAAGCTTCTCTCAGGCCTCTTTTATAAAGGCACTGATTCCATTCATAAGGGTGGAGCCCCCATGACCTAATCACCTTCCAGAGGCCCCACCTCCTAATGGCATCATCTTGGGGGTACGGATTTCAACATACAAATTTCGGGGGGACATAGGAATTCAGACCATCGCACCCTGCCAGGTCAACAGCCCAGGTCCATGAAGACCTCAGCAACTTCAGCCCCTTAACCCCCGCAGTCGCTTCTAACCTGGTGCCCTCTACCCGAGGCCACACACTTCTCACCCCAGCCCCTACTCCAAAAGAAATGCCAGCTGACTTGATCATTTAACTGTCTGAAAAAAGAATTAGTTAAAACCCTTAAAGACCACATAAAGGGAAACGTTTATCAGATGAGGAAAGACTTTGTAGTGAGAAAGAGAAAAGCAGCCCCTGACATTGGGGCGCTTGCCTGGCACACATGGCCTGGCCCTGGTGTTTTCTTGTTGAATGTAAACAATTTCACGGAACACCAACATCAGACAAGGCCACTATGTGACTGTGTTTGAGCAAGACAAAAGCTAGGCCACTCTGTAATCACATGGGAACTGTATTAGTTTGCTAGGAATGTCATAACAACGTACTACGAACTGAGTGGCTTAAATTTAAATTATTGTCTCACAGTTCTGGAGGCTGGAGTTCTGAGATCAAGGTATCTGCAGGTCCACACTTCCTCTGAAAGAGCTAGGAAAGGCTCTGCTCCAGGCCTCTCTCCTGGTTTCTTGTACTTCCTTGGCTTGTGGTGGCATAACTCCAGTCATTGCATGGTGTTCTCCCTGTGCACATGTCTCTATGTCCAAATGTCCCCCTTTCTATAAGGACACCAGTCATATTGGAGCAGACGCCCACTCTATAACCTTGTCTCAACCAGTTACATCTGCAACAGCTCCATTTCCAAATAAGGCCACATTCTGAAGTACAGGGGGTTAGGACTCAACATGCGAATGGAGGAGACACAATTCAACTTACAACCCATGAACTTATGCAAAAATAAGGACATTGTCCAGACACAGATACTAACAAACATCCCTTGTCTTAGTTATCTAGGGCTGCTATACCAAATTACTATAAGCTTGGTGACTTAAGCAATAGAAATTTATTTTCTCACAGTTCTGGAGACCAGAGTCTGAAATCAGTATCATTGGCTCCCAGCATTCCTTGGCTTGTGGTCACGACACTCCAGTCTTCAATGCCAGCATCCTAAAATCTCTCTTGGCTCTATTTTCCTATTGCCTTCTCCTGAGAGAAAGAGACAGACAGAGACAGAGACAGAGAGAGAGATTGTGTGTGTGAAGTTTCCTTCTGTCTCCCTCTTATAAAGACACTTGTAATTATATTTAGGGCCCACCCAGATAATCTCCCCAATCTCAAAATCCTTAATTTAATCACACCTTCAAAGACTATTTTTCCATATATGGTAGCATTCACAGGTTCCAGGGATTAGGATCTGATATCTTTGGCAGCCATTATTTAGCCTACTACACTCCTTATCTTGGCTAATGAGGGGGGCTGCTACTTCTTTTCCAATTACACCTTTAATCTCACTTCATTCCTCCCACTTCCTAATAAGATCTATTAAAGTATCTAATCACAGAATTGCCGCCACTGCCAGAAAGCTTCTAATTCAGAAAAAAAAAGCCTTGCTTCCTTGAAACCTCCTCAAAATCACCTGACATGTCCCAAACCTATAATGAGTCCTTTATAACAACTCCCATGAGGTACCTCATAGTTCCCCAGCACGTGTGGTCTCTCTTATTGCAAGAAGTCAATGAACGCACCTTTGTTAATTATGGATATATGCATGGTGATATTTGGCTGGAGAATATTAACAGTAGCGTAAAAAACCATGACATGTTATAAAGAAGAAAGTGCCTAAGTTTGTGTACAAAGGAGTGACATTATCAATAAATGGCAGAGTTGGGGCCTCCTAAAACCCTCTACTGCATAAAAGCACCAAGAACACTGGCAAAATTGTCAGAATCAACTACTTCAGAGCACTAGAAATTAGCCAAAAGCTTACAGCAATCTGGTGGAAGGGTATTATTCAAGAAAAACACTGAATCCTGATAAGAACAGTGAGCTTTGTAGAATTTTGACTGGCCTTACTTCTAGCCCTGCTCTCCAGCTCACAGTCACCTTGAAAACTCGCAGGCTGTAATCACAGGGGTAACCAACATCATAGCAGCCACGGACAAATCAGAAGAGGGTCGAAGGGCTTTCAAAGTTTCATTCTCAGAGAATTATCATTATTTGACCAGTCTGGAAGCCCCCTGGAAACCCTTACTCACAAGGCATGTCTTTATTAGACCAGATTCAGAGTTCATCCATTGTGAACAGTCTTCTTTTTTCCCTTTGGGGGCTTTTGTCAAAAACAATAAGCAGAATTGTTTAACATTGTAGCTGCCTGAGGGGGGAGACAACAGTTCGGCCAAACAATAAGCTAACCGAAAAATACTTAAAGGAAAACCTGGAGAATGAAATTCCAGAGAGGGTTTTGAAAAGAAGGCCACACACGGGTAGGGCTGTGTGCATGATCAGGAAAGACATGAGAAAGCCCTAAGCACTCACCTCTGGCTGACCTGAGGCTCTCTGCAAGCAGAGAGTGAAGGCTAAGCCAGAGTTGCAAATTGCTCAGCTGCATTTTAAAGGCATTCCCCAATGTGCATACAGAGCCCCTTGGCGAAGACTGGAAGACTTACAGGTTTCAGGCATTTAAGGAGATTTCTGCCCAATCAATAGCTGATCACCAAGTTAACCTGAGTAGAGACTTCAGTAGTCACATACAACAAAAAAATACAGACTCTACAGAATTATAGCATAACAATAACAACAAAAAGCAAAGACAACAAACTATAGGAAGAAGGGAGAATCTGATTCCATAGTTGTCATGGTACTTAGAATGCCCAGTTTTCAACCAAAAAAATTTTAAGGCATGCGAGGAAACAAAAAAGTATAGCTCATACACAGGAAAAAAGCAGCCAGTAGAAACTGTCCCGGAGGAAGCACAAACATTGGACTTACTAGACAAAGCCTTTAAATCAACTCTTTTGGATATATTTTAAAAACCAAAAGAAACCATGTCTAAACAACTAAAGGAAAGTATAAAAATGATGTCTTGTCTAATAGAAGATATCAATATAGAGATAGATAGTATATAAAGGAACCCACTGGAAATTCTAAAAGTGAAAAACACAATAACTGAAATGAAAATTTCACTAGAGAGTTTTAAAAGCAGATTTGAGCAGGCAGAATTAAAAAATAAAGCAAATTTTAAGATAGGTCAATTGAGATTAGTCAGACTGAGGAAAGAAGAATAATTAAGAAAAATGAACAGAACCTCGGGGACCTGGAAGACACCATCAAGTGTACCAACATACACACAATAGGAGTCTCAGAAGGAGAGGAGAGAGAGAAGGGGATAGAAAGAATATTTGAAGAAATAATGGACAAAAACTTCCAAAATGTGATGAAAAACATTAATCTACATATCTAAGAAGCTCAATGAACTTCAAATAGGATAAACTCAAATATCCACGATGTATCTTAATTAAATGGCCCAAAACCAAAGATAAAATCTTTTTTAAAATTTTTTCCCCATTTATTTTTTATTTGTATATATTCATGGCAAAGAGAGAATCTTGAGAGCATCAAGAGAGAAGTTACTCATCACATACAAGGGATCCTCAGTAGGATTAACAGTGACTTATCAGAAACTATAGGCCGGGCACAGTGGCTCACACCTGTAATCCTAACACTCTGGAAGGCTGAGGCAGGAAGATCGTTTGAGCTCAGGAGTTTGAGACCAGCCTAAGCAAGAGCGAGACCCTGTCTCTACTAAAAATAGAAATAAATTAGCTGGACAACTAAAAATATAGAAAAAATTAGCCAGGCATGGTGGCACATGTCTGTAGTCTCAGCTACTCGGGAGGCCAAGGCAGGAGGATCGCTTGAGCCCAGGAGTTTGAGGTTGCTGTGAGCTAGGCTGATGCCACGGCACTCTAGCCCAGGCAACAGAGTGAGACTCTGTCTCAAAAAAAAGAAAAAGAGAAAAAAAAATGGAAACTATGGAAGCCAAAGTCAATGGGATGACATATTCAAAACACTAAAAGACAAAAATTGTCAAGTAAAAAAATCTATGCCCAGAAAAACTGTCATTCAGAAATGAAAGAGAAATTAAGGACTTCCCATGTAAACAAAAACTGAGAGAATTTGTTGCTAACAGACCTGCTCTACAAGAAATACTAAAGGAATCAATCCTTCAGGCTAATATAAAAGAACTCTAGGCAACAATTTGAATAAATATGAAGAAGTAAAGAATACCAATAAAGGCAACTACACAGGTAACTATAAGAGGCAGTGTACAAGTATTTTTTGTTTGTAACTTTTTCTCCTATTTGTTTTAAAAGACAACTTCATAAAGCAATAATTATAAAATTATATCGATTGGCATACAATAAGATTGTACTGATAGGCATACAATATACAGAGATATAATCTGTACAACAAAAACAGCGCAAAGTAGGAGGGAGGAAATAGAGCTATATTTTTTTAAAGTTTTTGTATACTACTGAAATTAAGTGGCTATTAATCTAAACTATATTGTTATAAGCTTAGTTGTTCATTATAATCTCTAGGGCGATCACTAAGAAAATAATTTCAAAAAATATAATAAATGAAATAAAAAGGGAGTTAAAAAGAAATACCTACTTAAAAAAGGAAGGCAATGGTGGACGAATAGAGGAACACAAAAGACCTGAGATATATATTATAGAAAACAAATGGCAAATGACAAATATAAATCCTACTTTTTCAGTAATTAGAGTAAACATAAATGGCTTAAACATTCCAAGCAAGGGGCAGATCTACTGGCAGAATGGATTTTTAAATGTTATCCAACTATGTGCTGTCTACAGAGACACACTTTAGATTCGAAGGCACAAACACATTGAAAGTAAAAGGATGGGGAAAAATACCATGAAAACAGTAACCAAAAGAAAGCTGAAGTGGCTATACTAAGATCAGATGAAATAGACTATAAGACAAACATATTTTACTAGAGGGGAAAAAAGGACATTTTATAATGATAAGAGGGTAAATCTATATAATAATTACAGGTTGAGCATCCCTTATCTGAAATGCTTGGGACCATAAGTATTTCAGATTTTGGAATTTTGGGGATTTTTGCAAATACATAATGAGATGTTTTAGGGAGAGACCCAAGTCAAAACACAAAATTCATTTATGTTTCATAAAACCTTATACACATAGCCTGAAGGTAATTTTATATAATACTTTTAATAATATTGTGCATGTTACAAAGTTTGTGTGTAGGTACATTGAACCATCAGAAAGCACATGAGGTCAGGTATAAAATTTTCCACTTGTGGCATCCTCTCGGCACTCAAAAAGTTTTAGATTTTGAAGCATTTCAGATTTTGGATTTTTGGATTAGGTATGCTTAACTTGTATAAACATATATGAACCTAACCACACAGTCCCAAAATACATGAAACAAAAACTGATAGAACTGAAGGAGGAAATATACAATTCAATAATAATAGTTGGAGACTTCACTAACTCACTTTCAATAATGGATGGAATA